>CM064544.1:14794715-14985524 GCA_032716605.1 Paralithodes platypus | reverse complement strand
CGAACAGCCCCGAGTCCCTGAGGAAGGCCATGGCCACGATCGGGCTTTCCCACAGAGCTCTCATTGAGTGTAGATTGTGTTGGCGTAAGTGGTTGTGTGAAATGCAGTCTTTGGTATGGGGTGCTGTGTTACATCCCGGGCAGGAGTCGACAACGGAGTCATCCAGTCTCTTCTGATAGCTCAGGAGAGCTGGATGGTGTCCGCATCTCAGCCTGGCCAGGTGGACTCTGTCCTTGCGAGGAAGGGAGGATTCGGAAGGATGGATTTCGGGAGGTCGTGCATGCAGCTGCGTGTTGTCTGTGAGTGAGAGGATGGATCGGTGAGAGATATGAGTATGGATGTGCTTCTGGAACTGTGAGAGATATGAGTATGGATGTGCTTCTGGAAGTTGGTTCGGGGTGGGCAGGGAGGGAGAGAGGACAATAATTGTGTGTGATAGCTTGTGCTGGGTGTTGTTTTGATATTTCTTGGTGTCTGTGGGTGTGTTGCCATGTAGTTTAGTGGGTGGTCTTGGTTCGTGGAGGCTGCTGCCAGGAATTGAGTGCCTCTCATGTCCAGATGGTCTTTGACTTTGAGGATTTTGGTTTCTTGATGTAGGTAATCTGTGGGTGCAGTAGCTGTGCAGCCTGTAATGATCTTCAGGGCTTTGTTTTGAATAGTCTGTAAAGACTTAGGATGTGTTTCAGCTAGGTTAGAAGCCCAGGCTGGGCTTGCGTATTCCATCACTGATCTTATGTATTGTTTATATACTGTGGTGGTAGTTTCTTTGTTGTGTCCAAATTTTGTGTGAGCAAGTGACCTGAGGGCGTTAAGTCTGGGTGTCAGTTTCTTTTTAATGTTTGTGGTGTGCTGTTTGCATGTCATATGAGTATCATATGTTACTCCTAGGATTTTGGGTGTGTGTGTATGTGTTAGGAGTGTGTTGTTTATGGTGAGTTGAGGGATGTATTCGTGTTTGTGTAGGATGCTTTAGTTTTAACACTTACTATTCCTCATCTCCCATTGTGAGATTTCCGGTAGGTAGCCTACATACAAAAAAAAATAAAAAATAAAAAAATAAAGGGAACATTTGCTGAGGAGCGAACTTCTGCTTGGTAGAGCCATGCTTGGTGGAATTTTAAATAAAAAGATCAACTCATTGGCAACACCGATTCACACTTTTGATTTATTTCGGTACTAGTGGACTTTTCATAACCAACAAACCACAAATAATTGCTTCTGTTATTATTAATATTACTTCTGTTCACTTCATAATCGCATATATAACTCATATAACGTTAATTAAGGAGATATTATTACGTTACAGGTAGGCATATGATATCGTGAGATGGTGTTGCCGCTGTTGCCACCAGCAATAATTTAGCATTTTTTTTTTTCACGTTTAAAATACTAATCGTAAGGTGTAATTGCAATTGTACACACATTCTTTCTCCAGGATCTAATTTAGGCTCAATAATGCTATAAAAAATATAGTGCTTCACTGGAAACAAATAATGCCATTTAGAGCGGCAATTATTAGGAATTCCTATGGGTGGAAATGCTAGCCCTTTAATTGCAGATTTATTCTTGCTTGCTTTAGAATTTAAATATATAAAAGACTTAGTTGACAGTAACAAGAAAAATAAAATCCCAGAAAAATTAGCACTTGCTAAATTGTTAAGTAATAATAGTAGATATATTGATGATATTCTCGTTTGCAATTTGTTAAATTTTAATCAAGTTGCTAAACTTATTTACCCTAATTCTATTCCCCTCACACAATGTAACGTAAATTATAAATTTGAAAATTTTCTTGATATAAATACTGTATAGAGATTGTTAATGAACAGTGCATACTTAAAGTATATCACAAAGTTGATGATTTTCATTTTAACGTAATAAACTTTCCTTTCCCTAGTAGTAATATCGATACAGTAGTAAAATAACTTATAATTGTTTTTATTCCCAGTTAATAAGATTTTGTAAAATTTGCACTAAAGTAGATGACTTTTGGGCTAGAGCAAGGTTACTATACAGACTCTTAGTAGACAGAGGTTTTGAGGCAAGTAAATTGTTCCATAAATTTAATATTTTTAGGGTCAATTATTGTGACTGTATTCTAAAATTTGACATCAATAATTTTAATCAAGCATTTTTAACTTGAAGTTTCTTGTATAACCTTTGCTTACTTTTGTCTGTATTTATTGTTTATCTTTTTTCTTTTTTTCTATTATTAATATTAATATTGATGATTTTTTTAAATTGATTGTTCTTGTTAAAAGAGTACTCTTTGTTTAAATCTGTTGTTACTTCATATTTTGCAATTATTTGTCTTTATATTACAGTAGAAGGGCAGCGGACCGGCTCTCGTTCGGATTAGTGGATTTTTCGGATTATCGGACTTTACCCCTATGAACCTGTGTATGACGAAAACATTGAGACATTAGGATGAAATCACTTCAAAAGTTTACCATTGTCATTGTAGCCTATTAACTACTTCAAAACATTCAGATTAATGGCCAAAGGAATCTGCTGATATAAACGTCTTCTTCTTCTTCCGTCTACTAGCGAGTTTGTCTTGCTCTTGAAGATCAGATGTGGTTCGGGAAGTAATGCCTTAACAACGGCACTTCCCTGAGAGGTTCTTGTAATTTTCCTTTTGTGATTTTCCTTTTGTGACGTGCTCTGTTATATTATATTGTATTGAAAGCACCCTTGTCTTGTTGTCTTGAAAGCACCCTTGGGATGCTCCGATCACTGAACTATAAATAGTAGCGTATCGGAACATCCAAAGGTGCGTTTTCAAGCTCAAGACTAATACGTCCAAAGGTGCATTTTCAAGCTCAAGACTGAATGCGCTTGCCGAAAATGCGGTGCAAGCCAGTAGCGCATCGGAGCGTCCCAAGGATGCGTTCAAGAGCAAAACAAACTCTCTAGCAGACGATGTGGAACGAGAAGAAGACGAAGGTGTTTACGATTATATCAGTAGCTTCCTTTGACCATTAATCTGAATGTTTTGAAGTAGATAATAGGCTACAATGACAATGGTAAACTTTTAAAGTGAATTCATGAACATATGATATGTGTGTGCTCCATTATGTGTCATTTGAGTGGCCTAATGCCTCAAAAAGGGGACTTTGGGACTTCTTGAAAGGTGCGTTTTCAAGCTCAAGACTGAATGCGCTTGCAGAAAATGCGGTGCAAGCCAGTAGCGCATCGGAGCGTCCCAAGGATGCGTTCAAGAGCAAAACAAACTCTCTAGCAGACGATGTGGAAGAAGAAGAAGACGAAGGTGTTTACGATTATATCAGTAGCTTCCTTTGACCATTAATCTGAATGTTTTGAAGTAGATAATAGGCTACAATGACAATGGTAAACTTTTAAAGTGAATTCATGAACATATGATATGTGTGTGCTCCATTATGTGTCATTTGAGTGGCCTAATGCCTCAAAAAGGGGACTTTGGGACTTCTTGAAATTCGGACCATCGGGTGAATTCGGATTTGGCCTCAAATTGAAAAATTCGGACTATTGGGAGATTCGAATCATCGGTCGTCGGATTAACGGACTTTTACTGTATATGTATTCATTGTCGATAGTATCAATTGCTTGCTTTTGCGATTTCCTTAGTTTATTTGTGCGATAAATGTAGGTTATTTGTAGGGTAGTTATTGATAGGGGTCACTTGAGGCATGCTATGCTTACAGGTACCTACCCGATAGCACTATCGTTAGTGAGTGCTGTACTATATTTTATATATTATTTTATTAGATATTTATTTATTTATTTTGTACTATTGTTAATGTCTTGTCATGTTGCAAATTTGATTTTAAATGAATATTTTGACATTTAACATGTAGTTTCTTTATTCATGCAGAGTTTAGTAAAAAATTACCAGAACGTCCCGGACTTCCCAAATTTGACTAATTCCTTGAACGTGACGATAGTGCGTTGTTATGTGTGCGATTAGTTTGCTTGGGAAACAGATTAATTTGCTCATGTAGTAGTGTACACCCTATGTGGTGGATTGTGTTCTTTTATTTCATAGATTTCATTTTAGTAAGCGTTGTTTCCACATAGCGATTTTGATAATTTAATTTGACTTTATATTGTCCTTGTCCCAATTTTGGTTTGTTTAGTTTGCAAGTTTTACATTTTAATTGGTTGGTTCGCCGGCGTGACGTCACAGCTTTGGTATATGGTTCTCTATGCTTCTGACCAAAGACTACCAGACAATCTCGGGAGGCTATCTGCTTCTGTCTGCTTGTGTCTGGTAATCTATGCCTCTTTGTGCCTTTGAAAAACGCGCTAACACTCACTCGACAGCCAAACAATAACATAAGTGTGTTTCGGTAATTATTCTCACCTCACACATTAACTACACAATGTGGAGTGTGCTAGTATTCACCCAATGCACGGGAACGATCATATCTACCTCCGGTATGCATAAAAACTTGGTTAGGCCATATATTTGAAGAGATATGAGCTACGAAAGTCGGGAGTAAAGGTTCGGAGCCCAGCTGGACCCCGCGCCAGTCTAAGTATTGACCGCGTTAGTAACATTTTGGATATTTGGGGTGTACCGCGTGCCACCAAATCCGTGTTTCTAAAACTCGCGTTACCGGAGGACCAACTGTACACAACATTACTGTAAAAGGGTATACTGTACTCACAAACTAACCTTTAAATTACATATAAACCTGTGAAAACATTAAACCAAGTTACTCATTCTGATCTGATCATTATGTAGTGGTAGCTAAGGTTAGGATACAAAAGAAGTGGGTGAGGAGAGCGGGAGGGAGGCGAGAGGAGGGTGGAATGGTGAGGAGGGTGGAGAGGTTGCAGGAGGAGGAAGCCAGGGAGGAGTACAGGAGAGCAGTGGAAAGACGACTAGGTGGGTTCGACCTGGAAGTTATGGAGGAAGTGGAGGAGATGAGCAAGGTGTTTAAGGATGAGATCTGTGCAGCATGTGAGGAGGTGTGTGGAGTGAGGAGAAGAGGGAGGGGAGTGAAAGGTACAGCATGGTGGACAGAAGAGGTAAGAATAGCTGTGGAAGAAAAGAAGAAAGCATATAGAGAGTGGTTGGGTAGTAGAGGGAATGAAGATTCCGAGAGACAGAAACGAGCGAGGTACGTGGAGAGTAAGAGGGTGGTGAAGAGAGTAGTGAAGGAAAGTAAGAGAAGAGTAGATGAGGAATTTGGAAGGAATCTGAGTGTAAAATGGAGGGAGAGTAAGAAACTGTTCTGGAAAGAAGTCAAGAAAGTTAGGGAAGGTAGCAAGGGAAACAGTAAGGGTGTGAAAGATAAGAATGGGAGAATGCTAGCCGAGAAGCAAGAGAGAGTCGAAAGATGGAGGGAGTACTTCAGTGAGTTGCTAAATGAAAGGAATGAAGAGCCAGCAAACATAGCTGGATATGGTATGGGAGGGAGAAGAAGAGAAGTAGTGGAGGAGGAGGTGGGGATCAGGAGGTCAGAAGTGTGGGAAGCCATGAAAAGAATGAAGTTGGGGAAAGCACCAGGAACAGATGGAGTGTGTGGGGAAATGTTGAGGTATGGTGGTGAGATAGTGATAGAATGGGTATGGAAAATGTGCAAACTAGCATGGGAGAAGGGGAGTGCACCCGATGACTGGAAGACTGGCATAATAGTCCCCCTATATAAGGGCAAAGGGGAAAGAGGTGTGGTAACCACCGAGGAATATGTCTTCTAAGCGTAGTAGGGAAGGTATACAGTAGGGTAGTGATTGAGAGAGTGAGAGTGAGAACGGAGAAATGGATAGGCAACGAGCAGGGAGGTTTTAGGAAGGGAAGAGGATGTGTAGATCAGATTTTTACCCTGAATTGTGTTGTGGAGAAGTATCTGGAGAAGAAACAAAAGGTGTATGTTGCCTTTATGGACTTGGAGAAGGCCTATGACAGAGTGGATAGAGAAGGTTTGTGGAAAGTACTTAGAATATACGGAGTAGAGGGCAAGTTGCTGAAAGCAGTGAAGAGCATGTATGAGGGTGCAAAGGCGGCAGTACGTGTGGAGAGTGAGCAGAGCGAGTTCTTTGACCTGAATGTTGGTTTGAAACAGGGGTGTGTGATGTCCCCGTGGTTGTTTACTGTATATATGGATGGAGTCATGAAAGAAATACTATCAAGAGCAGTGGATGTTGGTGTATCGCTGAAAAGGGAGGGAATTGAGTGGAAGCTACCTATACTGCTGTTTGCGGATGATACAGTTCTGATGAGTGATAATGAATGGGAGTTGCAGGGTCTGGTAAATGAGTTTGGAACAGTGTGCGAAAAACGGAATTTGAAGGTAAATACGGGGAAGAGCAATGTTATGGTCTTCGAAAGGGGTGAAGTCACAGAGTGTGAGGTGAAGCTGAACGGTCAGGCTATGGAGATCGTCAACTCTTTTAAGTATCTGGGCAGTGTGTTGAGTAAAGATGGGACTATGGATGAAGAGGTGCGGGAGAGGGTACAACAGGGGAAGAGGGTTGTAGGAACGCTAAAAGCAGTAACAAGAAATAGGGTGGTCAGTATGGAAGTGAAGAAGTCCTTGCATGACAGTGTGGTTATCCCGACACTGACTTACGGAAGCGAAGCATGGACGTTGGTTGAGAGACTCAGACCAAGAGTGAGAGCAGTGGAAATGAATTACTTAAGGAGTGCGTGCGGAGTTACATGGAGGGATAGACAGACTAATGAGGAAGTAAGAAGGAGGTGTGGTGTGGAGGTAGATGTGCTGGAAAGTGTGAAAAGGAACAACTTGAGATGGTTCGGCCATATGGAACGTATGGAAAGCGAGAGAATAACTAAGAGGGTGTACGAGAGCGAGGTGGAGGGACAGAGGGGGAGAGGTAGACCGAATATGAGGTGGAAGGATGGAGTGAGGAACTACATGAACGAAGGCGGTGCTGGTTGGGGGGAGGGGCGTCGACTGACTGGGGACAGAGGTGCATGGGGGCGGTTCGTTCGTGGCCACCCCTTCGGGGATCACGGCGTCAGGCAATAGATAGATAGATAGACTCATTCACATCACCATTCAAGGTTCATGTCCTGGCAGCTGTGCATCAATGATCTCAAGAAACCAATTGCAAAATGTTGTCAATAAAGTGTTCTTCCTCACATGCTATTTTCTCTCCAAAATTATCTTGTTTTGATCATACCATCTCAAAACATGATCCAGCCCTCAGACTACATACAATCATTGCTCTCTAGGGTTAACTAGCTAATTCATACACAATAATCTAATTAGTACCGGTACCGGTATGTGAAATTTATGAAAATACTATCCACAATGAAAGTGGAGTCAGATTACTCTGTGCTCCTCTCCCATAAACATGAACAAGCTAGATAATCAAATGAGTTGCCTTGGCATATGAAGGCGGTTCAGTCAAGGCCACCCCCTTGGGATTAAGGCGTCTGCCAATAAATATATAGGTAGATACATTACTATAATTAGTATCAAAATATACAACAGTTAAGGTACATTTTGACACTACTGTATATAAATCTAACTATTTTTCTTCTTTTTGAGGGGATGGGGGTAGTTTCTTTTATCGTTGTTGTGCACTAGCTTATTGGACAACTCCCACATGTACAACTTAGCTGGTCTACCCTAAGGAGCTGCATTTTCATAACACATACATTATAGACATTGGAGTTATGAAGGAGAAGGGTTGTTGTAGTAGCAGTGGTGTTTGGTACCTGTAGCTGGTGGTAACCCTTTTAATCAGATCAACCAATTTTTTTTTTTTATTCTGGTTACCTCCAGATGAATTAATTCAATATAGAAAGGGCCTGTCCAAGCTCTACTGTTGATTGAGATAGCCATTAACCCTTTCATTAATAGATAGTCTTCTAAAGCTAATTAAAATCATCTGAAAATAGCAAATACACTAATCTCTTTTAAATTTTTCATAAATAAATAGCCTGTCAAAGCTATGTAAAATCATCTGGCATTAGAATTAACAAAGTACATTTGGGTGGGTGCCCAGCCCCGAAAGGGGTTGAAATAGGGGAGCTATCCCCCCGCCAAAGGCGGCTTTCTAGGGCCTTTCCTAGCTGATGCTGAGAGGATTGGGTTCTAGTCATGTGGTGATGGGCTGGTCTATCAGAGTGAGAACTGAGCGATCTCTGCCATACCCATAGCTTACTCTGACTGTTCCTTTTACTTATATATTTTCTAGATCTCAAGTGACGGCATCTCTTCCGTGGATTGACCTCCCAATATACAGTACCAAGATTGGAAGCCAAAGCGTCACATTTTTCCTTTGCCCCTCAACTTTCTCTTCATAATTGCTGAGGGGCACAGGGCCCTGGGTGGGTCTTTGGTTTCCCGGGCGTTTCCGCACCCTCCTCAGCTCCCCGCCATGGAGTGACTTCGGTTACCCAGGCTTTATTGTGGTCGGCAGGGAGGGTTCTGTGGGGGCGCTCGGTTATGGCCTTGGCCTTGCTCGGGGCCTTGGGGCTGTTCGGCCAGGCAGCTTGGGGAACAACAACAACAACAACAAAGTACAGAAATCAACATCTGATAGATGAGTTGAAGGGGTTATCATGAACCACAGCTTCATATTCTTAAAACATAGCACAAAGTCACAATATACCTTCCTTCCAATAGGGTACACTAGCCAATAGGCACCTTCACACCAGCCGCATGCCGTACATTTTTTGTCTGGTTAGTTTGTTTGATGGCTACATAATTATGGGCCATTGGGGGCAAGCCAAAAATCTTGCCAAGGACCATCAATGTAATTTAATAACCTTACTGTTTTTACCTGTTGATCTTCGATGGTGTCATTGAGAAAAGGTAAGCTTCTGAATGAGCTCAACAAGCATCTGTGCCTGCTTTTCATGCCACTTTATCATATTACTTGAACACACAATCCCCATCTGTTACGGCATCTATTGGAATAACTGTGTACAAATTGGCTAGTTTCCCCTATATATGAAGAGATACTGTGTTATAATAATGAGTATGGTACTGTACATACAATACAGTACTATAATTTACTTTAAGCTGCAGAACATTGAACACTGCAACCAATTCCCAGACCTTGGACATTGGCAGTCAATAACTCAAAAGTTACCACATTATGACAAATGGCAAATTTAGTTTAATTGGTTAATATTAAGATAAGCCAAATGTAACCTATACCATCAGATTGAACTAATTTTTGTTTTCTTTTTCTAGCTAACTAAATGTGAATTTATCTAATTTAGCAAGAACTTGTAGGATGAAGAGGGTTATTTGAGGCAGTCTTTATCTTTTCACTCCTAGAGATACTTCCTAAACTGAGCTGAATCATCTGGTAGTAGCACTGATAAAAAGAAAACATGCATCATCTGATTGAAAAGATTAATGAATGGCAACTTTAGTGTTATTGACTTTAGCTTTCACCGAGTAGCATAAATACCCTTTGCTAAAGTTTTACGAATATGGCATTGACCTTATACATCATCAGCGGCGGGCCGAGGTCGGTAGGACATTAAGACAGCCGTGAGTGTCAGGCCGCACATACAGGACATGAGCAGACCCAGGCAGATGTACACGGACGTCACCAGCCAGAAGGCGAACTGGTAGAGCAGGTAGTCACAGTAGCGGTGGGAGGTTTTGTCATAGGATGGCTCGTATACCTGGTACACCCACACACAACCTGCAATATAAACAAAGACGGGTGAGGGTTGGTCCTATCCAGAGTGAGGCTTGGCATCCTCTAACCTAACTTAGGCGTTTCTGTCTGTCTTTTTTCCTGTACTACTTTCCCTTCTAGGTGCGGGCGAGATCGCCAGATTGGGTGGCACTGCGGACGGTGGGGGCAATGGCCCAGGGGTGCAAGCCCATGGGATGATGATCCCTTCCCCCACTGCCCTCTCAGAGACAGATCTCATCTCAGCATATGTCGCAGTTTCAGTCAACCAGACTCGGAACTGCTCGACCAGACAGTATGGGGAACTACAAAAAAAAAAAAAAAAAAAAAAAAAAATTAATGGTTCTCTCCGTCAATGACGTGAGAGCCTTATAAATATAAGGGCTTCCCGGGTCCTCAGGAGAGGGCCCGGAGAATGCTTAACGCAACCCGAATACATAAAAAAGAACATCCTAGGGGGGTACCCTTTACTTAGTTCCTAGGGAACATCATCAATTAAGGAACCACCTGAGAAAAAAGAAAATAAAGACAAATTTACTGTATTAGTAATTCAAAGTGCACGCCACAAGATAGGCTTCCCCTGCGCATGTCCACCAGTGCCCTCTCGTGGCTGGTTTCTTCCTTCTTTCGGGTTGCATCCTTGCCGTGAGGAAGTGTCTAGTTTTCCTTAACCTGTGCTCCTGTGTCTCTCAGTTTGGTATCGCCTGCTGACCTCTAGCGAGTCATTAACCCGGGAGCTGCGGGGAGACTCTTAAGAGTTCCCCCGGCGCACTGCGGGGAGACTCTTAAGAGTCAGAGAAAATAAAAATCAACTTTTGACATCGAAAAAAAAAATATTTTTTTATATTTTTTTTTTTTTATTTTTTATTTTTTTTTTGGCCCCTGGTCCATGCAAAATCTCAGTCCTCTACCTCCCCTCCTTCCCCACTTTCCTCCTCTCCTTCAGTTATCACCTATTTTCCCTGTTATTCCCTTATTCTGAGGTATATTTTCGTGCTAACATTAGAAATCCGATTGGAGGGTGTGGTCATCACTGATAGCAAGCGAGTGCAAGAGAGAGAGAGAGAGTATCGATCGACTGTGTCTCAGTGGCCTTGGGGGAAATTGGCGGGAAAGCAGATTGCCTCACCCATACATTACACTCGCGGGCTATATCTCCGATTTTGACCATCCAAACGCTGTTTTCACTCGTTTTATTGTTGTTTCAGGTTAATACCTTTATAATCCCATAATAGGCGCATATGGATAAGTATTAATGCTATTAATGGCACAATGAATATTTTAGTGGCGGAAACACCTCAAATACGTCAGCACAGGGGGACGTTTCCAATTACCCCCATGCGCACTTCAGAGGTTAATACTTATAAACGTAGGAGGCGAGCTACCACTCCCCATTGTCCACCACCAGAATGTCACCATTGTCACACAGTTCTTACTATTCATCACATTTTTTGCATTTGTCTCATGTACGACCCTGAAAGATGGCGCTTTTTGCGACGCACCTCTTTTTGGACATCCTTTCTGACTCCGATTCATTCTCTTTCATAGCCATCCATCATTTCTTGAAAGCTCTTAATCTATATGATGACATCTGACCAGTGACCTATGTGACTTGACTTACTAACTCCCTTTCATAGCCATCCGTCATTTCTTGAAAGCTCTTAATCTATATGATGACATCTGACCAGTGACCTATGTGACTTGACTTACTAACTCCCTTTCATAGCCATCCGTCATTTCTTGAAAGCTCTTAATCTATATGATGACATCTGACCAGTGACCTATGTATTTACCTAATTGTAGTTTACAGGAGTTGAGCTAAGCTCGTGTTGTCCCGTCTCTCACTCTACTTTCATCCAATTTTTTCTTGAAAATATGGATGTTCCTTGCCGCCACCACCACCTCCTCCTCCAGCCTATTCCATTTGTCAATACATCTATAGGGGAAGCTAAACTTCCTGATACCGTTCTTGCAGGTAGGTCTTTTTACTTTGTTGCTGTGGCCTCTAGTTATTCCTGTATCCATAATTAATATATCCTCCCTATCCAGCCTCTCCAGCCCTCGGGTGCATTTGAACATCATTATCATGTCTCCCCTCTCTCTCCTCTCTTTTAGACTCGGTAGATTTAATTTTTCTAGCCTCCCTTCATATGGCATTTCTCTGAGACTTGGAACCAATCTAGTAACTGCTCTCTGGATTCTTTCTAACTTGTGAATATGCTTCTTAAGATGCGGGGACCACACCACTGCTGCATACTCCAATCTTGGTCTAATCATACTTTTTATAATTATCGCTAACATGTTCTCATCCAAGTAGTTCAGAGCAACTTTCATATTCCCGGCCATTGCATACATTCCGCTAAAGAGCTTGTTAATATGTTTCTCTGACGACAAGCTATCTTGTATAATCAACCCTAAATCCTTTTCTTTTTCGGCCTTGCTAATTATATTATCTCCCATCCTGTACTCCCAATTTGGTCTATTAACACTTCTTCCCATATTTAACACATGACATTTACTTATATTAAATTTCATTTTCCACTTGGTGCTCCATTCGTATATTTTATCTAAATCCCCTTGCAGCTCCTCACAACTACTTCTATTTGTTATTTGTCTCATAATTTTCACGTCATCTGCAATCATTGACATGTAGGAGTTTATGCCTATTGGCAGGTCATTCACGTACATAAGGAACATAAGAGGCACCAACAGAGATCCCTGTGGCACACCACTCAACTTTCCGCCACGATGAGTAAGTTCCTCTAATGTTGGTCCTCATTTCTCTATCTGTTAAATTATAGGTTTGACTCCTGTAAGGAGATAAAGAAAACCTAATATTTAGTAGTGGCCCCGTAATCATTGACGAACATGCCTATTACATAAGGCATCCTCTTCAAACACTAATCCGCCGTAGTTTGAATCTACCGCGCAGAGCATTTAAAATCTGAGGAGCCTTCATCATGAGTGCACGCGACCTCACTCATGGCTTCAGTCATTATGAATTGGGTTCTCACTACGAAAAAACTTCGTAAAAAATAAAAACAAAAAGAAAATTAGAATAACTATCCAATAAGCTTTCCATCATATCGTGGATGTACTTGTGTGGATCTTTGACCAGACGCTGATTCAGGCGTCATACTTCCTTCACTGACATATCAAGTAAACCAAAATCCTTAATACATCAACGAATGGGAAGGGGATGGTCGGGAGGGCCCCAGTCGTCAATGATTACGGGGCCACTACTAAATATTAGGTTTTCTTTATCTCCTTACAGGAGTCAAACCTATAATTTATTAGTGGCCCCTCCATCATTGACGAACATGCCTGATTTCTAAGACTGGAGGGGGACATTCGTAATCATGTCATAACTCCAGAAAAGCAGATAATCAAACAACCACATAGTATTCTTACTTTTGTAAAAAAGAGATATTCGGGTGCATAAACTTTATACAGCCTAAATCTTCAAAAAGGGGTACAAGCAGGAGCGTGCTTCAAAGAAGCCTGCTTGAAAAAGGAAGCCTGCTTGAAAAAGGGTTAACTCTGAGACTCTGTGCACAGATCTGCTAGTTAAGAAGGCACCCCACTTAAAGTAAGTGGTGAAAACTAAAAACTTATAAGTTTACATGTGCACATATTATAGGTTTGACTCCTGTAAGGAGATAAAGAAAACCTAATATTTAGTAGTGGCCCCGTAATCATTGACGAACATGCCTATTACATAAGGCATCCTCTTCAAACACTAATCCGCCGTAGTTTTGAATCTACCGCGCAGAGCATTTAAAACTGAGGAGCCTTCATCATGAGCGCACGCGACCTCACTCATGGCTTCAGTCATTATGAATTGGGTTCTCACTACGAAAAAACTTCGTAAAAAATAAAAACAAAAAGAAAATAAGAATAACTATCTAATAAGCTTTCCATCATATCGTGGATGTACTTGTGTGGATCTCTGACCAGACGCTGATTCAGGCGTCATTCCTCCTTCACTGACATATCAAGTAAACCAAAATCCTCAATACATCAACGAATGGGAAGGGGACGGTCGGGAGGGCCCCAGTCGTCAATGATTACGGGGCCACTACTAAATATTAGGTTTTCTTTATCTCCTTACAGGAGTCAAACCTATAATTTATTAGTGGCCCCTCCATCATTGACGAACATGCCTGATTTCTAAGACTGGAGGGGGACATTCGTAATCATATCATAACTCTAGAAAAGCAGATAATAAAAACAACCACATAGTATTCTTACTTTTGAAAATATATTTAACCCGGCGTAGGCCGAAAATATACAAGAAAAAGGGGGTTCAGGCAGGTGCGTGCTTCAAAGAAGCCTGCCTGACAACAAAATGGGTAACCCTGAAGATTCTGAACACAGATCTGTAGTTACAAAGGCACCCCACTCAACGAGTGGTGACAAAAAATAACAAGTTATAAGTTTATATGTGCACATAATAAACCCCAAAATAAACTTGGAGATACATTGCAAAGGAACTCCATTGTTCTAATATTAAATTGCTTTCGCAGCTAAAACTACTATAACAACCCTGTTGTTTTGTACTTAACATTGTACTAGCACAATTTCTCGCTGAGAAATTTTCATATCACATTTTAACCTTAAATTGTATCACAGCTCTCATACTCCGGCGGGGTCTAGGGTGTCCTATGTCAACTGACTGCAACCCCCCCCCCCTTTCCCGTGAAAGTAAACAAAAGTGACTGCAGGGCCACCTAGACCCTCTGCCTTAAAGCTATACATGGTAAGGAAGGTTTGTCTAGAGCAACTGACAAGTATCTAGACAGAAACGTATGATTAGACGCCCACAACTGCGTGGACGCGATATCTTCTACTGAAATTTTTTTCAGGAAACGTAAAGAGGCTGCCCATTTGCGTAAATCGTGGGCCCGACCCACAACGCCGGGATTACTCTCTTTAATGACTTCTACCAGAAGAGAGGCTAATCGCCGTTTAAGTAAGCGTTTACCCGTACTTGCTACCCATAAAGCACCTTGGGGGTTTCGAGGAGCTACTCTCAAATATTTGGTTAGAGCTTGCACTGGACAAAGATTATGATGCACCTTTCCCCTTTTTAACGCCGGCACCGTGAATTCAGAAAACACGTGTGCACTATGCTCATTCTTGGCTACAAAACCTGGGGAGGGTGCAATGGAAATACATTCATTAAGTCTACCAAACCTAAGACAATTAGGTGTGTTGCTCATCGCCGCCAGCTCAGACACTCTGTTCCCGGTGGCCAAAGCCAAAAGGAAAACTGCCTTTTTTAAGAGTAATGCAAAGTCTGCAGTATTTTGGTACAGACGAGAGTGAAGCAAAGACAAAGCTTTGTCCAGAGACCAAGTAGGCATGAGCTGACGGGGAGGTGGGCGGAGTTTAAAACATGCTCTCATAAAACCTGTTTCCTCCGCTACCGGTATGGACAGACCCGTAAGGTCTAAAAAGGGCACTCTAATCGCAGTTAAGTGATTTTTTAATGTTACCACAGATAAACGTCTCTGCTCAAACAGATAATTCAAATAATTAAAAACTAATGCCACTGAGGGTACAGTTTGTTCTGTTCTAACGATCCAAGAAGTAAAGGCTTGCCAATGTGATTGATACTGTCGTTTAGTAGACTGAGTATATTGATTGAGTAATTTATTGGTCACATCTCTACCGTATGGTGCTAGCCACTTGGCCTCCTGAATGTCCATAATGCAAAAGTCAGCGAGGTCGCTAGGTTGCCAATCGTGTCTAAGTGGAAATACCCGACCGGGAGCGATACCGGGTCCGGGCACCACATTTTCAATTGCTGGTACCACAACTGCGCTGGCCACAGAGGCGCGATTAGCGAGACTAAGCCTCGATAATCTCGTAGTTTGTTCACTACGTGGCACATTAGTGACGCATCTGGCGGTGGAAACAGATAGATGGAGCTCCATCTGTTCCAGTCTGTCACTAGGGCGTCTGGCCCCCCTGCCGGCGTTTTTGACCGGCGGGTGAGGTATAGAGGGAGTTTGTGAGTCTCCTCGGACGCAAACAGATCCACTTGTGGATGGGAGAGCTCTGCAATCATTAGGTTGAAAATGGGTTGCTTGAGCACCCATTCTACTGTCGTGCTCTGTCTCCGGGACAGAGCGTCTGCCCAGACGTTCGCTACGCCTGGGAGATAAGATGCGTGAAGATAAATATCTAGACTGTTGGCTAGAGCAAAAATCTCTTCCGACACGTTTAGCAACTTCCTTGACCTCGTTGACCCTTGTTTCTGAATACAGTGGACTGCATTCAGATTGTCCATTCTGAAGGCCACCGACTTGCCCCGTAACGCCGGGCCGTGAGCCTGAAGGAAATACAAGGGGACTAGTAATTCTTTGACATTGATGTGAGAGATTTCTAAGTGGGACCAAAGCCCCTGACCCTGGTGCCCCTGATTTGACTGAAATCCCCACCCTATTGTGCCTGACGCATCTGTGTCTACCCATACCGTTGGTGGAGGAGAGGTCCATGACATTATGGAGTGCAATGTTTCCCTCTTCGCCCAGACCACTAGTAAGGTGTGGATTAATTTCGGGATGGGCCATAATTTTTCCGCCAGTAAGAGCGGGAAATATTTGTTGCCTTCCAATATTAATCGTTTTACTTTCAACCGGCCCAACTTGACAGTTAGTTGAATCCAGTTGAGAGAGCCGACCAGAGACTCCCAGACCCTTCGCGTCGTAGTCAGACTGTGAAGAAACCTGAACAGTTTCCTGCGAAACCTGTTGCGATTGTCCACACTCTGACTCAGAGTGAGAGCGGCGGTGTCCCAGACCAGCCCTATCCACTGAATTACTCGTGAGGGAACAAGGTTTGACTTTACCAGATTTACCTTGAAGCCTAGAGTTTTGACATGATTTAAAATGATATTGACATGTTTTATGCATAATTGTTGTGTCTCTGCCACCACCAGCCAGTCGTCTAGATACCACAACACTCTGATCCCCTGTTTTAACAATGGCATCAGGGCTTGCCGGACTAGTTTTGTGAATAATCGAGGTGCTAGGTTCAAGCCGAAATGCATCCTCTGAAAAACAAAATTTTGGTGCCTGATCCGTAAGGCCAAAAACCTTTGAAATCTTTTGTTGACCGATACGTGCCAATAGGCGTCTGTCAGGTCTAGTGAACACATCCAACCTCCCGGTGGAAGTGTTAGCCTGATTTGGTGTACTGTTAACATTCTGAAAGATTCGTTGTGAATGTGAAGATTCAGATAAGACAGGTCTACGACCGGCCTCATCTGAACACTGTCCCTTTTGGGAACCAAAAATAGTTTGGACGTGAATACAGGGTAATTTGGTGGGACCGGGATGATGACATTCTTGGCAATCATTTCCTGGGCTAGTGACTCCACCTCTAAAGAAACAAAATTCGCCGTTGTCGGCTGACGTAATCGAGGTCGCCGGAGCCACTGCCAAGTGATGCCTTTGCGTGCCACCATCCGTGCCCAAGTGTTTAACGGCCATGCTTGGTGACACGTTCGGAACGACCCAGTTAGCAGACAAGGGTTCGCCGGCTGTACTACCCTCGGTTCCTCCGGCCTTAAGGTTGGCACCGGGAGTGAGAGAGACTTTAGTTTTTTGATGGTGGGGTTGGTGGTGCTGGACGCTTTGCCGGCTGGCTGGTGTTGGCCGAAGACTGGCCCTGACCTGGCTTATTCTGGCCGCGTCCTCTCTGACCTGAAAACCTACTCTGTCTATGCCTGTACTGACCCTGGGGGGAGTGGGAGGACTTAGGCGGAAGAAAAGGTTTAGATCCCCCTGGCTGAGGTTTAGTGGTAGGCCTGGGTTTGGGGAAGTTAAATGCAGGTTTCTTAGAAGGGGTGGGACTGTGCTTAACGGCCTGTGCCATATTGAACACCGTTCGCCACACTTCAGGGGTCATTAAAGAGGGAGTAAGCACTGGTGACATAACCACCTGATTAGCAATGCGATCAGGTAGCTTGCGAACTAACGACATCCTAAGATCTTGTCGTGCTCGTACCGCCTCAAGCAAGGCGGTGCGTATGTCACCCAAGGATTGGATTGACGACTGAAGAATCAGTCGCCGGGATAACTCAACCGATCTTAGAGCATCCGCATCTGCGATTGCCTGAGTGGACCGTAGTAAAGACTTAGCCACCTGCTGAGATACTATGTACTGCGAGAACAGGCGAAAAGCTTTTCCCCGTAGCCTAAATTCTCTGTCTAGGTGAGTAGGGGTAGGGGTAGTGAACGGGTCCTTCAGCTCACAAAGATTAATCTTAGGGGCAGCTAGAAATGAAAACAAAGCTGACGGGACTCCGCCGGCAGAACCCACCGGCATGGAGAACCATGAATGAGTATCTTGAGGGATCTGGTGGGAAGATTTAGAAGTGAAAGTGGTTGCAAAGTTTTGAGCCTCTACCTCCCAATCTACCCAAGGTCCTGGTCCCAACTGTCCCACCTTCAAAACTGGATTAGCTGCGTCGTCTGTGACGGTCTGTAAATCTAGTTCAGGAGTGAGAGCTGACAGTCTTAATATCATTAAACCCATCCAGCTTAGACCAGTCTGAAAATAGTTTTGAAGCTGAGGCAGGGGGTAAAGCAGGCTTAGAAGCATACACAAAATAATCTTGGTGATAATAACTAGGTATAGCCTTGATGTTTACGTCCAGAACATTACCCAAAGTATCCACGGCCCTTAATTTCTTTGACTTATTGCCCTGGATGACCCACTCACGCGCGGTACCGGGAGTTCCCCTGACAAGGTAGGTTGGGCAAGCTCTGGTTTAGAGGGGTTCAAAAGAACCCATGACTCGTCTGGCCCATAAAGTAAGGGCATAGCTACCTTTCTAAGAGGCGCTTTGTCTAGAGGGGGTGGATTGACATCCGTTATGACCCTGACATTTGAAGTTGTCAATGCCGCCGTAGCAGGCCTAGTGATCCCTGAGGTTAACAGAGTGGGAGGGTTAGGGATCTTAGATAAATCAATCGAAGTCATCAGAGGCCGTACCGTAGAACTTGTCGTGGGAGCCCCCAAGTCCATTGTGGGGTTTTCCTGTTGTTGGCCAAAAATTTTAGATAAAGCATGAGTAAGCAGCCCATTAATTTCTTGTGCCGTAACAAACTGGTTTGATGAAGAACTTACAGGTGAATCATTAGTATCCTGTGCGGCGTCCAAGCCTGAGCCTGACCCTTGTCCTTCCATCTCCGAAATTATTGAAACTTCGTATTTCTCCTGATCCTCCTGAGAAGACCCCGCCGAGGCAGGGGTACCTTGTTGCCAAGATAAGTCTGGGATAGAGGATGGGATCGCCGCGTCCCTGTGGACATCGGCTACTGTGTGACTCGTTTGAGTCGGACGCGGGTGGTCAGACCCTGGTTGAGCAAACCGCCAAACACCGAGGCCCTGGCCTACGCTCTCTTGAGAGTCTGAAACATTCTCAATTACTGAACCCCCTGAACTTTCCATTTCCAGGGTTAAAATATTAATTGGCAAATCCTCTTTTGGGACAGGCGCTGCACTGGACTCTGGGGCCGTAACACAAACTCTGTCTGGGGTAGAGGTACGATGAGATGCACTAGAAGTTGGTGAATGTCGAGAGGACTTCCGTTTATGTGAATCCTTTTTGGAGGATTTATGGCTACGGTGTGACCGCGAACTACTCTTAGATCTGGAGGATTCCTCGCCGTGACCACTGGTGGAACCTTCCGTCCTACTCTTCTTACTCGCCGGTGAAGAGGCACGACTAGATGACTGGTGTCTGAGAGGTGACCTTGACCGAGATCTCGCCCGAGACGAGGAGGCGGATGCCGGGGGTGTAGGCTCTCTTGGGCGTTTAGGTGTAGCAGCAGAAGATACAGAACCCTGACCAGTCTCCGCCGGCTTAATACTCGTGACTCTAGAGGAACGTTTAGGGGGAGGGTGTTCTGAGAGCAATCTATCCCAAAGTGGGATGTTGTCACATTGAAGTGATTTATGCGCAACAATGGTAGTGTAGGCTGACATCTGTTGCCTGACTTCTCAACGCTACCTCCGCGGTCTTATCATTCTCACAAAGGACCTTTACAGCTAATTGGGAGCAAAAAGAACAATTACGCATAACCCAGAGACCCCTTGAACGGTCTAGACATTTAACACACCTTATGCAAAGGGTATGCGCAAAAATAGGGATACCAGCACAAGTAGGGGTAGTGCACAGGGCAAAAACTGGGGCCACGGTAGCCATGACAGAGACTGGTGGGAGAAAACTACCGCCGGGTCTGTATTGGTCCGCCGGAGCTCAGCTCTGGAAAAAAAAGAAAATTTCCAGGAATTAATGCTCATAAGGTTAACCCAACATGTTCGCACACAAGTGTTAATAACCCGCCGGGTAACGAGATGTAATGACACAACGAACACAGCTCGCTACGCGGCGGGGTTTAGAATATCTAAACAAATCTTTTGCTAAAGAAAGTGAAGAATACCCTCTGATATAATATAACGGTCCAGCATGGCGCTTATAGTCTCTTGGAGGTGGTGACTGTCTCAAGATTCAATTTTGGAACAAAGCAACCCCCCATAAAGACGCCGGCCCTTGAAATATTTTAGTAGAATAGCACAGGGCAGGATGATACGAGATCTGATGTCTAACGAATTGTCACAAAAGATCGCCGTAAGTTAGAAGGCGGCGATACCTAATTGTATCACTAAATTAAGTGGTTAAATCGAAATCGAATTTTGTAAATTCCTTAGTTCCTCCACCTAGGAGCACCCGCCGGGTGTGAGAATCGATATTTAACCTAATTGAACCTTCAATCGCCGTAAGTGTAAAGGCGGCGATACACATAGTATCACTTAAAATGGATTGGTTAACTAACTGAAAGACATAAGTCGTTCATCCCACCCTACCCAGGTACACCCGCCGGGTGAGATGTCCAAACGTTAACCCCATAAGTTCCTGTCCCCACTTCTTTGTAAAAGATCGCCGGGGAGGAAAGCCTAAAACAACAGCTAGGTTTTTCATGTGGTTTTTTGTAAAACCGGGTAGAAAAACTACATAACGTATGTCCGCATGAACAACGTTTTATAGATGGGTACAGCCATCCCGCCGGGAATCAAAGGAGGCCTGAAACCAGGCACCCACAGAGACGCAGTCCTGGAGAGCCACAGACACCCCAACGCCGGGGATACAAGCCAGTGTTAACAACCACGTGTGGCCCAACACGGCTCTCGGCCGGGATTTTTTCATGGTGAAACCGAGAAAAAACCCGCCGGAAGGAAACTCACCCTGAACAGACACCATCTGAACAAACAAGAGACACGAGGAGAGCCACGCACGACTAACCCAAGGTCACTCAATAATCCGTGGAATTAGCCAATACACAACTAAACCAGGAAACAATTATAGTCCGAGGAATTAGCCAATACACAACTAAAACCCGGATACACATGACACAGTAGGGCATATTTATAAATAATAAACAATAACACTAGTACATGTGGCAAAGCTACGAGCGGCTGGCTAGGCCTAGGTAGACGGCATAATAAATGTTGAAATATACACAAACACTGGAAATATCACAACAGGAACCACCGCCAACACACCACCGTAGCAAATACTTCCGACAAAGGGAAGACTGACTCGGGACCCAGAAAAAACTTCACTAAGTGAAGAAAAATACGCTGGGAACGTCAGAAAACAAAGCTTACCTCATCAGAAAGATAAAAGGCAGCAATAATTAACGCGTAGTGAAAGCCGCCTGCATCACAAACTAACTCAACTGTGAAAAAGTTCACATGTCCACAACGGGACCACGAGGGTACATCCGAAATAGATGCCCCATACACACGACCCAAAATACACTGCACTGCGGGCAACCAGCCCAGGACACTCCTGCTACGCCTATCCTAACCTTACTAGATACATCCTGGAGTAAACAAATGAGAAAAAACTCGCTAGGGACGCAACGAATGCGGAACTAGCGGAGCGTGGGGAGGCACGTCCGGGCAGGCTGAGCGCAGAGCAGAGAAGGAGGAATGACGCCTGAATCAGCGTCTGGTCAGAGATCCACACAAGTACATCCACGATATGATGGAAAGCTTATTAGATAGTTATTCTTATTTTGTTTTTGTTTTTATTTTTTTACGAAGTTTTTTCGTAGTGAGAACCCAATTCATAATGACTGAAGCCATGAGTGAGGTCGCGTGCGCTCATGATGAAGGCTCCTCAGTTTTTAAATGCTCTGCGCGGTAGATTCAAAACTACGGCGGATTAGTGTTTAAAGAGGATGCCTTATGTAATAGGCATGTTCGTCAATGATGGAGGGGCCACTAATAAATACTAATCCGTCAAGAACCGCGAATTTGGATAAAGCTCCACCAACACGACCCAAATTCAAAACCGTCAGGGATAACGACCGAGGACCGAGGACAGCCATGAATGTAAATGTAGATCCGACCAGAATCAAAAATTCGATGAAAGAACGATCTGCGAGTTCTAAAACCGCAACTTTAAAGGTTTTCTATGCAAACACTCGTAGCATACGCAATACATTTTCAGATTTAGAGGAACTAGTGTTTACAGAAAATTATGATGTGATTGGCATAACAGAATCTTGGCTCAATATACAAGATAGAGACTTTTTAGCAGAGTATTCACTTCCCGGTTATGTAATGTTTGAGAACAGCCGAATAAATAAAAATGGAGGTGGCGTTTTATTTTATATCAAAGAAAGTCTTAACCCGACCCTCGTGTCAAAACCTCAAATTGTGAACGTCGACACATCTTTTGTGCTAATAAAGAATAATAAAGGTACAAAAATAATACTTGCATTAATATACAGACCTCCAGCTCAATCAGTGCAAACTGACCGAGAAATTTACGAACAAATTGCAGATGTAAGTAACTCACAAGATACCGTAATTTTTGGCGACTTTAATTTACCTGTGACCAAGTGGGGCGATACTCTTACTTCACACTCCGGACATGACTTGTATACGAACTTGCAAGAGAGTTCGCTTTATCAATTTGTTCGAATGCCGACCCGTGGTAATAACGTTCTTGACATTGTACTTGCAACAAAAGAAGAATTGATAGAGAATTTGAATGTTGGTGATGAATTCAGTAACAGCGACCATCGTACGATAACTTCACTTTAAAGTTTACTAGTAACGAACCAAATAGTAGCATCGAAAAAGTCCCTAATTTCAAGAAAGCAAACTTCCATAAACTTAGAGCTATGTTTAAAGAAACTGACTGGAGCTTTTTAATTAACAATAACGACATAAATACATCTTGGAAGTTATTCGAAACCACTTACCTAAAAGCAGTGCAAGACTGCATACCATCGAAAATACGGCGTGCAGGCCATAATAATAAGCCCAAATGGTGGAATAAAGAAATTTCAAACTGCCTGCTTGCTAAAAAATTTGCTAATGATAGATTCAAATCCTCACAAAATGACGAAGAACGGGTGAAATTTGTAGAGCTACGACGCAAAGCCAAAAAGTTAATTAAGCAAAGTAAAAAGACCTTAGAGTTACATATTGCGAATCAAAGTAAAACAAACCCGAAAGAATTCTATAGTTATATCAGAAAGAAAAAAGTAGTTACTTCAACTGTTGGACCGTTAGTCGATGAAAAAGGAGAATACACCAAAGACGAAGTACAAATGAGTAATGCCCTCAATACCTTCTTTGCATCAGTTTTTACAACAGAAGCCCTCAGTGATATCCCTAGAAGATGCCAAAAATGACTCTGGTAGGCATTGCTAATGACGCTGAGGATAATGAGATCATTCCCAGCATCCTCAACAAGAACCCAAGAATAAAGTCCCTGGTCGACGATGGCTTAGCTATGAATTTGCTATTCACTAAGCAAAAGAGTGATGCACACACTAAGATTGCGGTAGTAAAAATGTCACCTGAAATACGCTCTTCCATTGTGGATGATGGCAATTCTGTGTATGTTGGACTTGTGAGATGTCGTGCATACGATCGCTTCTGGGTAACACAATGTTACCATTGCCAGGGCTTTGGTCATACCAGTGACAGGTGTTATCGGAAAAATGAGGATCCAAAATGCAACTTCTGTGCTGGTACTCATAACTCAAAAGACTGCACCAACAAGACTTCCCCCAAATGTATAAATTGTATGAGCTCCACATCAGTTACGGAGCCGCCAAATCATTTCGCCTCAAGTAGAAATTGTCCTTTAATGACAGCTCAGAGAAATAAAGTTATTGAGAACACCGATTTTGTAGGTTCAAAAAACTGAAAAATGCACATGGGAGCCGGTTGAAACTGGGTCTGTTGAAACTGGGTCTGTTGAATGTTCGTTCCTTGCGTAACAAAATGGATCATATTTGCGAGATCTTGGATGAACGTAACCTTGATGTATTATGTCTCACTGAGACCTGGTTGTTCGAGTCAGATCTGAATATTATCCAGGCGGCATTGCCTAAAACCCATTCCATAATAAATGTTCCTAGGCCTAGGGGAGATCATCCGGGTGGTGGAGTGGCAGTTGTCTACTCCACATCTCTGGTGAATATCTTGCAAATAAGCCATAACCCAGCCCCTCTTTATTATGAACTGTTGGAAGTGGAAATAAAACTCCATCAACAAATTCTAAGAATGGCAGTTGTCTATAGGCCTGGCCATCGTGGCACAGATAGGGGTTTTATGGAAGAGTTTGGGCAGTTTCTCGAGGAATTTTCTGCTAAAACTGGAAGACTTTTGATGTGTGGAGATTTTAATTACTGGGTTGACAGCCCTCATCTGAAGCCGTTCTCTCCTGAGTTCCTTGAGTTGACTGATCAGAACAATTTTGTAAACCATGTGTCCCACCCAACTCATATCTTAGGACACACCCTTGACTTGGTTTTCTCTCCTGTGGGTTGTGGTGGTGTTCTGGATGTTGATGTTGAGAATGCTGACCCTAATACCTCTGATCATGCTTTGATTACTATCAGCTTTGATTTCCCTAAGCCACTCGCACATGAAAAAGTAATCAGATTTAGAAATTATAAAAATGCAGACCTAAATTTGGCTAGCAGTGAAGTAAAACAGTACTTGGGAAGTATTGATACTTCCAACCTTACTTCAGATGAGCTGGTGGAGGTACATGGAAATGCACTTAAATTAGTGTTCGATCATCACTGTCCAGAAGTAGAGAAGAAAATCATAGTACGAGATGATTCGCCCTGGTATAGCACTCGAGTTAAATTTCTTAGAAGAGCGCGTAGAAGAGCTGAACGTGAATGGCGGAAAAATAAAACAGACTCTACATGGTTGCAATACCTGTCAGCCAGAAGAGCTGTGGTCTACAAAATCAAAGATGAAAAGAAAGTGTATTATCAGGGAAAAGTTGACTCGTGTGGTAACGACCAGAGGAGGTTGGCTTCAATTGTAAACAGTTTACTTGGAAAAACAAGAGTCGGCTTAAGACCTTCTGTACCGGATGCAGAGTTGGCTGCCAACTTTGTGGCATTTTTTGCTGGCAAGATAACTCGCATAAGACAGGAATTGGATGATGCTTCTGTTGGTGAAGAACTTTCAGTTGTACTCCAACCCCGACACATTCCTAATAATGTCCTCTCATCCTTTCACTCAGTAGAGGTGGACATGATCTCGTCCTACATAAGAAACCTCAATAAAACATTTTGCCCGTTGGATCCCATAAATGTTTCCAAGCTACCAAGAGTCTATGATCACACAGTTGAGTTTATTTCCAAAATAATTAATAAGTGCTTCTCTGAAGGTAGCTTCCCACATTCTGAAAAGCATGCACTACTCCGACCTACTCTAAAGAAACCTGGACTTGATGTTGAGAACATGTTGAACTATCGTCCTGTCTCCAACCTGTCCTTCATATCAAAGATATTAGAGCGTGCAATACTTGACCAATTACAACCACTACTTCAGCAGAATGAAACTATCCCAATTTTTCAGTCTGCTTACCGACAGCATCATTCAACTGAAACAGCATTGATTAGAGTACATAATGATCTAGTTGAGAACATTTGCAATAGTGTGGCCTCACTATTGGTCTTGCTTGATCTCTCTGCGGCTTTTGACACAGTGGTTCACGAGTTGTTATTGAGTGATCTTTATGATTGTGGTGTGCGTGACTCCGCTCTCTTGCTTCTTGGGTCGTACTTGTCAGGTAGATCCCAGAGTGTGATGGTAAATCAAGTGGTCTCGGACTCGACACCCCTGCAGTATGGTGTTCCGCAGGGATCAGTTTTGGGTCCTATCCTATTTATAATTTATATTAGCAGTTTGTCTCTTCTGCTTCGTGCACATAATGTCACCTTTCACTTTTATGCAGATGACACCCAGATTTATGTGAGAATCACAAATATAGTTGATATACAGAGTAAGATGGAATTGTTGATGTCTGATATCAAGAAGTGGATGAGAGCGAGAAAACTTAAACTAAATGATGGTAAAACTGATATTCTCATCATCCGAGGAAATAGAAGAGCTGATGATATGGTAGGTGCCCTCTCCATCAATGTGGGTGGATCTCAGCTGCGACCGGCCAACTCTGTTCGAAATCTGGGTGTATATGTGAACTCCCGATTAGATTTCAAAGAGCATGTAAACCAGATAGTTAAAAGTTGTTACTTGCACATCAGAAATCTCTATTTGGTGAAGCCGTTTATAACCAGACGTTGCCTCCTGACGTTGGTTCACTCATTGGTCTTCTCTCGTGTTGATTATTGCAATGCCCTGTTGGTGGGTCTTCCAAATTATATTTTGAAGAAAGTTCAGTCTGTTCTTAACAGGGCCGCAAGACTAATTTTTGGTGTTCCACCTAGAACTCCTACTACATCTCTTCACATAGAACAGCACTGGCTGCCAGTAAGAGCAAGAATAGAATTTAAGTTGTGTTTGGTGACTTTTAAGGTTCTCAAATTTGGTGAGCCTAGGTACCTTGCGGAGCTGCTCAGGCGCCCACCGGCACACCATGGTGTAGTTGTGCGTCATGACAATGACCCTTTTCGTCTTGATGAACCAAGGGCTTTCCAGCAGTCTTCTTTCTTTGAGAGGTCATTCTCCTACATGGCTCCGAGGTTGTATAACAGGTTGCCGCTGTCCATGAGACAACTGAGTTCTGTTGAATGCTTCAAGAGACAACTTAAGACTTTTCTCTTTGAGAGAAGCTATGATCTTGAGAGAGGTGTCATGACAGATGGCTATAGAGTTTAGGCTATTTTGCCACTGCTAGTGATTGTTAAATGTGTGTTGTATATGAGCCTTCTTTTGATGCATTGATTTTTTTTCTTTTTTCTTTCTCTTTTCGAGCGCTAGTGAATTCTTCGGAAAAATTGGCGCTTATGAGAAATAAGTAACATGCTTATTATTATTATTATTACACCATCGCCGATTCAGATTGATAATTCAGATGTTCTAAGCAATATCACCATTACAGAGAGAGAAGTATTGAATTGTTTAGATAAACTCAAGGTAAATAAAACGCCAGGACCTGATACAATCTCGCCTAGAGTTCTAAAGGAAGCTAAGAATGAGCTCTCCAAACCACTGACATTACTATTCAATAACTCCTTGCAGTCTGGAACTATGCCTGATCAGTGGAAGCTATCCAACGTAACACCGATATTCAAAAAAGGCATCAAATCACTACCCAGTAACTATCGTCCAATTAGCTTAACCTCAGTTGTATGTAAAATGCTAGAAACGGTCATACGAGACAGACTCGTAAATCACTTAGAGGAAAATAACATACTTAAAGATACTCAACACGGCTTTCGTAAAAAACGTTCCTGTTTAACAAACCTCTTAGACTTCTTCCACGATATCCTCAACCTCTACGATGAGAGTAAAGTTGTAGATATTATATACCTTGATTTTCAAAAGGCCTTTGACAAAGTTCCCCACAAACGTTTACTGCTAAAACTAAAAGCGCATGGAATACAAGACGGTGTGTTGAAATTGATAGAAAATTGGCTCAGCAACAGAAAGCAAAGGGTAGTCATAAACGGTAAGGCATCTAAATGGACCAATGTAAGTAGCGGGGTACCCCAGGGATCGGTACTAGGACCAATTCTCTTTCTAATTTACATCAACGACATAGATGAGGGTCTCACCTGCACAATCTCAAAATTTGCTGACGATACAAAAATTGCAAATAGCGTACTCTCAAAAGAACAAGTTGACGATATGCAACACAATCTAGATAAATTGTCATGTTGGGCCCAAATTTGGCAAATGAGTTTCAATGCGGATAAATGTAAAGTACTACATGTCGGATACCTAAATCAGAAAGCAAACTATTCGATGAATGGCACTCAGCTTAAGAATGTAAACAGAGAAACTGATCTGGGAGTAACAATATCGAGTAACCTAAAACCGAGTCAACAATGTTCAGAAGTTGTTAAGAAGGCAAACAAAATAATTGGCTTTATAGGCAGGTCATTTGAGCATAAATCCAAAGAAGTTATCCTAACCCTTTACAATTCCTTAGTCCGCCCTCTTCTGGAATACTGCGTTCAATCCTGGTGCCCTTATTACCAAAAAGATATAAACAAGCTAGAACGAGTTCAACGTAGAGTTACCAAAATGATACCTAGCCTAAAGAACAAACCATACGAAGAGCGTCTTAGAGAATTAAATCTATTTCCTTTAACCCAGCGCAGATTAAGAGGCGACTTAATTCAAGTGTTCAAAATCATCAAAGGCATCGACAATATGAACTGTAGTAAGTACTTCACTATCGACCAATCTAATTACACGCGGGGAAACGGTTGCAAAATTATTGGTAAATCTTTTAACTCGCACGAATCTAAGAATTTCTTCTTCAATCGAGTTGTCAACTTGTGGAATGGGCTTCCCCGAGACGTTATAGACTGCAGCACCGTTGATTCATTTAAATTCCGCCTAGACAAATATCTCGCATCAAATCCGCGACTGACTGCGTTTGTAAATGAATAACTTTATCCTCCCCTCAGTTACTAACCCATATGTCCCCTACTAACTTCCTAGTCCTGCCACGTTAGTGGCAGGGCAGTAGTTCCCTTTCCAATGTTCCCTTACCCACTCTAAACCACTGTTTGGACACTTGATCCTCAGTGTTTTGGAGGACAAGCAGCCTAGAAGGGTCGCTAGACCTGTTGTTGCTTGATTTCCTTTGTACTCCCGGTGCCAACCTTAAGGCCGGCGGATCCGAGGGTAGTACAGCCGGCGAACCCTTGTCTGCTAACTGGGTCGTTCCGAACGTGTCACCAAGCATGGCCGTTAAACACTTGGGCACGGATGATGGCACGCAAAGGCATCACTTGGCAGTGGCTCCGGCGACCTCGCTTACGTCAGCCGACAACGGCGAATTTTGTTTCTTTAGAGGTGGAGTCACTGGTCCAGGAAATGATTGCCAAGAATGTCATCATCCCGGTCCCCCCAAATTACCCTGTATTCACGTCCAAGCTATTTTTGGTTCCCAAAAGGGACCGTGTTCAGATGAGACCGGTCGTAGACCTGTCTTATCTGAACCTTCACATTCACAACGAGTCTTTCCGAATGTTAACAGTACACCAAATCAGGCTAACACTTCCGCCGGGAGGTTGGATGTGTTCCCTAGACCTGACAGACGCCTATTGGCACGTATCGGTCAACAAAAGATTTCAAAGGTTTTTGGCCTTACGGATCAGGCACCAAAATGTTTTTTTTCAACGGATGCCATTCGGTTTGAACCTGGCACCTCGATTATTCACGAAATTAGTCCGGCAAGCCCTGATGCCGTTGTTAAAACAAGGAATCAGAGTGTTGTGGTACCTAGACGACTGGCTGGTGGTGGCAGAGACACAACAATTATGCATCAAACATGTCAACATCATTTTAAATCATGTCAAAACTCTAGGGTTCAAGGTAAATCTGGTAAAGTCAAACCTTGTTCCCTCACGAGTAATTCAGTGGATAGGGCTGGTCTGGGACACGGCCGCTCTCACTCTTGAGTCAGAGTGTGGACAATCGCAACAGGTTTCGCAGGAAACTGTTCAGGTTTCTTCACAGTCTGACTACGACGCGGAGGGTCTGGGAGTCTCTGGTCGGCTCTCTCAACTGGATTCAACTAACTGTTATGTTGGGCCGGTTGAAAGTAAAACGTTTAATATTGGAAGGCAACAAATATTTCCACTCTTACCGGCGGGAAAATTATGGCCCATCCCGAAATTAATCCACACCTTACTAGCGGTCTGGGCGAAGAGGGAAACGTTGCACTCAATAATGTCATGGACCTCTCCTCCGCCAACGGTATGGGTAGACACGGATGTGTCAGGCACAATAGGTTGGGGATTTCAGTCAAATCAGGGGCACCAGGGTCAGGGGCTTTGGTCCCACTTAGAAATCTCCCACATCAATGTCAAAGAATTACTAGTCCCCTTGTATTTCCTTCAGGCTCACGGCCCTGCGTTACGGGGCAAGTCGGTGGCCTTCAGAATGGACAATCTGAACGCAGTTCACTGTATTCAGAAACGGGTCAACGAGGTCAAGGAGGTTGCTAAACGTGTCGGAAGAGATTTTTACTCTAGCCAACAGACTAGACATTTATCTTCACGCATCTTATCTCCCAGGCGTAGCAAACGTCTGGGCAGACGCTCTGTCCCGGAGACAGAGCACGACAATAGAATGGGAGCTCAAGCAACCCATTTTCAACCTAATGATTGCAGAGCTCTCCCATCCACAAGTGGATCTGTTTGCATCCGAGGAGACTCACAAACTCCCTCTATACCTCGCCCGCCAGACGAAAACGCCGGCAGGGGGGCCAGACGCCCTAGTGACAGACTGGAACAGATGGAGCTCCATCCTATCTGTTTCCGCCGCCAGATGCGTCACTAATGTGCCACGTAGTGAACAAACTACGAGATTATCGAGGCTTAGTCTCACTAATCGCGCCCCTGTGGCCGGCGCAAGTGTGGTACCAGCAATTGAAGACGTGGTGCCCGCACCCGGTGTCGCTCCCGGTCGGGTATTTCCACTTAGACACGATTGGCAACCTAGCGACCTCGCTGACTTTTGCATTATGGACATTCAGGAGGCCAAGTGGCTAGCACCATACGGTAGAGATGTGACCAATAAATTACTCAATCAATATACTCAGTCTACGAAACGACAGTATCACTCACATTGGCAAGCCTTTACTTCTTGGATCACTAGAACAGAACAGACTGTGCCATCAGTAGCTTTAGTTTTTAATTATTTAAATTATCTGTTTGAGCAGAAACATTTATCTGTGGTAACGTTAAAAAATCACTTAACTGCAATTAGAGTGCCCTTTTTAGACCTTACAGGTCTCTCCATACTGGTGGCGGAGGAAACAGGTTTTATGAGAGCTTGTTTTAAACTCCGCCCACCTCCCCGTCAGCTCATGCCTACTTGGTCTCTGGACAAAGCTTTGTCTTTACTTCACTCTCGTCTGTACCAAAATACTGCAGATTTTGCATTACTCTTAAAAAAGGCTGTATTCCTTTTGGCTTTGGCCACCGGGAACAGAGTGTCTGAGCTGGCGGCGATGAGCAACACACCTAATTGCCTTAGGTTTGGTAGACTTAATGAATGTATTCACATTGCACCTTCCCCGGGATTTGTAGCCAAGAATGAGCACAGTGCACACGTGTTTTCTGAGTTCACGGTGCCGGCGTTAAAAAGGGGAAAGGTGCATCATAATCTATGTCCAGTGCAAGCTCTAACCAAATATTTGAGAGCAGCTCCTCTAAACCCCCAAGGTGCTTTATGGGTAGCGAGTACGGGTAAACGCTTACTGAAACGGAGATTAGCTTCTCTTCTGGTCGAAGTCATTAAAGAGAGTAATCCCGGCGTTGTGGGTCGGGCCCACGATTTACGCAAATGGGCAGCCTCTTTAAGTTTCCTGAAGAATTTTTCAGAAGAAGATATTTCGTCCACTCAGTTGTGGGCGTCTAATCATACGTTTTTGACTAGATACTTGTCAGTTGCTCTAGATAAACCTTCCTTACCATGTATAGCTTTAAGGCAGAGGGTCTAGGTGGCCCGTCAGTCACTTTTGTTTACTTTCAAGAAAAGGGGGGGGGGGGGTGCAGTCAGTTAACATAGGACACCCTAGACCCCGCCGGAGTGTGAGAGCTGTGATACAATTTATGGTTAATGTGATATGAAAATTTCTCTGCGAGAAATTGTGCTAGTAAAATGTTAGTACAAAACAACGGGGTTGTTATAGTAGTTTTAGCTGCGAAAGCAATTTAATAGTGAAGATCTTTTGCAATTTATCTCCACGATTATTTTGGGGTTTATTATGTGCACATGTAAACTGATAACTTGTTATTTTTGTCACCACTCGTTGAGTGGGGTGCCTTTGTAACTACAGATCTGTCCACAGAATCTTCAGAGTTACCCTTTTTGTCAAGCAGGCTTCTTTGAAGCACGCACCTGCCTGAACCCCTTTCTTGTATATATATATGGGCTACGCCTTATTAAATATATTTTCAAAGTAAGAATACTATGTGGATGTTTTTATTATCTGCTTTTCTAGAGTTATGATATGATTACGAATGTCCCCCTCCAGTCTTAGAAATCAGGCATGTTCGTCAATGATGGAGGGGCCACTAATAAATTATAGGTTTGACTCCTGTAAGGAGATAAAGAAAACCTAATATTTAGTAGTGGCCCCGTAATCATTGACGACTGGGGCCCTCCCGACCATCCCCTTCCCATTCGTTGATGTATTAAGGATTTTGGTTTACTTGATATGTCAGTGAAGGAAGAATGACGCCTGAATCAGCGTCTGGTCAAAGATCCACACAAGTACATCCACGATATGATGGAAAGCTTATTGAATAGTTATTCTTATTTTCTTTTTGTTTTTATTTTTTACGAAGTTTTTTCGTAGTGAGAACCCAATTCATAATGACTGAAGCCATGAGTGAGGTCGCGTGCGCTCATGATGAAGGCTCCTCAGATTTTAAATGCTCTGCGCGGTAGATTCAAACTACGGCGGATTAGTGTTTGAAGAGGATGCCTTGTGTAATAGGCATGTTCGTCAATGAATACGGGGCCACTACTAAATACAGTAAAAGTCCGTTAATCCGACGACCGATGATTCGAATCTCCCAATAGTCCGAATTTTTCAATTTGAGGCCAAATCCGAATTCACCCGATGGTCCGAATTTCAAGAAGTCCCAAAGTCCATGTTCATGAATTCACTTGTTTACCATTGTCATTGTAGCCTATTATCTACTTCAAAACATTCAGATTAATGGTCAAAGGAAGCTACTGATATAATCGTAAACACCTTCGTCTTCTTCTTCTTCCACATCGTCTGCTAGAGAGTTTGTTTTGCTCTTGAACGCATCCTTGGGACGCTCCGATGCGCTACTGGCTTGCACCGCATTTTCTGCAAGCGCATTCAGTCTTGAGCTTGAAAACGCACCTTTCAAGAAGTCCCAAAGTCCCCTTTTTGAGGCATTAGGCCACTCAAATGACACATAATGGAGCACACACATATCATATGTTCATGAATTCACTTTAAAAGTTTACCATTGTCATTGTAGCCTATTATCTACTTCAAAACATTCAGATTAATGGTCAAAGGAAGCTACTGATATAATCGTAAACACCTTCGTCTTCTTCTTCTTCCACATCGTCTGCTAGAGAGTTTGTTTTGCTCTTGAACGCATCCTTGGGACGCTCCGATGCGCTACTGGCTTGCACCGCATTTTCTGCAAGCGCATTCAGTCTTGAGCTTGAAAACGCACCTTTGGATGTTCCGATACGCTACTATTTATAGTTCAGTGATCGGAGCATCCCAAGGGTGCTTTCAAGACAACAATACAAGGGTGCTTTCAATACAATATAATATAACAGAGCACGTCACAAAAGGAAAATCACAAAAGGAAAATTACAAGAACCTCTCAGGGAAGTGCCGTTGTTAAGGCATTCTGATCTTCAAGAGCAAGAAAACTCGCTAGTAGACGGAAGAAGAAGAAGACGTTTATATCAGCAGATTCCTTTGACCATTAATCTGAATGTTTTGAAGTAGTTAATAGGCTACAATGACAATGGTAAACTTTTGAAGTGATTTCATGAACATATGATATGTGTGTGTGCACCATTGTGGGTGGCCTAATGTCTCAATGTTTTCGTCATACACAGGTTCATAGGGGTAAAGTCCGATAATCCGAAAAATCCACTAATCCGAACGAGAGCCGGTCCGCTGCCCTTCGGATTAACGGAAGTTTACTGTATTAGGTTTTCTTTATCTCCTTACAGGAGTCAAACCTATAATAGGAGAAAGAGAGGGGATATGATAGAGACTTTTAAGATAGTGTCAGGAAAGTATGATGAGCATGTGTGTGAAGGTATCTTCTTGATGCGGGAGGGAACAAGAACGAGAGGACACTCAAAGAAAATTTACAAAGAAAGAAATAGGCTTGAGAAGGCAAAGAACTCATTTTGTGATAGTGGTAAAGGAGTGGAACGCACTGCCCCAGTATGTAGTCGATTCCGAATCAATAAGGGAGTTTGAAAGTAATCTTGATAAAGCATGGGGAAGACAAGATTTGAAGTTTGATTATAAAACAAGAATACAGAATAGTAAAAATGTTGCGTCTGCTACCGCCGCCGCCAACACCGTGAACGACCGCAGCAGTGCAAGGGGAGGTGTGGTGGAGTGGTCTTGCCACTGGCCTGGTAATCCAAAGGTCCCGGGTTCAAATCCCGATGTATCAATGGGAAGATATTATTGGGATGGAATTTGTGCTGTACCTAGTATCAGTGCATTACCACAAGCCCACCGAAACGCCAATAAAATACCCTCATTGTTCCCTGATTAAATAGCACTGTATGAATATTCCCATATTCAAAATATGCTGTAGGGGTGCAATGCCTGGTGAGTTATCTGCTCAACAGGAGGCGTTTGTGTGTAAGTGTGAGAGTCCGAGTGTATGGGGTGAGACAATGAAGCACGGGAACGAGGTGGCTTCAGAGATGGGGTCGTTTCGGGCCATGAGTGAGCACCGTGCCTCATGTGAAGGCAAGATGGCAGGTGCTCGTTGTACTCTACGTGCTTCACATGTCTCACTCCCTAGACTGGAACAAGACCTCACGGGCTTCATTGTAAAGCGGTGAATATTAAGGCTCTCAGCCTATGCCCGAGATGAAGTAAGTTGGAATATAAAAAAAAAAAAAAAAAAAGTACAGTACTGGTACTGAGCTGGATACACAGGCCTAGTTTGCCTTTTTCCAGAGGATCTACTGTATGAAACTGTAAGAATAAAGTTGGGGAGAGGACCACGCATACCGGAGGAGTGAAGTATGGCCAAGATCCTATACCTCCACGCGGTATCGAAAAAAATTGCCACTGTAGGTCGTTTCTTATTGAACCCATCACGGATTTTATGTTCAAGGCGAACCAGAGAATGAAGAGTGCTACGGCCAGGGCGAGAGCCATTCTGATACGGAGATATTAATGCCCGCGTTTCAGCATACTGTACTGCAATAAACGAGGATTTATAATTTTTTCCATCAATTTACACATGCATGAAGTAAGCACAATCGGCCGATAATTATTGAGGAGGCAATGTTCTTTACCGGGTTTCGGGACAGGGATGGTGAAAGCATGACCCTAAGACGGTGGAAAATTAGTGCAACTCCAGAATTGGTTGTAAAGATGTAAATGATGTAATGCAAGAGGGTGGAAATGTCGAAATAGTGCATATGGAAACCCATCTGGGCCAGGGGAAGTGTCCGGGCAACGATATAGTGCAAATTGCAGCTCAGGTAACGTAAAAGGGACGTTATAGTCGTGGGAAGCACCACCACGAAAGGAGAGATGAAGGGACTCCTTTACGGTTTTGTGCTTAATAAAGTGACGAGGTAATGACCGATCGGAGCCAACATAACTGATCGGCGTGCATTTCTGCTATGGTAACGGAATCAGTGATTAGTGAGTCCGAGGTAGGATCTTTTAATGGGGAGAGAGGTGGCGCTACAGTGTGCCCATTGATACTCCAAAACTTCTTCCACAAGACGGAGAGAGGGGTGCGAAAAGTAAAGGAAGAGATATATGTACGCCACGAAAGAATATTGCTTTGGATAATACTGCATTTGAGGAATGCACATATTTTATTATAAAACTTTTTGAGGGTGATCCTTTTTATTTTTTTATTTTTTTTTTTTTTTTTTTTTTTTTTTTTTTTTTTTTCTATGTTATTGAGGGAGGCAAAAGGCAGAACTGCCTATAGCGAGTGCCTCCCCCATAGTTGAAAGAGTGACAGGGCCAAAATCAAGGGACGTTCGAGCCAAAATGCCTGGACACACAGAGTTTGAAGCAATTTAAGTCCTAGGAAGAGGGAAAGACTGATTCTGGGAGAGAGTTCCAGAGCTCAGCTGTTGAGTAGAAGAAAGTTTGAGAGTAGCGTTTCACTCTCGGGTTGGAGAGTTGCACAGAGTAGGGGTGGGATTGAGTTGCAAGACGGGTACCACGTGCCCTACGTAAAGGAGGTGGTATACACTGGGAAAGCTCTGAGGAACACTGATTATTATAGTAGCGATAGAATAGCGAGAGAGATGCAACATTGCGGCAGATAGAGAGATTGCAGAGAGTTGGTGAGTGGACGGGAGTTAATGATACGAAAGGCCTTCCTTTCAACTTTGTCAAGGAGAGCGGTGTGAGAGGATCCTCCCCACACATGTGAACAATACTCAATACAAGGACGCACTATGCCCCTGTACAGAGCAAGAAGCTGTGCAGGGGAAAAGAACCCCATACAGTGGTTGAGCACACCCAGCTTCTGGGAGGCTGCCTTAGCAAGACTGGTAATATGGTCCTTCCAACTGAGAGCAGAAGAAAAAGAGACTCCAAGAATATTAAGGATTGATTTTTGTAATGTTGAAGAATAAGGGATAGTCCGCTGGGAGTTCCTTACAGGTAGATAGATGGAGAAATTGGGTTTTGGAAGCATTAACCTCGTAGCTGCGCAGGTGGGGTAGTGGCCACCCCTCCCTGTGTGGAGGTATTTAGACTGTTTCCTACACTTAAATCGTCATCGTACCATAAATATAATTACTACTCATCCATAGGCGCCTATTTTACGTTGATTATAAAGATATTAACCTGTTACAACATTAAAACAAGTGGAAACAGCGTTTGGATGGTCAAAATCGGCAAATTAGATCGGGAGTTACATAACTGAAGGCTGAGCCAGCCTGCAGCCTGCCACCCCTCACTACATCTGGAGCGACACTGTTGTGTTGTTCCCTCTCTTTCTCTCTTTCATTCGCTGTGTAGCACATACAAGCACAGCTTGCTTATCGCTATTGAATAGCACAAAAATATATCGACGAAATAAGGGAATAAGAGAGAGAATAGGTGATAATTGAAGGGGGAGGGGATGTGGAGGAGTGATATTTTGGCATGGCCAAGGGGCAATAGAAAAAAAACAAAAACACTAAATTGATACTGGGCTGGTTTAAATGTTTTTATTTTTTAGGCCTTGGATTATATAAGGAGTTCCGCAGCGCAGCGGTAAAACTCTTATTAGTGTTTCAGCACTTGCTGGGTTAAAGGTAACTTACAGTTTCTTACAGTTTCTTACAGTAGATCCTCTGGAAAAAGGCAAACAGTGCCAGTACACTCGAACCTCGATTTAACGGACTAAATGGGACCGTTACTAGTCCGTTGCATGAAAAAATCCGTTGCTGGGTATTGTACAGTATTCATATAAGGCGGCCGGAAATCTATTAATAGGCCTAGGCCTAGGCTATAGATACTCACAAAACCTCAAATGAGCTGCTTGGATAGCGAGAATATCCCAGGTAGGCTATACAGTATATAATAAACTTATATTAACCAAGTAGGCCTAATCTTGACCAAATCGATTCATATCTCTTGTGTAATGCTTTGTTTACACTTTACTGGTCTGACGAACGAGACACACACACACACACAGTGACTACGGGTCCAAAACTACTTTTAATATTAGCTAGCCAGACCAAGAAATGGTCTAACCTAGCTTAGATAATATATCAGGAGGCAAAAATCACTTTTACCTTGTGAATGGTGAAGACTAGAATGTTCTACCTATAGGCTATATCAAGTGTTTTTCGATTGAGCAAAATAAATAAAAGTACCGGTAGTTCACAAGGTAAAAGTTATTTTTGCCTCCTGATATATTATCTAAGCTAGGTTAGACCATTTCTTGGTCTGGCTAGCTAATAATAAAAGTAGTTTTGGACCCGTAGTCACTGTGTACTTACACTAGTTGTATTTGCGGGAGTGAGCATGCTCGTTAATTCCCGCCTCCTAAGATATGTTTGTCATACCGTGCTTTGAAACTATGCACTGATGGTGCAGACACTACTTCGGCTGGCAATTTGTTCCACCCACTAATCGAGTTGGTAGGAAATCTTTTACTTTTCAGATCAGATTTACTATTAAGTACTTTTAGTTTGTAGCTGTGACCTCTTGTTCTCTCACCTCCATCCCTCTCTATGAAGTTTTCTTGGTCGATTTTGTCAATACCTCTAACACATTTGTATATCTGAATTTGCTGTCCTCGTTTCCTTCTCTGTTCCAGTGTAGGTAGATTCAATCTCTCGAGCCTCTCTTGGTACTCCAAATTTTCCAAACCTGGGATCATCCTCGTAGCTGCTCTCTGTACCCTCTCAATTTTGTGGATATGTTTCTTCATGTGAGGGGACCACACTACAGATGCATATTCCATCCTGGGTCTTATTATTGCCGTTATTATTTGTTTCATGGCGTTTTCATTAAGATAATTGAAAGACATCCTGATATTTGCCAATAGTGCTAGTGATTCTCTCACTATCTTATTTACGTGGCTTTCTGGAGACATGTTATCCTTAAATTCTATCCCCAAGTCTTTTTCTTTTTCTGCTTTGGGAATCACTTCGTTTCCTAGTTTATAATCTTTTCTAGGTCTGTACTTGCTTTTACCCATTTCTAGAGTCTTACATTTCCCTGCATTGAACTCCATATTCCATTTGATGCTCCATTCATTTGCTCCATTCATGGATCTTTTGCAAATCTGCTAGGAGCTCAAGGCAATACTCCTGGGTTCTGATCGTTTTAAGCAGCTTAGCATCGTCCGCAAACATGCTCATGTAGCTTGTTAGTCCCTCAGGTAAGTCATTTACAAATATTAGAAACATGATTGGGGCTAGGACAGATCCTTGTGGTACCCCACTCGTAATTTGAGTCCAGTTTGACGATTTCCCCCTTACTGTTGTTCTCATCTGTCTTCCGCTAAGGTAGCTCTCCATCCATTTCAGCAGTTTGTCTCCTACTTTTCCCTCATGTTTTAATTTCCACAGCAATCTCTTGTGTGGAACTTTGTCAAATGCCTTTTTAAAGTCTAGGTAGGCACAGTCTACCCATCCTTCCCTCTTGTCTACTGTGTCATTACTCTAGAGTAAAAACTCAACAAGTTGCTTACACATGATCTGCCTCCTCTGAATCCAAATTGTCGGTCAGTAATTAATCTTTTGGATTCCAGGTAGTTAACCCATTTGTCCCTTATTAATCCTTCCAGAATCTTCATGAGGATGCTCAATAGTGATACAGGTCTATAGTTCAGTGGTTTATCTCTGCTTCCTCCCTTAAATATAGGAATAATGTTTGCTCTTTTCCATTCTGTAGGTACTATCCCTGTGTCCAATGATTTGGTCATTATGTGTGTGTGTGTGTGTGGCGGATCGTTCGTCAGACCAGTAAAGTGTAAACAAAGCATTACACAAGAGATATGAATCGGTTTGGTCAAGATTACTTGGTTAATATACGTTTATTAAATATACCTGGGATATTCTCGTTATCCAAGCAGCTCAGTTGAGGTTTTGTGAGTATCTATAGCCTAGGCCTAGGCCTAAGAGTCACTCGCCCTGCCACTTAGTGGACAAATTATCCAGCACCGGACATTTGGTCCGGTCCAGATGGATTGTCCGCCTACAGACTGAGTCCGTTAAATCCGAAATCCGTTGTATCGAGGTCCGTTAAACCGAGGGTCGAGTGTACTTGCACTACTGCGGTCGTTCACTGTGTTGGCGGCGGCGGCAGCAGACGCAACATTTTTACTATTCTGTATTTTTGCTTTATAATCAAACTTCAAATCTTGTCTTCCCCATGCTTTATCAAGATTACTTTCAAACTTCCTTACTGATTCGGAATCGACTACATACTGGGGCAGTGCGTTCCACTCATTTACCACTCTATCATGAGTTCTTTGCCTTTTCAAGCCTATTTCTTTCTTTGTAAATTTTCTTAGTGTCCTCTCGTTCTTGTTCCCTCCCGCATCAAGAAGATACCTTCACACACATGCTCATCATACTTTCCTGACACTATCTTAAAAGTATCTATCATATCCTCTCTCTTTCTCCTATATGCAAGGTTTTCTCTGCCCCAATTGGAGATAGTAATTAGATCAGAATTTAAGAGTTCTATGGCTTCATTACGTTTGTCGTTGAGGAATTGCTGGCTGGGGCGTTCTGAAAAACTAATGGAGTAGTGTAAGGTTGAGTCGTCTGCGTATGAATGGATGGGAATTGAGGTACAGTTGAGGAGATCATTTATAAAAATTAGAAAGAGAATAGGAGATAGGACAGAGCCTGAGGAACACCGGAGTTTATAGGGTGAGGAAGTGAACGATGGCCGTCCACAAAACGCGGCTATGAAACGGCCGGAAAGGAAATTAGAGACAAAGGCACAGATGGAGGGATAGAAACTGAAGGAGGGTAGTTTAGAAATTAAAGATTTGTGCCAGACTCTATCGAAGGCTTTCGATATGTCTAGGTTTTGTGCTTAATAAAGTGATAGTAATAAGGAGGAAATACTTGTTACGGATAGGGGAGGGAAGTTGTAAGGGAAAATTCTTTATCCGTCGTTGTCGAGCACTCAGCTTAGAGAGGAGGCGTTCAACACGATGCTTGAACTGAACCATCCTTGCTAGCTCAGGTGACAACCACGGAACCTGGCGGGGTCGCTTCCGCGGGGAGGTGAGAGGGATGTGACGGCGAGCGATGGTATCTAAGAATGATGTGAAATAATTAAAGTTATCCGCAGGGGCTGATGTCTGGGAAAAATCTGCTATGGTCGCGGAAGACAACGTATATGACTCCCAGTCAGCTTTGGAGAGATTATAGCGGGGTATTTGGGTGGAGGGCGCAGGACATAGGTATTTTAGAAGTACCGGGTGATGGTCGCTTGTGTAACGATCCTCTAAAACAGACCATTCAAAAAGCGACGCAATGTCCTCCGAAGAAAAAGATAGATCTATGGCAGAGGACGTATGATAAATAGTAGACCTATAAGTTGGGGTGCCCAGATTAAGGCAGCACAGTGGAGAGTGTGAAAGGAATTTCTCAATCTTATCACCAGGAGAGTCAGTTGACAAGCCATCCCAAAGGGGGGAGTGGGCATTTAAGTCTCCCAGGATAAGGTAAGGCGGAATTAGCTGGCGAAGAATGTGATGAAGATATGACGTATCATAACGACAGGAGGGTTGGTTGTAGGAGGAACATACAGTTAGGGGGGGAAGGTCGGGAAGGGAGATGGTGATAGCGGTGGTTTGAAAAGGGTTGGGGATAAGAGGAAGAGGAACATACGCACACCGAGAGTGAACGAGGATGGCAGTTCGAAGGTGCGAGGGGGTGACAGGGGAACTAGCAGCAATAGTATAATGTTTTGGAGGAATGAGAGCATTGCCTACATGTTGTAGACAAATACACATGGGTGCATACAGTCGAAGGAGTCGCTGAAGCTCGCCCATACGAAGGCGAACTTGGTACCCATTAATATTCCACTGTATGATATTATACATTGTGTGCCGGGGGTGGAGAGGAGTCTGATGATGCAGTTTCAACTAGTAGTGGGTCAGGTGAGTGCTGTGAGGTGAAAAGAGGTGTCGCGGGTGCAGAAGATGGAGGAGGCAATGTGGGTGAATCTTTAGTGATGTCAGATTTTTTTTTAATTAGTACGGGAACAAGGGTAGGAGTATGAAGTAAATTTGTACGTAATGTAGTGAGGAATTGAATAGTCTCGGAAGAGTCTGGATCGGATGGAGAGGGCAAAATACGCGAGTCGAGGAATTCACGCGACCGAGCAATGAAGTCAGGGTCGGAGTCACGTATATGAGGGTCGATAAAAGTGCGAAAGCACGCAGAACATCCACACTTGTCTGACAGGATGTTTGTGTGGCATGCGAGACCGGTACCTATAGACATCATAGAACACGAGGCAGGAAGGGTGTCGGCCGCAAACTAATTGGATCCACCCTCTCCCAAGGCACTCTGGGATAGGGGGGGGGGGGCTGTCGTGGGACATAGAGGACTAGGCGGTAGTGTATGTGGAGCAGAGGAATCAAAAGGGCGCTTCGAGGGCGCATTTCCTTAGGTGTGTGAGGGGAGAGGGCAGGATCATTAGAAGGAGGTGGTAGGTGAACGTCAAATCGGGATGGAGTAAGAACAAAGTCGGTCATATCAGAAGTTAATAGTCCATTGTTGTCCAGGAATTGATTCCTGATATCACCTATCGAAAGGTCGGATGAAAATATAATATGAGTGGCACAATAACAATGGGTCGGGTGATACTGGGCATCCTTCTTGGGAGCACGTTTAGAATGGAATTGGTGCAGATTAACCTCAAGGACTGACAGAGTGGAGTCTTTATGCTGGAGGAGCAGGGAGTAATCGCAATTGTGGCAACCGCAGTCAGAATCATGAGACGGCATAGGACAGTGGCGAATAGAAGAGGTAGATACCGTACCACGGGAGAGGGGACGGACAGCACTAACAATCTTACGCCGTTTAGGTAGGGGAGATTTACGTTGGGTGGAAACAGAATCAGGGAGTTTGGCTGGTTGTACTGTGTTCTCCTCTGCAAAGACGGTCCAAAATTCATCGTCGTCAGTACGGTCTGTAAAACCCTCGAAGCGATTGGAGGTAGATAACGCAGGAGAAGCAAGATTACGCAGGCAAAAGGTTGAGTCAGAGGGGATACATTGGGGGTTAATATGTGATGCAGTCGGGGTGACCGAGTGGAGAGGCTCAGGCGCGATAGAGGGTGAAACAGAGGTATAGTTCCTACGAGGAGGAGCCTTGCCCTCCATCCGTAATTGAGTCGCTGCCGTTCGGAAGGGAAGACCTTTTGCTGCTTGTAAATGCAAAATGTCACAATGGAATGTGTAAAGAGGGCAAGACCTGTTGTCAACCTTGTGGTGCCCGTCACAATTGGCACAGCGGGCAACATCCGCCCGACAATTAGCAAGAGTATGTACATCAGAACCGCAAAACATACATCGAGCAGAGAGGGCACGACACCGAGAGGCCGTGTGCCCAATCTTCCAGCAGTTAGTGCATTAACGAGGTTTGTTGACATATCTGCGAATCGGGTGTTGATGGCCCGCGAGTTTGACGTGCATGGGTAGGTCATGTCTCTTAAAGTAAATCTTGACTATGCGTAATGGAGGTCGACTACCACGTTGGGCAATGGCATAAGTCTCCACTTTAACGACAGTAGGGTCAGTTCTTTGTAATTGGGTAAGGACTCGAGGGGCAGAGTCTTGAAAGACCTGATCAGCAAATTCAAAGTCATTAGGGACAACCACAGTGCCTACACACTGATTAAGATATTCATCAGCTTTTCCGACATATTTGTCTTCGGTGGCAGCAAAATAGGCGTGCAGAGCCTCGGATTGGTCCTGTGTGGACATTCGATCATGCGTTTGGAAGGACCCGCGGTGTGCATGGTAAAGTCACCGACTGTCCGAGCAAGTTTGTCATATAATCCAAATTCATCCATGGGTTCACTAGAGACCACGAAGTACCTCGTCCAATCAGGAGGGCCGAACATGGCGTCAAACGTGGCCTGTGGAGCTGGAACAAACCCAGCATGTTTCTTGTGCTTTGGTTTGCGAGACGACTTTTGATGTGACTTTTCAGTATTGGGAGAGGGATCATGAGGTTGAGTGGAATGAGTTGGGAGCGAGACAGGAGGGAGTCTGATCAGGGCATCGTTCTGGTGTGCAACATTAGTAGCTAGGTCCTGTCTAGTAGGAGTAATGGATATTGTAGACGCAGGCGATAACGTGTTAAGTACCGATACCTGTGGAGGAGTGGTCGTACGGGCGATGTCCCGGGACGCCGAAGGGGCCGTAGATGAGGGCATTTTGGGATGACCGTTCACGCGGGGAGGGGTGAGGGGGCGTATAAGGCAGTAGCGTCTGGATAGAAGAGCTAGTACCAGTAGATGGAGGTACTAAGGAGGGAGGCGACTCAAAGGTGGCATTGGCACAGGACGGACCACCAGTGTGGAAAGCAGAGGGTAAGGCGGCGCTACCGTCGGACCCAGCAATTAAGTCGAGGGGCAAGGATGGGCTAATGGTGCATTAATAGGTTGGGGAGCAGGTATTAAAGATGGTGGTACAGGGACAGGAGTTGTTGCTGCAGGCGACAACAGTCCATTGTTGATGCAGGGAGTGTCCAATAGGGAAACCGAGGTCATGGAGGAGGTCAAATAATCTTCGACGAGATGATTAGGAGAGGAACTAGGGGAAAGGTTAGATGTACAGGGCACAATGGGTGATGGGTCCATTTCCATGGCAGTGTCGATGGAGTCGTTCCCACCGATGTTGATGTCACATTGTTGCAAGTTTGTGGTGTCGGGAGGAGTATCATCCCCAAAGGACTGACCACGAGGCGAGGGAGTTGGCCGATCAGCATTGTCCGGGGAATTGCCGAGGTTCGTGTCACCAGAGTAAACATGGAGAGGCAGTACCTCTGGGGGGTGCAAAGATGTCTCAGCACCCCCCACAGGCACATCAGGCATGCGCAACCCAATCAGCCCCCAAGTGCATGACCCTTAACATAGAAAAGGATTGAAGTCGAAAATGAGGCCTAGGCTAGCCTATACAAAATGACGGGCAGGTAGGCTAGCCTAACTGAGGTTGAGGCACCTAAGACTATAAGCCTTTAAAATCGTTAAAATCAGTTTATATAGAGAGAAAGGCCTGTATGGAATAATTATAATTGATTTATGTAACAAACCGCATGGCAAAGTTTTACGTTTACGCCCGCCAGGGATCGAAAATGGCGGACGATAATTACAGGTTGGGTGACAAGCCAATCGAAAAATGAAGTCAGAAGAGATAAAAGGAGGAACAAGAGTGCATAAAGTGACGAAAGAATGGTATGAAGAACGTGCAGAACAGTGGAAGTGAGGCCAAAAGGGAGCAAAATACAAGAGATTAAAAGGAGAGAAGAGGCTCTCTGAAAGTGGAGAAGAGAGGGTACCAAAATGGCGGGAGGACAAGGTCGAAAGTTTAACTAATAAGATGATTAACCCATAAACGGCGAGAAAGCTCATAAGAAGTTTTACTGGGCGAGGGCGGCAAAGCTCTTAAGAGGGAGGCCTAAAAAAGAACATTTAAACGGCCCCAGTAGCACTAAATTTTTTTTTTTTTTTTTTTCCCTATACCTCATATCACTCCTCCACATCCCCTCCTTCCCCCTTTTCCCCTCCCCCTTCAATTATCACCTATTTTCCCTGTTATTCCCTATTCCCTTGGTATATTTTGGTGCTAACATTAGCAAAATGTGTGGAGGATATGCTTACGTGCCTAGCGGGTGTGTTACATAAGTGAGTGTGTGTATGAGTAAGCTCAGTGTGGCTTGAGGCCTCGTGGAGGGAGGGGTTGCCTCAATTTTCTCCATAATTCATGAATGGGCTGGTCCATCTATATTCGCGATTTTGACCAGAAAAATTATATTTTCACTTGTTTTATTGTTGTTACAGGTTACTATCTTCATAGTGAAGGTAAAATAGGCTCATATGAATAAGTAATAACGATATTTATCGTAACATGACGATTATAGGCCTGAATGGAGCCTATATGCTCGCCCATGGGCAGCTAGTTCAATATCCCCCCCTCGCCGTTGCCGGGTTAAGAGGAAAATCAGGGGAAAGAATCAAAATCACTGCATATCTGATACTTGCACGACTCAGAAGGACGAACAATCCGACAGGCACGCTCAAATATCCAGTATGAAAGTGAAAAGAGAGAAGTAGTCAGTCAGTCGTCTAGGAATGTCAGGTGCGTACGTCAGTCGTGCACCGTGTCTCAAACGAAAGTCTCCCTCCAGTTCACTATGAAACCTATTCCTAACTTCCTTGTTCTTCAGCAGCCACACTTTCCTTTTGGGTATGTATACCTTCTTGCGCTTAGGATCTCTGTATAAGCTCATGTCGCACACAAGTAGCTTATGCTGGGGGATACATTCTTCGCTCTGGATGACCTTTACATCTCGAACTAGTTTCCAGTCTTTCCTGTTAACCAAGAAGTAATCTATCTGGCTACTGGCGACCCCAGAGTTATATGTGATCAGATGGCTCTGTCTTTTCTTGAACTTTGTGTTACACACAACCATGTTGAGTGCAACGCAGGACCCCAATATGGCAGCAGTTAGAGTTTGTAACGACCTGTCCCTGTGCCACTTGCAAGATCAATACACCTACAGAAGAGAAAGGTTTTCAATTGTTTTTTGAAAGAGTCTATGGAGTTCAGCTGTTTAATTGATAAAGGCAATTTATTATATAACCTAGGAGCCACGAAAGAAAAGGACCGATCAGAGAAAGAGGACTGCTGGATAGCTACTGGTTCATCAAGACGCAGCACATCATCACTGCTTCTCAGGATCGCACCAGAACGTGCCAAAGGGCGTCTCAAGAGGTCAGCAAGATACTTAGGTTCACCAAACATAAGTGCCTTAAAAGTCATAAGACATGACTTAAACTCTATCCTAGCTTTAACTGGCAACCAGTGCAGCTCTATCAAATATGAAGAAGTGGGGGTTGGGGTTGTTGTTGTTGTTGTTGTTGTTGTTCCCTAAGCTGCCTGCCCGAACAGCCCCGAGTCCCTGAGGAAGGCCATGGCCACGATCGGGCTTTCCCACAGAGCTCTCATTGAGTGTAGATTGTGTTGTTGGCGTAAGTGGTTGTGTGAAATGCAGTCTTCTATGATGTGTTTAACCCTCCGGGCCCGGGCTGTCTCTCCAAAGGACAGTGTGGGCTACCCGGGCGATCTGGACGAAAAACTTCTAGGCCTAGGCTACCGTATTTTTGTTTAGTTTAACTGCTAGAAATTTCCCACGCATCTATAAACGTAGTGCGGTTTCCAATCTGTAGACTGGCTCTCTAAGTCAACTGGTTCAGTTGTGATGACGATTTCCGTGGAGCGAATTTTTCCGCGATGTTGACAATATCGGAGCTTTCCACACACTAATTTCGTCTGACGTCACAACAATAACATTGATCCGACGTCTCCTTATTGTTTTCGGAGGTGCGGTGACGCAACGATTGGCTTTGTTTACATGCGTCGGACGCACGGCGTTCAGACCAAGCTGAATAGGTTTGAAAGCTTACTGCCTAGTAACAGGACACCCGGGCTCCTGCCCTTATTTCGTTGTGTCCTTTCACACGGACACCCGGGCAGGAAGGGTTAATGGTATGGGGTGCTGTGTTACATCCCGGGCAGACGTCGACGACGGAGTCATCCAGTCTCTTCTGATAGCTCAGGAGAGCTGGATGGTGTCCGCATCTCAGCCTGGCCAGATGGACTCTGTCCTCGCGAGGAAGGGAGGATTCGGAAGGATGGATTTCGGGAGGTCGTGCTTGCAGCTGCGTGTTGTCTGTGAGTGGATGGATCGGCGAGAGATGTGAGTATGGAAGTTGGTTCGGGGTGGACAGGGAGGGAGAGAGGATAGTAATTGTGTGTGATACCGTGTGCTGGGTGTTGTTTTGATATTTCTTGGTGTCTGTGGGTGTGTTGCCATGTAGTTTAGTGGGTGGTCCTGGTTCGTGGAGGCTGCTGCCAGGAATTGAGTGCCTCTCATGTCCAGATGGTCTTTGACTTTGAGGATTTTGGTTTCTTGATGTAGGTGATCTGTGGGTGCAGTAGCTGTGCAGCCTGTAATGATCTTTAGGGCTTTGTTTTGAATAGTCTGTAAGGTCTTATGATGTGTTTCAGCTAGGTTAGAAGCCCAGGCTGGGCTTGCGTATTCCATCACTGATCTTATGTATTGTTTATATACTGTGGAGGTGGTTTCTTTGTTGTGTCCAAATTTTGTGTGAGCAAGTGACCTGAGGGCGTTAAGTCTGGGTGTCAGTTTCTTTTTAATGTTTGTGGTGTGCTGTTTGAATGTCATGAGTATCATATGTTACTCCTAGGATTTTGTGTGTGTGTGTATGTGTTAGAGGTGTGTTGTTTATGGTGAGTTGAGGGATGTATTCGTGTTCTCCTGTCCAGCTTGTGAGCAGGGTTGCGGTGGATTTGGCTGGAGCTAGATTAAGTCTGTTTGTAGTGCACCAGCCTTGTGTGTCGAGATAGGGTTGAAGGAGATCTGTTGCTCTTTTTGGGTCATGGTGTGTGCATGTGAGTGTTATGTCATCTGCATAGGAGGCTAAGTTTATTTGGGGCGTATTGGGTGTAGTTATATCGTGCATGTACAGATTGAAGAGTGCGGGCGATAGGACGGATCCTTGTGGGACTCCGTTTGGAAAGTTTCTGATTCTAGATGGCTGACCGGCAAAAGATACGTGTGCACATCTGCCTGCTAGGAAGTTGGCCAGCCACCTTTTTGTGTTGTTGTGCATGTTTGTGTTGTAGATTTTGTTTGTTAGGTTGTGGCGGGGGATGGCATCGAAGGCTTTACTAATGTCGAGTGTGGCTAATAATGATCTGTGTGGTGGTCTAGCTGAGTTGATGCCGTCAAAAGCTCTTTGTGTAAGGTCTGTGAGAAGAGTGTTTGTGGAATGCAGTGGCCTAAAGCCATGTTGTGTTGGAGCTGGGGGTAGGTCGGGTGTAATTAGTTGTAATACTAGGCGTTCTATGACTTTGGAGGGGGTGCAAAGGAGTGTGATGGGGCGGTGCGAGGAGGGTAGCGTGGGGTCTTTGTTGGGTTTGGGGAATGTGATGATGATACCATGCTTCCAAATGTCTGGTATTGTGTTGTGTGAATAACTGTAATTTGATATGTTAGTGAGTGCTTGTATGCCTTGTGGTCCCAGGTGTCAGGTGTATGTTGCTTATGTTGTCTAGGCCACAGGCGGGTGAGTGCTTGAGATTGTTGATGATATGCTTTGTCTGGTGAAGGGTGTATAGTCAGGGTCTGTGGGGAATTGTCTCTTACGTCGGATGACACGTCGGTCGTCTTTGTGAGGTTTTAGGTGGCTGACATGTGAGAAGTGATTGATGAGTGTTTGCTTGTTGTTTACATGATGGAGTAGAGTCTGTTGTTGTGATTGCAGCATGTGATTGTGTTCTGTTGGAAAGTGTGATACTGTTTAGTAGAGTTTTTTGGGGTTTGTTTTGTGATCAAGTGTTTGTAGGAAGTTATTCCAATTTAGTTTTTGTTGTTCTTGTATTTTGTTGTTAATCTGGGTGTTTAGTGATTGGATTTGTTGTGTGATGTCTTGTGTGTGGGGTGCTGGGGAGTGTTTAAGTACGTCACGTTGTCTGATGAGGTTTTGAATTTCTGGTGTGAAGTTGGGGTTGTGTCTTTTCTGTTACCTCTTGGAATGTGTTTCTTGTCAGCATTTTGGATAGTTTTATTGAGTATGTGTACAGCATTGTTGATGTTAGAAGTGGGGGTTCTTGGAGGTAGATCAAATATGAGCCTCGCTGTTCTATTTAGTATGGACTGAACGTTTTGTAGCAAGTAATTAGGAAGGCCAACCAATAAGGCATTACAATAGTCCACACGTGATAGGACAATTGAGTGAACCAATGTTAGAAGACATCGCTTGTTAAGAAACCATCTCACTGAATACAAGTTTCTGATTTGGAGATTACACATTTTGATGACCTGATTGATGTGATTCTTATAGTTCAACTTAAGAGTTAAAGTATACTCCAAGGTTTCGCACTGAGCTTACTGGGTGAAGTTGAGAACCTCCTATATCCAGAGTCACTACATTTTCAGCATCATTTCCCCTTCTATTTCCATGAATTATAATGATCTCTGTTTTGTTCTCATTCAGTTTGAGTTTCCGCTTTGCCATCTATCTATCTATCTATTGCCTGACGCCGTGATCCCCGAAGGGGTGGCCACGAACGAACCGCCCCCATGCACCTCTGTCCCCAGTCAGTCGACGCCCCTCCCCCCAACCAGCACCGCCTTCGTTCATGTAGTTCCTCACTCCATCCTTCCACCTCATATTCGGTCTACCTCTCCCCCTCTGTCCCTCCACCTCGCTCTCGTACACCCTCTTAGTCATTCTCTCGCTTTCCATACGTTCCATATGGCCGAACCATCTCAAGTTGTTCCTTTTCACACTTTCCATCACATCTACCTCCACACCACACCTCCTTCTTACTTCCTCATTAGTCTGTCTATCCCTCCATGTAACTCCGCACGCACTCCTTAAGTAATTCATTTCCACTGCTCTCACTCTTGGTCTGAGTCTCTCAACCAACGTCCATGCTTCGCTTCCGTAAGTCAGTGTCGGGATTACCACACTGTCATGCAAGGACTTCTTCACTTCCATACTGACCACCCTATTTCTTGTTACTGCTTTTAGCGTTCCTACAACCCTCTTCCCCTGTTGTACCCTCTCCCGCACCTCTTCATCCATAGTCCCATCTTTACTCAACACACTGCCCAGATACTTAAAAGAGTTGACGATCTCCATAGCCTGACCATTCAGCTTCACCTCACACTCTGTGACTTCACCCCTTTCGAAGACCATAACCTTGCTCTTCCCCGTATTTACCTTCAAATTCCGTTTTTCGCACACTGTTCCAAACTCATTTACCAGACCCTGCAACTCCCATTCATTATCACTCATCAGAACTGTATCATCCGCAAACAGCAGTATAGGTAGCTTCCACTCAATTCCCTCCCTTTTCAGCGATACACCAACATCCACTGCTCTTGATAGTATTGCTTTCATGACTCCATCCATATATACAGTAAACAACCACGGGGACATCACACACCCCTGTTTCAAATGAACATTCAGGTCAAAGAACTCGCTCTGCTCACTCTCCACACGTACTGCCGCCTTTGCACCCTCATACATGCTCTTCACTGCTTTCAGCAACTTGCCCTCTACTCCGTATATTCTAAGTACTTTCCACAAACCTTCTCTATCCACTCTGTCATAGGCCTTCTCCAAGTCCATAAAGGCAACATACACCTTTTGTTTCTTCTCCAGATACTTCTCCACAACACAATTCAGGGTAAAAATCTGATCTACACATCCTCTTCCCTTCCTAAAACCTCCCTGCTCGTCGCCTATCCATTTCTCCGTTCTCACTCTCACTCTCTCAATCACTACCCTACTGTATACCTTCCCTACTACGCTTAGAAGACATATTCCTCGGTGGTTACCACACACTCCTCTTTCCCCTTTGCCCTTATATAGGGGGACTATTATGCCAGTCTTCGGGTGCACTCCCCTTCTCCCATGCTAGTTTGCACATTTTCCATACCCATTCTATCACTATCTCACCACCATACCTCAACATTTCCCCACACACTCCATCTGTTCCTGGTGCTTTCCCCAACTTCACTCTTTTCATGGCTTCCCACACTTCTGACCTCCTGATCCCCACCTCCTCCTCCACTACTTCTCTTCTTCTCCCTCCCATACCATATCCAGCTATGTTTGCTGGCTCTTCATTCCTTTCATTTAGCAACTCACTGAAGTACTCCCTCCATCTTTCGACTCTCTCTTGCTTCTCGGCTAGCATTCTCCCATTCTTATCTTTCACACCCTTACTGTTTCACTTGCTACCTTCCCTAACTTTCTTGACTTCTTTCCAGAACAGTTTCTTACTCTCCCTCCATTTTACACTCAGATTCCTTCCAAATTCCTCATCTACTCTTCTCTTACTTTCCTTCACTACTCTCTTCACCACCCTCTTACTCTCCACGTACCTCGCTCGTTTCTGTCTCTCGGAATCTTCATTCCCTCTACTACCCAACCACTCTCTATATGCTTTCTTCTTTTCTTCCACAGCTATTCTTACCTCTTCTGTCCACCATGCTGTACCTTTCACTCCCCTCCCTCTTCTCCTCACTCCACACACCTCCTCACATGCTGCACAGATCTCATCCTTAAACACCTTGCTCATCTCCTCCACTTCCTCCATAACTTCCAGGTCGAACCCACCTAGTCGTCTTTCCACTGCTCTCCTGTACTCCTCCCTGACTTCCTCCTCCTGCAACCTCTCCACCCTCCTCACCATTCCACCCTCCTCTCGCCTCCCTCCGGCTCTCCTCACCCACTTCTTTTGTATCCTAACCTTAGCTACCACTACATAATGATCAGACAGACCCCCTCCAATACCCCTATACACCCTAGCATCCATCACAGATTTCTTCATTCGTTCATCCACACATACATAATCAATCAATGACTTTCGTTCCACCACTGTCTTATCTTTCATCGTCAACATCCGTTTCCATGTGTACCTGTGGATCATTCTGTGTCGGAAGAAGGTGTTGGCTATCCACAGCCTCCTCCCCACACATACGTCCACAAGTGCACTACCATTCCCATTCACCTCTGATGGTACCCCCCACCCTCCCACCACTCCCTCAACTTTCCTATCACCCACCTTACCATTCATATCCCCAATCAGAAATATTCTTTCGTTCTTGTCAAACTTCTCCAGGCACGCCTCCACATTCATCCAGAACTCCTCTTTCTTTCTTTCTTTCTTTCAAGTATATCCTCTGTCGGGGCATACACGCATACAATCACCCACGTTTGTATTCCTACTTTCATTCTCACCCACACAATCCTTGAACCCACAGACCCATACTCTCTTACACATTCCTTCCATTTGCTACTTACAAACAAACATGCACCTTCCCTCGCTGTTCCTTCACTCACTCCAGCACACACACACCCATTCCACATTCCCATTCTCTCACATCTGAACCTTTCCATTTGGTCTCTGTCATTCCACATACATCCAGCCTGGCATTCACTAACACTTCCAGAACCTCTCTCTCTTTTGTGCCATCATTCATGCCACTAACATTCCACGTAGCCATTCTCAGAATGTCCGAAGGCATGTCCTTAGTCGGTCGTGGTTCGTCAACGTTGGTTCCGTCCGCATCCGCTTTGCCATCCAGATCTTAATGTCAGACAATAAAGATTCCATTTTGGTCTTGGTATCATTAATGTTTTCTATCTTCACATACAACTGAGTGTCATCAGCGTAAAAGTGATAGGCAACACCATGAGCATCTAGCAAGGATGCCAAGCTGCCAGTGTAAACTATAAAGAGGATCGGTCCCAGAACCGATCCCTGAGGAACTCCAAATAACAGGGGGGCTTGGTCAGAGATGGTATGGCCAATCACAACACGCTGAAATCTATCTGATAAATATGATTTGAGGAGCAAGAGTGCTCTTTCACGAACACCGTAAGAGTGCAGATCTTTTAACAGTAGGTCATGGTCCACTGTATCGAAGGCCGCAGAAAGATCCAACAAAACCAAGAGAGACGCCTTCCCGTTGCATGTGTTCTCCACCAAGTCATTCTGAATCTTCCATAAAGAGGTCTCAGTTGAATGGTATTTCCTATATGCAGATTGAGCAAGAGGAACAGCTTTGTTCTGTTCAAGCAATGGTAACAATTGATCAAGTATGGCCCGCTCAATTATTTTTGAAAGAAATTACAAGTTTGAAACAGGTCGGTAATTTGACATATCCTCAGCATCAAGTCCAGGTTTCTTTAGAAGAGGCACCAATAGAGCTTGTTTCTCAGATTGAACAAAGTTACCCTCCATGAAGCATCTGTTTACAATTTTACAGATGAAATCTGCAACATGCAGATAGACAAATGACATCTTGGATACATTAATAGGATTAAGCTTGCAGAAAGTTTTATTCATGTTTCTGACATAACTAATAATTTTACTTGTGTCCACTGGATGGAATGATAAAAGGATACGATTAATTACATGTGGAGGTTGGAAATCCACCGAAAACTCGTCATTGATCAATGTATTATCTAACTCATTTCTAATGCGTGTTATCTTAGTCGTGAAAAATGAAGAAAAATCAGAGGCCAGTCGAGCACTTGGCACGGAGGCAGGACAGGGAGCCATGTTCTTCCGACCCAACAAACTATTTACAACCTCAGCAAGCCTCTTTTGATCATTGCCACAGGAATCGACTCTGTTCTGATAATACTTAGACTTTTCAGCTTTCACTGCACATACTACATCTTTTCTTGCCGATATATATTCCAGTCGAGTTTCCTCCGTTCGTTGCAAGCGCCACTTTCGTTTTGCTCTCCTACGTTGTCTGCGGAGAGAGTTAACTGGTGGGCCATACCAAGGTGAATCATCAAGCACAATAATTGTCTTCACAATCTCCGGGCAATGATGATCAAAGACAGATTGAAGTACCCTGTTATGAATCTCAGTTAGTTCATCGGATGAAAGAACAGAGCAGCTGATGGCATTTAGAGACTGGTCAATTTCATGGCAAATTTGCTCTTTGTCAATATTTTTGTAATTTCTTAACCTAATTTCCTTTTTATAGGAAGAGACTTTGGGTACGCTGATATAAAAAAGTAATTAAAGCATGGTCAGAGACTGTTGGATCTATCGGGTCAACTTCAATGCCCGACACATGATCACAACCAACTGGAGATAAAACCAAATCAAGAATGTGCCCACAAATATGAGTCGAGTGGGACACGTGGTTGACAAAATTATTATGACCGATCAATTCAAGAAATTCATAAGAAAAGGGCTTCAAAGATGGATTATCAATCCAATAATTCAAGTCACCACAGATCAGCAACCCACCAGTCTTACTAGCAAATGCCTCCAAAAACTGACCAAACTCATCCATGAAGTTTCTATCCGTACCTCGATGACCTGGTCGATAGATAGTTGCAATTCTAAAGGTCTGCTGACAATGGTTAAATACTACTTCCAGGAGTTCAAAAGAAGATGGGTGAGTGAGAAATACTTGTGATCGCGAGAGAATAAATAAGCGCTACGCCTCCACCAGGGTGGTCTGCAGAAGGTCTAGGTGCGCTAATTATGGAGTATGATTTGAGCAAAGCACTGCGAATAATCATCTTTATGAAATGCTTCATTCTGTCTTAGGCTAAGATCATCCATTAAATAGACATGACTGTACTTGGCTTTCTTAATTATAGGTTTGACTCCTGCAAGGAGATAAAGAAAACCTAATATTTAGTAGTGGCCCCGTAATCATTGACGATTATGCCTATTACATAAGGCACCCTCTTCAAACACTCATTCGCCGTAGTTTTGAATCTACCGCGCAGAGCATAAAAAAATTGAGGAGCCTTCATCATGAGCGCACGCAACCTCACTCATGGTTCAGTCATTATGAAATTGGGTTCTCACTACGAAAAAACTTCGTAACAAATAAAAAACAAAAAGAAAATAAGAATAACTATTCATAAGCTTTCCATATACTCGTGGATGTACTTGTGTGGATCTTTGACCAGACGCTGACTCAAGCGTCATTCTTCCTTCACTGACATATCAAGTAACCAAAATCCTTAATACATCAACGAATGGGAAGGGGATGGTCGGGAGGGCCCCAGTCATCAATGATTACGGGGCCACTACTAAATATTGGGTTTTCTTTATCTCCTTGCAGGAGTCAAACCTATAATTTATTAGTGGCCCCTCCATCATTGACGATTATGCCTGATATCTAAGACTGGAGGGGGACATTCGTAATCATATCATAACTCTAGCAAAGGCAGATAATCAAACAACCACATCATATTCTTACTTTGTAAAAAAGATATATATTTGGCGCATAAACTTTATACAGCACAACTTATACAAAAAGGGGTACAAGCAGGAGCGTGCTTCAAAGAAGCCTGCTTGATAAAAAAGGGTGTTAACTCTGAGATTCTGAGAACAGATCTGCCAGTTAACAAGGCTATCTATCTATCTATCTATATGCTCAGGCCCAATCCCCATTTTGGGGGTAGCCGACTCAAGACAGAGCAAGAACAGGGAAAAAACAACATAAAACAAAAAATAAACACAGATAAAAAACACAAACTCTCACACATCCAGGCCACCCAGGAGAAGACCCAAAGACCAGGGTTACCAAGGTCGCTCCAGCACTCCCCCGGCCCCTGACCACCCGGAGAGGTTCCGATCTCGGCAGGCAGACATGCAGCGGGGCCAAAGCCACAAGCCCTCCCACCACACTTCCAGGCACACCCTTCATATTAATCGTCTCCCCGGGCCAGGCGCCTGATGGACTATTATCTAGTCCAACTTGCGCCCGACCCCTTACTCCAAATGACCACGTGTTCACTCAACTATTCACAAGCATTCTCCATTCACTCCTGTCCACCACCACTTCCCCTGCCTGATCTATAGTCATTCCTCTATCATCCGAAGCCTTTCTTACAGTCTCTCCATCTCAATGGGGGTCTTCCTGCCCTTCTATGTCCCCTTGTACCTGACTCACATATTCTCTTTGTAAGCCTTTCATCTCCCATTCATTCAACATGACCATACCAGCTCAGCACCCTTCTGTCCACTCTGGCTGACAAATGTTCCTGCTGCCCCACTCTCCTACGTATCTCTTCATTCCTCAATCTGTCTCTACGACTAACTCCACACATACTCCTCAAGCAGCTCATCTCCATCACATCCAGCCCTCTTTTCTCCTTTTTCTTCAGAGCCCATGTCTCAGCCCCATACATCACTGTTGGCACAACAATTCCTTGATACAGTGCACTTTTTACTTTCACTCAGAGATTTCTCGTCTTCCACGTACTTCCCATTGCTCCGAAAACCTTCCTTCCTTCACACACACTCTGTTTTACCTCCACTTCCATACCTCCACTCCTGCTTATTGTTCCTCCTAGATATTTAAAACACTCTACTTGTTCCAATATTTCCCCATCCAGCCTCACATCTAGATTCACCCTATGCTCTCCCCTATTACACACCATTACTTTACTTTTATTGACGTTCACCTTCAGTTTCCTCCTTCCACAAACCACACCAAACTCTTTGACTACCCGCTGCAGTTTCTCATCAGAATCCGCCACCAATGCTGTGTCATCAGCGAACAGCAACTGATTCAACTCCCAATCTCTACCATTCTTTCCTACTAAACCCAATCCTCTTCCCATAGTTCTCCTTTTCACCTCCCTCACCACACCATCCATAAACATATCAAACAGCCATGGTGACTTACACAACCCTGTCGCAAACCTACCTTTACCTCAAACCATTCACTCAACTCACCATTTCCTACTCTCACACATGCTCTGCTCCCTTCATAAAAACTCTTAACTGCTTCTAACAAATTTCCTCCTATTTCATAAATCCTTAACACCTTCCATATTGCTTCACGGTCCACACGATCATACGCTTTTTCCAAGTCCATAAAAGCCCAAAATATCTCCTTATGCTTCTCTAAATACTTCTCACATAACTGTCTTACTGCAAACATCTGATCAACGCACCCTCTTCCCCTCCTAAAACCGCACTGTTCTTCTCCTATTGCAACTTCCGTACACTTTATTATCCTCTCTATCAACACCCTGCCATACAGCTTTCCAACCACTGACAATAAACTAATACCTCTATAACTTGAGGTACCCCACTTAAATTAAGTGGTGAAAAATAAAACTTATAAGTTTACTATCTATCTATCTATTGCCGGACGCCTTACTCCCCTTACGAGGGTGGCCATACACAGAATTCCCCCAAGCGGACCTATTCCCTGTGAGAGGGACAACCCGAGCCAGTTTAGTGAAGGACTTACAGGATTGACCACTCAATTTAGGATCCGTCCGACTCCGAGGCCCTCTGTGTATCTTGTTAGCACTATTTTTCTACAGTGGTGTTCGGCTAATCCATTCACTAACCTGCTTTACCCTTAGGTAAGCAGGACGGATTTGTATCAGGTTTACTCCCCTAGACAGGTTGCCAACCAAGGCTGACGAGTCCCATCCACCCGGATTTGTATAAGGTTGTCTCCCCTAGATGAGTTGCCGACCAAGGCTAACGAGTCCCATCCACCCATAAGTTTACATGTGCACATATAACCCCATAAAAATAGTGGATATATCTTGCAAAATATAACCAATGCTTAAATTAGATTGCTTCTCAGCCCAAAAAACTACTTTCAACAACACTGTTGTTTGTACTAAAATTGTACTAGCACAATTTCCTGTAATGCATAGTACAGAGAAATTTAAATATCACAACACCCATAAACAGTATCACAGCTCTCAAATTCTGGCAGGGTCTAGGGTGTCCTATGTTACACTGACTGCCCCCCCCCCTCCCCCCTTTTCTTGAAATTAAACAATAAGTGACTTAGAGGCCACCTAGACCCTTTGCCTAAAAGCTATACATGGCAAGGAAGGTTTGTCTAGAGTTACTGAGAGGTAACGAGTCAAAAATGTATGATTAGAGGCCCACAACTGTGTGGACGTAATATCTTCAACAGAAAAATTCTTAAGGAAACGTAACGAAGCCGCCCACTTGCGTAAATCGTGGGCCCTACCCACAACGCCGGGATTACTCTCTTTAATGACCTCGACCAAGGAGAAGCCAGTCTACGTTTCATCAAGCGTTTACCCGTACTTGCTACCCATAAAGCACTGTGGTGATTTAGAGGTGCCACTCTCAAATATTTGGTTAGAGCTTGCACTGGACATAAATTATGGTGCACCTTTCCCCTTTTCAGCGCCGGCACCGTGAACTCTGAAAACACGTGTTCACTGTGCTCATTCTTGGCTATGAACCCTGGGGAAGGTGCAATGTGAATACACTCATTAAGCCTACCAAACCTGAGGCAATTAGGTGTGTTGCTCATCGCCGCCAGCTCAGATACTCTGTTCCCGGTAGCCAAAGCCATAAGGAATACTGCCCTTTTCTTAAAAGTAATGTAAAATCTGCAGTATTTTGGTACAGACGGGAATGAAGTAAAGACAATGCCTTGTCCAGAGACCAGGTAGGCATGAGCTGACGGGGAGGTGGGCGGAGTTTAAAACATGCCCTCATAAAACCTTTTTCCTCCGCAACTGGTATGGAGAGACCAGTAAGGTCCAAAAACGGTATTCTAATCGCTGTTAAGTGATTTTTTAACGTTACGACGGACAAACGTTTCTGCTCGAACAGATAATTTAAATAATTAAAAGCTAAAGCCACCGAGGGCACAGTTTGTTCTGTTCTAAGAATCCAAGAAGTAAAGGCTTGCCAATGCGATTGATACTGTCGCTTAGTAGACTGGGTATATTGATTCATGAATTTATTGGTCACGTCTCTACCATATGGTGCTAGCCATTTGGCCTCCTGAATGTCCATAATGCAAAAGTCAGCGAGGTCTTTAGGTTGCCAATTGTGTCTAAGTGGAAAAACCCCACCGGGAGTGATACCGGGTCCGGGCACCACGTCTTCAATTGCTGGTACCACAACTGCGCCGGCCACAGGGGCGCGATTAGCGAGACTACGCCCCAATAATCCTGTAGTTTGTTTACTACGTGGCACATTAGAGACGCATCTGGCAGCGGAAACAGATAAATGGAACTCCACCTGTTCCAGTCTGTCACCAGTGCATCTGGCCCGCCCGCCGGCGTTATCGTCCGACGGGTGAGGTACAGTGGGAGTTTGTGAGTCTCCTCTGACGCCAACAAATCCACTTGTGGATGGTAAGGCTCCGCAATCATTTGGTCGAAAATGGTTTGCTTGAGCGCCCATTCCACTGTTGTGCTCTGTCTCCGAGACAGAGCGTCTGCCCAGACGTTTGCTACGCCTGGGAGATAAGATGCGTGAAGATGAATGTCCAGCCTGTTGGCTAGAATAAAAATCTTTTCTGACACGTTTAGCAACCCCCGAGATCTCGTCGACCCTTGTTTCTGAATACAGTGAACTGCATTCAGATTGTCCATTCTGAAGGCCACCGCCTTGCCCCGTAAAGTAGAGCCGTGAGCCTGAAGGAAATATAAGGGGACTAGTAATTCTTTGACATTGATGTGGGAGATTTCTAAATGGGACCAAAGCCCTTGACCCTGGTGCCCTTGGTTTGACTGAAAGCCCCAACCTATCGTTCCTGACGCATCCGTGTCTACCCATACCGTCGGCGGAGGAGAGGTCCATGACATGACTGAGTGTAATGTTTCCCTCTTCGCCCAGACCGCTAGCAAGTTGTGGATTAATTTTGGTATTTGACATGATTTATGCATACTTGTTCCGTCTCTGCCACCACTAGCCAGTCGTCTAGATACCATAAAATCCTGATCCCTTGCCTTAACAAGGGCATCAGAGCTTGCCGGACTAATTTCGTGAATAAGCGAGGCGCTAGGTTCAATCCAAACGGCATCCTCTGAAAGACATAAGTCTGATGCTTTATTCTTAAGGCCAGAAACCTTTGAAATCTTTTGTTGACCGAGACGTGCCAATACGCGTCCGTCAGGTCTAAAGAACACATCCATCCTCCCGGCGGAAGTGTTAGCCTGATCTGGTTTACTGTAAGCATCCTGAATGACATGTTGTGAATATGGAGGTTCAGATAAGACAGGTCTACGACTGGTCTCATCTGAACACTGTCCCTTTTGGGCACTAGAAATAGTTTGGATGTGAAAACTGGGTAATTTTGAGGAACCGGGATGATGACATTCTTGGCGATCATTTCCTGGACTAGTGATTCCACCTCTAATGAAACTAAAGTTGCCTTTGTCGGCTGACGTAAACGAGGTCGTCGGAGCCACTGCCAGGTGATGCCCTTGCGTGCCACCATCCTCGCCCAAGTATTTACTGGCCATGCGCGGTGACACGTCCGGAACGACCCAGTTAGCAGACAAGGGTTCGCCGGCTGTACTACCCTCTGATCCACCCGCCGTGAGACCGGCCCTGGGAGTGAGAGAGACTTTAGTTTTTTGGTGGTGGCGGTGGATGCTTAGCCGACTGGCCGGCGTTGGCAGAAGACGGGCCCTGGCCCGGTCTGCTATAGCTTCGTCCTTTATGACCTGCAAACTTACCTTGTTTATACCTGTACTGACCTTGGGGGGGAAGCGGACTTAGGTATCTGAAAGGGCTTTGACCCACCCGGCTGAGCTTTTGCGACTGGCTTGGGTTTGGGAAAGTTAAAAGCAGGTTTCTTAGAAGGGGTGGGACTGTGCTTAACCCTCCAGCCCCGGCTATGTATTATATATATATTCCTCGAAACCCGGGTGTTTTGGCCGAAAAACGTCTAGGCTAGGCTACCGTATATTTGTTAATCTGACTGCTTCCCGCATTCCCGCGCATCCCCAAGCGTAGCTGTGTTATTTACCTGTAGAATGGCATTAAGTAGAGCTCTCTAAGTCAACTGGTTGAGTTGTGATGATTTCATTGGAGATAACTTTATGGCCAAAACATCCACTTTACACTACTTTTCGATACTTAACAACAACATACAGGCACACACGAACAAGCGACGCTCTCCTTCTTGTGGCCGGAGATGCGGGGCGTCGGTCCAGCCGGCTGTTGTTTACATGCGTCGGATCGACGCCTCGCACACGAAGCTCACAGGCTTTCAACCACTAGGCGTTCAAGAGCCCTTCCGGGTAAATGTTATATGCTTTTTTATGGGCGTTCAAGAGCCCTTCCGTGGTGAGAGGGTTAAAGGCCTGAGCCATATTGAAAACAGTTCTCCACACATCAGGGGACATTAACGAGGGAGTTAGCACCGGCGACATGACCACCTGGTTCGCAATTCTGTCAGGAAGTTTCCTCACCAGGGACATCCTAAGATCCTGTCTTGCCCGCACCGCCTCGAGCAAGGCTGTGCGTATATCTCCCAACGACTGAATCGAAGTCTGAAGGAGTAATCGCCGAGATAGTTCAACCGATCGTCTGGCTTCCGCGTCCGCGATTGCCTGAATGGATCGTAACATAGATTTCGCCACCTGGTGCGTAACGATGTACTGGGAAAATAAAGTCTATACGCCTTGCCCCGTAGCCTAAACTCCCGGTCTAGGTGAGCTGGTGAAGGCGTAGTGAAAGGATCTTTAAGTTCACAGAGATTGATTTTGGGGGCAGCTAAAAAAGCAAACAAAGCAGATGGAACTCCGCCGGCTGAAAAGACTGGCATAGAGAACCAAGAATGGCTGTCCTGAGGAATCTGGTGGGAAGATTTTGAGGTGAAGGTGGTCGCAAAGTTCTGAGCCTCTACTTCCCATTCCACCCAAGGTACTGGACCCAACTGCCCCACCTTCAACACTGGGTTAGCGGCTGTGTCTGTGACCGTTTGTAAATCTAATTCTGGAGTGATAGCTGACAGTTCTTTTATATCATTAAAACCGTCATGCTTGGTCCAGTCAGAAAACAGTTTTGAAGCTGAGGCAGGGGGCAGTGCAGGCGTAGCTGTATACAAAAAAAAGTCATGGTGATAATGGTTCGGAATGGCCTTAATATTAACATCAAGTACATTACCCGCAATATCCAAGGCTCGTAACTTTCTAGATTTATTTCCTTGGATTACCCACTCACGTGGCACTGGAAGTTCCCCTGACAAAGTGGGCTGTGCCGTCTCTGGCTTAGTTGGGATCATTTGAACCCATGAGTCATCTGGACCGTATAACAGGGGCATAGCTACCTTTCTTAACGGTGCTTTATCCAACGGGGGAGGATTCACATCCGTTACCACCCTTACATTAGAAGTAGTCAGTGCCGCCGAAGCAGGCCTAGCGACTATATTAGGTGATATAGATGGAGGGTGCGGAATCTTGGTCAAAGCAATAGAAGCGATAAGAGGCCGAACACTTGAACTTGTCATGGGAGCTCCCAGGTCCACTGTAGGACTCTCCGGCTGTTGGCCAATTTTGTTTTGTTAGAGCAGTTACTAATAACCCATCTATTTCCTCCGCCGTGACAAATTTAGCGGATGAAGAACTCAAAGGTGAATCATTCCTATCTTGCGAGTCGTCTAGAACTGAACCCGACTCTTGCACTTCCATGTCAGAGATTATAGACACCTCATCCTTGTCATCTGGCCCATCATGAGAGGGTTCCGCCGAAGCCGGAACCTCGTCTTGGTGCCAAGTTTAAATCAGGAATGGATGATGGGATCACAGCGTCCCGGTGGACGTCCGTCCGTACCTGTGGCTCCTGAACCAAATGTGGGCCTTCATGCCCTGGTTGGGAATACCGCCATACACCCAGGCCTTGGCCCGAACTCCCTTGGGAGTCAGAAACACCATCAACCCCTGAGCCCCCACTAGACTCTTCTAAAGGGCGATCACTGCCTACAGAACTCTCTAACTCTAAGTGTGTAATATCCATTGGTAACCTGTCCGCCGGCAACACCCCCACCACAGTCTCTGACTCCAGTCCCGCCCCATCAGATTGGACACTAGATAAGTCGGGAGTAGAGGCAAAAAGTGAGGCACGAGGCTCCGGCGAACGCCGGGAGGCCTTTCGTTCCTTAGAATCTTTCCTGGAAGATTTGTGGCTGCGGTGTGACTTAGATCTTTCACTGCTCTTAGACTTTTCTTATCTTTCACTAGAGCTGTCCTTGGACTTTTACTCTTTGCTCCTCTTTCTTGCTGGTGAAGAAGAGTGACTAGGCGGCTGTTGTCTGAGGGGTGACCTGGACCGCGCCCGTGACGTTGAGGCTGTCACCGGGGGCGTGGGTTCACGAGGTCTCTTAGAAGTTGTAGGGACCAGAGAAAGTGCTGTACCCTGCCCAGTCTCTGCCGACTTTCGTACAGTTACTCTAGAGGTACGTTTAATAGGGGGGTGCTCAATCAATAATTTATCCCAAAGAATTACGTTATCACATTGCAGCGCTTTATGAGCCACTGTGGTAGCATAACTTGACAACTGCTGCCTGACCTCCCTCAAAGCGACCGCCGCGGATCTACTATTGTCCCGCAACACTTTGGCACTCAATTGAGTACAGAAGGTACAGTTCCCCGTTACCCACAAACCCCTTGAGTGATCTAGACATTTAACACATCTAATGCAATGAGTGTGTGCAAAGATAGGGATACCTGAACAGGAGGGAGCAATACACAAGGCAAAAACAGGGTCTATGGTAGCCATGACAGAGACTGGTGGAAAACACGAACCCACCCCCGGTTTACTCCAGGTTCTCGAAAGTCCCGCCGGAACTCAGCCCTGGAAAAAAAGAAAATTTCCAGGAATTAATGCTCATAAGGCTACACCAATGTTGCATCTCTCTCGCTATTCTATCGCTACTATAATAATCAGTGTTCCTCAGAGCTATCCCAGTGCATACCACCTCCTTTACGTAGGGCACGTGGTACCCGTCTTGCAACTCAATCCCACCCCTACTCTGTGCAACAAACCCAAGAGTGAAACGTTACTCTCAAACTTTCTTCTACTCAACAGCTGAGCTCTGGAACTCTCTCCCAGAATCAGTCTTTCCCTCTTCCTATGACTTAAATTGCTTCAAACTCCGTGTGTCCAGGCATTTTGGCTCGAACGTCCCTTGATTTTGGCCCTGTCACTCTTTCAACTATGGGGGAGGCACTCGCTATAGGCAGTTATGCCTTTTGCCTCCCTCAATCACATAGAAAAAAAAAAACATGTTCGAACACAAGTGTTAGACAACCCGCCGGGTAACGAGACGTAATACACAACTATCACGGCTCGCTACGCGGAAGGTTCGTATATAAAGATTTCAGAATATCTTAACTAGTCCAAAAGATTTATGAATATCCTCTTGACATAATATAAAGACCAGCATGGCTTTTTTATAAATGACGCAGTCTTCCCAGTGGTGTTTGTTAAGTTCTTACTGGAAAAAAAAACTCAAAGACGCCGGCCCCGTATTATCTCGCAGATCAAAAACTGGGAAGCCTGTCTTAAATGCTAGATCTGGCTTCTCCCGAAGCGTTCTAGATCGCCGTATGTTGAATGGCGGCGATACGTATCGTACCCCTCGATTGTCTGGTTAACTTCACTGAATTAAACAAATCCGTTAATCCTACCCTCCCAAGGTGCAACCGCCGGGTGTGAATTTTAACGTTAACCCCAAAATTCCTATCCCCACTTCTTTGCAAAAGATCGCCGGGGAGGAAAGATCAACAAACATCCTAGTTTTACTGGCTTTGCAAAAACCGGGAAAAACTCAACTCAACAAGTGTCCGTATGAACACTTAGTTAAATGGGTAAAGCCATCCCGCTGGGAAACACAGTACGCCTGAACACAGGCCCCACCACAGAGATGCAGTCCTGGAGAGCCTCAGGCCACTAATCGCCGGGGAAAACAAGCCTTTTTTAACCACGCGTGATTAAAACTCGGCAACCAGCCGGGTTTTCATGGTGTAACCGAGAAAACCCGCCGGAAAAGGCAACCCACCCCGTTCAGATTCAATCTGAACGCACCAAATAGACCGTGGAAATAGCCAAAGCACAACTTACCCAGGACACACAAATAGTCCGTGGAATTAGCCAATACACAACTATATAGTCCGTGGAATTAGCCAATACACAACTAAACCAGGACACACATGACACAGTAGTACATATGTATAACATAAATCAATAACACTTGTACATGTGGCAAAGCTACGAGAGGCTGGCTAGGCCTAAGCAGACGGAAAAACACAGTAAACATGTCGTAATATAAACAAAAAGCACTGAATTATATCACAACAGGAACCACCGTCAACACACCACTGTAGCAAAAACTTCCCGGTAAAGGGAAGAACTGACTCGGGACCCAGCAAAAACTTCACTAAGTGAAGAAAAATACGCTGGGAACGTCAGAGAATAAAAAGCTACTGTACCTCATCAGAAAGATAAAAGGCAGCAATAATAACGCGTAATGAAAGCCGCCTGCATCACAAAGCTAGCTAACCGTGAAAAAGTAAACATGTCCACAACAGGACCACAAGGGTACACCCGAAATAGATGCCCCAAACACACGACCCAAAATACACTGCACTGCGGGCAACCCGCCCAGGACACACCTGCTACGCATATCCTAACCTTACTCGATACATCCCGGAGTAAACAAATGAGAAAAAACTCACTAGGGACGCAACAAATGCGGAACGAGCAGAGCGTGGGGAGGCACGTCTGGGTCGGTTGAGCGCAGAGCAGAGAAGGAAGAATGACGCCTGAGTCAGCGTCTGGTCAAAGATCCACAAAAGTACATCCACGAGTATATGGAAAGCTTATGAATAGTTATTCTTATTTTCTTTTTCTTTTTTATTTGTTACGAAGTTTTTTCGTAGTGAAAACCTAATTTCATAATGACTGAACCATGAGTGAGGTTGCGTGCGCTCATGATGAAGGCTCCTCAATTTTTTATGCTCTGCGCGGTAGATTCAAAACTACGGCGGATGAGTGTTTGAAGAGGGTGCCTTATGTAATAGGCATAATCGTCAATGATGGAGGGGCCACTAATAAATATGCACCTGTCGGTACACTCTTTTAAATAAACTCTTGTTTAGGTCTGTCTTTTCTTGGTCTTGATTTGTTGTTGTTGTTGCTGTTCCCCAAGCTGCCTGGCCGAACAGCCCCAAGGCCCCGAGCAAGGCCAAGGCCATAACCGAGTGCCCCCACAGAACCCTCCCTGCCGACCACAATAAAGCCTGGGTGACCGAAGCCACTCCATGGAGGGGAGCTGAGGAGGGTGAGGAAATGCCCGGGAAACCAAAGCCCCACCCAGGGCCCTGTGCCCCTCAGCAATTATGAAGAGAAAGTTGAGGGGCAAAGTTAAAATGTGACGCTTTGGCTTCCAATCTAGGTAGATTGGGAGGTCAATCCACGGAAGAGATGCCGTCACTTGAGATCTAGAAAATATATAAGTGAAAGGAACAGTCAGAGTAAGCTATGGGTATGGCAGAGATCACTCAGTTCTCACTCTGATAGACCAGCCCATCACCACATGACTAGAACCCAATCCTCTCAGCAACCGCTAGGAAAGGCCCTAGAAAGCCGCCTTTGGCGGGGGGATAGCTCCCCTATTTCAACCCCTTTCGGGGTTGGGCACCCGCCCCTTGGTCTTGATTTGTCACTAATGGCTAAAGTTTCTGTTTGCAGCTTGGATGTCCGCCTCCAATTTGGTACTCTAGCTTTACGTTGGATAACGTAGAGGCTACTACTAAATTGGGAGGTTTGACGCCTCCCAAAGAACCAAATAAGGAAAACCTTCTATTTGGTAGTAGCCTCGTAGTATCCAACGTCATAGTACCCCTCCCTCACGCCGTACCCCTGCCCATCCAATCTATTCTTTTCACTTGCTACCTGGATAATCTAATAAACCCGGTCGGGTTGCACGGGAAGCGCACGAAGACGTCGTAAGGAGCCTAGATGGCGGATGGGCAAAATTCTTCAACTTTCTCTTCTCTTCTCATCCATATTTTCGTTTTTTCTTTAAACTAGTGGCCTCAAAGTGTGTACAACGTACCTAGTAGAGAAAGTAGGTGCTACTCTAGATGTTATCGATTAATCGCGCTAGTGGTTACGATAATTTGCCGCTCCCAGAGCGGAGCGGAATTATACAATAGTACAGTAGGGTCCCGCATAAAACGAGTCTCGATTAAAACGAGCGACCTAAAATATTAATATTTAATTTTCGATAAGAACGAATGTAATCACATAAAACGAGTCCGCCGCCAAAGTGGGGCAAATCCGAGGTGTTTTCATATAGAGCGCCGAAATATCGTACAAAACTTACGAAATATCGTACGCTCCTGACGGAAATTTACGCTTACAGTGAACATTGACGATATTGGGCCACCAAAATGCCGTGTTCACATAGAACGAAATCGCATAGAACGGCCTCATTTATCGACCAATTTCTCGTTTTATGTGAGCCCCTACTGTATATAGCTCTACGTTGGATACTACGAGGCTACTACCAAATAGAAGGTTTTCCTTATTTCCTTATTTGGGAGGCGTCAAACCTCCCAATCTGACTACTCAGTTACATGACTTGACTTTGCACCTCCTCACCGAACACTAGCCTTGTGAGGGCCCTGGCCCAGTGGGCTAGTATAAAATAAGCAAATCAACAACAACAACCTAGTCTACTCTATAATTTCCTTAAGGCTTAAAGATACCCTGCCTTATTACTTTCTCTATTTTTTATTTTTTATTCAGCGCTGACAGATTAGTAATGGATTCTTAGTCTTTGACGTTGAGCATATGATGTCCCGGCCACCGGTCGTGGTATTCTTAGGCTCTCACGTCATTAAAGGAGAGAACCAATACTAAATTAAGGGTTTGACAACCCGAAGGGAAGGAAGGAAAACTAAATATTTAGTAATGGTTCCGTAGCCAATGACGTAAACGGCCCTCCCTCTTCCCACTTCCCATGCATATGCAGAACTTTTTATTATGAAGGAGGAAACCAGCCGCGAGAGGGCACTGGTGGACATGCGCAGGGTAAGCCTATATTGTGGCGAGCTTTGAATTACTAATACAGAAAAAAAATCTTTATTTTCTTATTCTCAGGTAGTTCCTTAACCCCTCAGACCCGGCTATGTATTCCATACCGAAACCCGGGGGTTTTGGCCGAAAAACGTCTACGCCTAGGCTACCGTATCTTTGTGATTTTGACTGCTTCCACATTCCCGCGCATCCCCAAGCGTAGATGTGTTTCGTACCTGTAGAATGGCGTTGAGTAGAGCTCTCTAAGTCAACTGGTTCAGTTGTGATGACGATTTCCGTGGAGATAACTTTGTGGCGATATTACGGGTTTGACAACCCGTAGGGAAGGAAGGAAAACCTTCTATTTAGGAGTGGTTCCATAGTCAATGACGAAGAGCCTATACTATATTATAGGTTTGACTCCTGTAAGGAGATAAAGAAAACCTAATATTTAGTAGTGGCCCCGTAATCATTGACGATTATGCCTATTACATAAGGCACCCTCTTCAAACACTCATCCGCCGTAGTTTGAATCTACCGCGCAGAGCATAAAAAATTGAGGAGCCTTCATCATGAGCGCACGCAACCTCACTCATGGTTCAGTCATTATGAAATTGGGTTCTCACTACGAAAAAACTTCGTAAAAAAATAAAAAACAAAAAGAAAATAAGAATAACTATTCATAAGCTTAACATATAATCGTGGATGTACTTGTGTGGATCTTTGACCAGACGCTGACTCGGGCGTCATTCTTCCTTCACTGACATATCAAGTAAACCAAAATCCTTAATACATCAACGAATGGGAAGGGGAAGGTCGGGAGGGCCCCAGTCGTCAATGATTACGGGGCCACTACTAAATATTAGGTTTTCTTTATCTCCTTACAGGAGTCAAACCTATAATTTATTAGTGGACCCTCCATCATTGACGATTATGCCTGATATCTAAGACTGGAGGGGGACATTCGTAATCATATCATAACTCTAGCAAAAGCAGATAATCAAACAACCACATAGTATTCTTACTTCGAAAAGATATATATTTATTGGCGCAGCACATATATACAAAAAGGGGGTACAAGCAGGAGCGTGCTTCAAAGAAGCCTGCTTGATAAAAAATGGTTAACTCTGAGATTCTGAGTACAGATCTGCCAGTTAATAAGGCACCCCACTTAAAATAAGTGGTGAAAAATAAAAACTTATAAGTTTACATGTGCACATATAAACCCCATAAAACTAGTGGATATATCTTGCAAAATATATCCAATGCTTAAAATTAGATTGCTTCACAGCCAAAAACTACCTACAACAACACTGTTGTTTGTACTACAATTGTACTAACACAATTTCCTGCAATGAATAGTACAGAGAAATTTTCATATCACAACACCCATAACTAGTATCACAGCTCACATACTCCGGCGGGGTCTAGGGTGTCCTATGTTACACTGACTGCACCCCCACCCCCCTTTTCTTGAAATTAAACAATAAGTGACTCAGGGGCCACCTAGACCCTCTGCCTTAAAGCTATACATGGCAAGGAAGGTTTGTCTAGAGCTACTGAAAGGTATCGAGTAAAAAACGTATGATTAGAGGCCCACAACTGTGTGGACGTAATATCTTCAACAGAAAAATTCTTAAGGAAACGCAAAGAGGCTGCCCACTTGTGTAAATCGTGGGCCCTACCCACAACGCCGGGATTACTCTCTTTAATGACCTCGACCAAGAGAGAAGCCAGTTTACGTTTCATCAAGCGTTTACCCGTACTTGCTACCCATAAAGCACCCTGGTGATTTAGAGGAGCCACTCTCAAATATTTGGTTAGAGCTTGCACTGGACATAAATTATGGTGCACCTTTCCCCTTTTCAACACCGGCACCGTGAACTCTGAAAACACGTGTTCACTGTGCTCATTCTTGGCAATGAACCCTGGGGAAGGTGCAATGTGAATACACTCATTAAGCCTACCAAACCTGAGGCAATTAGGTGTGTTGCTCATCGCCGCCAGCTCAGATACTCTGTTCCCGGTAGCCAAAGCCATAAGGAATACTGCCCTTTTTAAAAGTAATGTAAAATCTGCAGTATTTTGGTACAGACGGGAATGAAGTAACGACAATGCCTTGTCCAGAGACCAGGTAGGCATGAGCTGACGGGGAGGTGGGCGGAGTTTAAAACATGCCCTCATAAAACCTGTTTCCTCCGCGACTGGTATGGTGAGACCGGTAAGGTCCAAAAATGGCATCCTAATCGCTGTTAAGTGATTTTTTAACGTTACTACAGATAAACGTTTCTGCTCGAACAGATAATTTAAATAATTAAAAACCAAAGCCACCGAGGGCACAGTTTGTTCTGTTCTAAGAATCCAAGAAGTAAAGGCTTGCCAATGCGATTGATACTGTCGCTTTGTAGACTGGGTATATTGATTCATGAATTTATTGGTCACGTCTCTACCATATGGTGCTAGCCACTTGGCCTCCTGAATGTCCATAATGCAAAAGTCAGCGAGGTCTCTAGGTTGCCAATTGTGTCTAAGTGGAAAAACCCGACCGGGAGTGACACCGGGTGCGGGCACCACGTTTTCAATTGCTGGTACCACAACTGCGCCGGCCACAGGGGCGCGATTAGCGAGACTACGCCCTGATAATCCTGTAGTTTGTTTACTACGTGGCACATTAGAGACGCGTCTGGCGGCGGAAACAGATAAATGGAACTCCACCTGTTCCAGTCTGTCACCAGTGCGTCTGGCCCGCCCGCCGGCGTTATCGTCCGACGGGTGAGGTACAGTGGGAGTTTGTGAGTCTCCTCTGACGCAAACAAATCCACTTGTGGATGGTAAGGCTCCGCAATCATTTGGTCGAAAATGGTTTGCTTGAGCGCCCATTCTACTGTTGTGCTCTGTCTCCGAGACAGAGCGTCTGCCCAGACGTTTGCTACGCCTTGGAGATAAGATGCGTGAAGCTGAATGTCCAGCCTGTTGGCTAGAATAAAAATCTTTTCTGACACGTTTAGCAACTTCCGAGATCTCGTTGACCCTTGTTTCTGAATACAGTGAACCGCATTCAGATTGTCCATTCTGAAGGCCACCGACTTGCCCCGTAAAGTAGAGCCATGAGCCTGAAGGAAATATAAGGGGACTAGTAATTCTTTGACATTGATGTGGGAGATTTCTAAATGGGACCAAAGCCCTTGACCCTGGTGCCCTTGGTTTGACTGAAAGCCCCAACCTATCGTTCCTGACGCATCCGTGTCTACCCATACCGTCGGCGGAGGAGAGGTCCATGACATTACTGAGTGCAACATTTCCCTCTTCGCCCAGACCACTAGTAAGTTGTGGATTAATTTTGGGATGGGCCATAATTTTTCCGCCGGTAATAGTGGAAACATTTGTTGCCTTCCAATATTAAACGTTTGACTTTCAACCGGCCCAATTTTACAGTTAGTTGAATCCAGTTGAGAGAGCCGACCAGAGACTCCCAGATTCTCCGTGTCGTAGTCAGACTGTGAAGGAACAGAAACAATTTCCTGCGAAATCTGTTTCGATTGTCCACACTCTGACTCAGAGTGAGAGTAGCTGTGTCCCAAACGAGCCCTATCCACTGAACTACTCGTGAGGGAACAAGGTTTGACTTTACCAGGTTTACCTTGAATCCTAGAGATTTGACGTGATTTAATGTTATGTTGACATGATTGACGCATAATTGTTCCGTCTCTGCCACCACCAGCCAGTCGTCTAGATACCACAAAATCCTGATCCCTTGCTCTAACAAGGGCATCAGGGCTTGCCGGACTAATTTCGTGAATAAGCGAGGTGCTAGGTTAAATCCAAACGGCATCCTCTGAAAGACATAAGTCTGATGCATTATTCGTAAGGCCAAAAACCGTTGAAATCTTTTGTTTACCGAGACGTGCCAATTATAGGTTTGACTCCTGTAAGGAGATAAAGAAAACCTAATATTTAGTAGTGGCCCCGTAATCATTGACGAACATGCCTATTACATAAGGCATCCTCTTCAAACACTAATCCGCCGTAGTTTGAATCTACCGCGCAGAGCATTTAAAAACTGAGGAGCCTTCATCATGAGCGCACGCGACCTCACTCATGGCTTCAGTCATTATGAATTGGGTTCTCACTACGAAAAAACTTCGTAAAAAATAAAAACAAAGAAAATAAGAATAACTATCCAATAAGCTTTCCATCATATCGTGGATGTACTTGTGTGGATTTCTGACCAGACGCTGATTCAGGCGTCATTCCTCCTTCACTGACATATCAAGTAAACCAAAATCCTTAATACATCAACGAATGGGAAGGGGACGGTCGGGAGGGCCCCAGTCGTCAATGATTACGGGGCCACTACTAAATATTAGGTTTTCTTTATCTCCTTACAGGAGTCAAACCTATAATTTATTAGTGGCCCCTCCATCATTGACGAACATGCCTGATTCTCAATTTCACTCAATAAATGCTGGTGTTCCTCAGGGATCAGTTTTGGCCCCAACTCTGTTCCTCATTCATATCAATGATCTCATATCTACCACTCATAATCCAATACATTCCTACGCAGATGACTCAACACTCCACAGTTCCTTCACATTTACCAATTCTTTCACCCAACCCGATCTTATAAATTCAAAAATAAACACTGCAATTTCTCTGAACCAGGACCTTTCTAGAATTAATGAATGGGGACAAGAGAATCTAGTTTCCTTTAATGCACAGAAAACCAAGTACATTCAATTTTCTAACCGACAGAATCTCACTGACTCCCATATATTTTTTAATGATGTAAATATTCCCACTTCCACTAGTATTGACATTCTCGGTGTAACATTAACTACTAACTTGAGCTGGACACATTATGTTAGAAGCATTGCTAAGAATGCCTCTAAAAAAACTGGGACTCCTGTACAGAGTTCGCGAATTCTTCACTGACGAGCAGTTGGCCGTAATATAAAAGTCATGTGCGCTCTCAGATGGATTACTGTTCACCTCTGTGGGGTGGAAGTGGAGTGGTTGCATTGAGGCAGTTGGACAAAATTCAAAATAAAGCTATTAGATTAATCAATAACCCTGCAATCACACAGGACCTTCCTACATTAGCCATACGAAGAAACGTTGCATCCCTTGCATTATTCTACAGATATTTTCACAGCAATTGTTCCGAGGAACTTGCTTCAATTGTGCCGCCTCTCCACATCTTTCCCCGTAGAACTAGGGCAGCTGAGAGCGCCCATGAATTTACACTTTCTCCTCCACAATGCAGAACTTCTGCTTATCAGAATTCATTTATCCCCAGAGCTACTACTCTTTGGAATTCACTTCCCTCGAATTGCTTTCCACAAACTTACAATCAACAAATGTTTAAATCCAGTTGTTACAAACATTTTATGAATGGAGGATGCCTTTAGGCACATGGACCTTTTTGTTTTATCTGTGTTTTTCCTTCCTCCGTTCATTGTCTCTTAAAAAAAAAAAAAAAAAAAAAAAAAAAAAAAAGAAAGATATCTAAGACTGGAGGGGGACATTCGTAATCATATAACTCTAAAAAGCAGATAATAAAAACAACCACATTGTATTCTTACTTTTGAAAAATTTATTTAATTACGGCGTAGGCCGGAAATATACAAGAAAAAGGGGGTCAGGCAGGTGCGTGCTTCAAAGAAGCCTGCCGACAAAAATGGGTAACCCTGAAGATTCTGAACACAGATCTGTAGTTACAAAAGGCACCCCACTCAACGAGTGGTGACAAAAAATAATAAATTTATAAGTTTATATGTGCACATCATAAACCCCATATACATGTGGAGATCAATTGCAAATGAACTCCATTGAACTAATATTACATTGCTTTCGCAGCTAAAACTACTATAACAACACTGTTGTTTTGTACTAAACCTTGTACTAGCACAATTTCTCACAGAGAAATTTTCATATCACATTTTAACCTTAAATTGTATCACAGCTCTCATACTCCGGCGGGGTCTAGGGTGTCCTATGTCAACTGACTGCACCCCCCCCCCCCCTTTCCGTGAAAGTAAACATAAGTGACTGCAGGGCCACCTAGACCCTCTGCCTTAAAGCTATACATGGTAAGGAAGGTTTGTCTAGAGCAACTGACAAGTATCTAGAGAGAAACGTATGATTAGACGCCCACAACTGTGTGGACGCAATATCTTCAACTGAAAAGTTTTTCAGGAACCGTAAAGAGGCCGCCCACTTGCGTAAATCGTGGGCCCTACCCACAACGCCGGGATTACTCTCTTTAATGACCTCTACCAGAAGAGAGGCTAATCGCCGTTTAAGTAAGCGTTTACCCGTACTCGCTACCCATAAAGCACCTTGGGGGTTTTGAGGAGCTATTCTCAAATATTTGGTTAGAGCTTGCACTGGACATAAATTATGATGCACCTTTCCCCTTTTTAACGCCGGCACCGTGAACTCAGAAAACACGTGTGCACTATGCTCATTCTTGGCTACAAACGCCGGGGAGGGTGCAATGGAAATTGAATCATTAAGTCTACCAAACCTAAGACAATTAGGTGTGTTGCTCATCGCCGCCAGCTCAGACACTCTGTTTCCGGTGGCCAAAGCCAAAAGGAAAACTGCCTTCTTTAGGATTAATGCAAAGTCTGCAGTATTTTGATACAGACGAGAATGAAGTAAAGACAAAGCCTTGTCCAGAGACCAAGTAGGCATGAGCTGACGGGGAGGTGGGCGGAGTTTAAAACACGCTCTCATAAATTCTGTTTCCTCCGCCACCGGTATGGATAGACCTGTAAGGTCGAAAAAGGGCACTCTAATCGCAGTTAAGTGATTCTTCAAAGTTACCACAGATAAACGTTTCTGCTCAAACAGATAGTTCAAGTAATTAAAAACCAATGCCACTGAGGGTACAGTTTGTTCCGTTCTAACAATCCAAGAAGTAAAAGCTTTCCAATGTGATTGATATTGTCGCTTAGTAGACTGAGTATATTGATTGAGCAATTTATTGGTCACATCCCTGCCGTACGGTGCTAGCCACTTGGCCTCTTGAATGTCCATAATGCAAAAGTCAGCGAGGTCGCTAGGTTGCCAATCGTGTCTTAAGTGGAAGTACCCGACCGGGAGCGATACCGGGTCCGGGCACCACATTATTAATTGCTGGTACCACACCTGCGCTGGCCACAGGGGCGCGATTAGCGAGACTAAGCCTCGATAATCTCGTAGTTTGTTCACTACGTGGCACATTAGTGACGCATCTGGCGGCGGAAACAGATAGATGGAGCTCCATCTGTTCCAGTCTGTCACTAGGGCGTCTGGCCCCCCTGCCGGAGTTATCGTCCGGCGGGTGAGGTATAGAGGGAGCTTGTGAGTCTCCTCGGACGCAAAAAGATCCACTTGTGGATGGGAGAGCTCTGCAATCATTAGGTCGAAAATGGGTTGCTTGAGCTCCCATTCTACTGTCGTGCTCTGTCTCCGGGACAGGGCGTCTGCCCAGACGTTCGCTACGCCTGGGAGATAAGATGCGTGAAGATAAATATCTAGATTGATGGCTAGAATAAAAATCTCTTCCGACACGAGTAGCAACTTCCTTGACCTCGTTGACCCTTGTTTCTGAATACAGTGAACTGCATTCAGATTGTCCATTCTGAAGGCCACCGACTTGCCCCGTAACGCCGGGCCGTGAGCCTGAAGGAAATACAAGGGGACTAGTAACTCTTTGACATTTATGTGAGAGTTTTCTAAGTGGGACCAAAGCCCCTGACCTTGGTGCCCCTGATTTGACTGAAATCCCCACCCTATGGTGCCCGACGCATCCGTGTCTACCCATACCGTTGGAGGAGGAGAGGTCCATGACATGATTGAGTGCAATGTTTCCCTCTTCGCCCAGACCGCTAGTAAGGTGTGGATCAATTTTAGTATGGGCCATAATTTTCCCGCCGGTAAGAGTGGGAAATATTTGTTGCCCTCCAATATTAATCTTTTTACTTTCAACCGGCCCAACTTGACAGTTAGTTGAATCCAGTTGAGAGAGCCGACCAGAGACTCCCAGACTCTTCGTGTCGTAGTCAGACTGTGAAGAAACCTGAACAGTTTCCTGCGAAACCTGTTGCGATTGTCCACACTCTGACACAGAGTGAGAGCGGCGGTGTCCCAGACCAGCCCTATCCACTGAATTACTCTTGAGGGAACAAGGTTTGACTTTACCAGATTTACCTTGAAGCCTAGAGTTTTGACATGATTTAAAATGATATTGACATGTTTTATGCATAATTGTTGTGTCTCTGCCACCACCAGCCAGTCGTCGAGATACCACAACACTCTGATTCCCTGTTTTAACAACGGCATCAGGGCTTGCCGGACTAGTTTCGTGAATACTCGAGGTGCTAGGTTCAAACCGAACGGCATCCTCTGAAAAACAAAATTTTGGTGCCTGATCCTCAAAGCCAGAAAACCTTTGAAATCTTTTGTTGACCGACACGTGCCAATAGGCGTCTGTCAGGTCTAGGGAACACATCCAGCCTCCCGGCGGAAGTGTTAGCCTGATTTGATGAACAGTTAACATTCTGAAAGACTCGTTGGAAATGTGAAGGTTCAGGTAAGACAGGTCTACGACCGGCCTCATCTGAACACTGTCCCGTTTGGGAACCAAAAACAGTTTCGACATGAATACAGGGTAATCTGGAGGGACCGGGATGATGACATTCTTGGCAATCATCTCCTGGACCAGCGACTCCACCTCTAATGAAACACAATTTGCCGTTGTCGGCTGACGTAAGCGAGGTCGCCGGAGCCACTGCCAAGTGATGCCTTTGCGTGCCACCATCCGTGCCCAGGTTTTTAACGGCCATGCTTGGTGACACGTTCGGAACGACCCAGTTAGCAGACAAGGGTTCGCCGGCTGTACTTCCCTCGGTTCCTCCGGCTTTAAGATAGGCACTGGGAGTGAGAGAGACTTTAGTTTTTTGATGGTGGGGTTGGTGGTGTTGGACGCTTTGCCGGCTGGCTGGTGTGGGCCGAAGACTGGCTCTGCCCCGGCTTAAACTGGCCGCGTCCTCTCTGTCCTGAAAACCCTCTCTGTCTATGCCTGTACTGACCCAGGGGGGATTGGGAGGACTTAGGCGGAAGAAAAGGCTTAGAACCCCCTGGCTGAGCTTTAGTAGGAGGCCTAGGTTTGGGGAAGTTAAATGCAGGTTTCTTAGCCTGTGCGGGACTGTGCTTCACGGCCTGTGCCATGTTAAACACTGTTCGCCATACATCAGGGGACATTAAAGAAGGAGTAAGTACTGGGGACATTACCACCTGGTTAGCAATGCGATCAGGCAGCTTGCGAACTAATGACATCCTAAGATCCTGTCGTGCTCGCACCGCCTCAAGTAAGGCTGTGCGTATGTCACCTAAGGATTGAATTGACGACTGAAGAATCAGACGCCGGGATAACTCAACTGATCTTCGAGCATCCGCGTCTGCGATTGCCCGAGTGGACCGGAGTAAAGACTTAGCCACCTGCTGAGAAACTATGTACTGTGAAAACAGGCGGAAAGCTTTTCCCCTTAGCCTAAATTCTCTGTCTAGGTGAGCAGGGGTAGGGGTAGTGAATGGGTCTTTTAGTTCACAAAGATTAATCTTAGGGGCAGCCAAAAAAGAAAATAAAGCTGACGGCACTCCGCCGGCAGAACCCACCGGCATGGAGAACCATGAATGTGTATCCTGAGGGATCTGGTGGGAAGATTTAGAAGTGAAAGTGGTTGCAAAGTTTTGAGCCTCTACCTCCCAATCCACCCAAGGTCCTGGTCCCAACTGTCCCACCTTCAAAACTGGATTAGCTGCCTCGTCTGTGACGGTCTGTAAATCTAGTTCAGGAGTAAGAGCTGACAGAGCCTTAATATCATTAAACCCATCCAGCTTAGACCAGTCTGAAAAAAGTTTTGAAGCTGAGGCAGGGGGTAAAGCAGGCTTAGATGCATAAACAAAATAATCCTGATGATAATAGCTAGGTATAGCCTTGATATTTACATCCAAAACATTACCCAAGGCATCCAATGCCCTTAATTTCTTTGATTTATTTCCCTGGATAAACCACTCACGTGGTACCGGGAGTTCCCCTGACAAGGTAGGCTGGGCAAGCTCTGGCTTAGAGGGGTTCAAAAGAACCCATGACTCGTCTGGCCCATAAAGCAGGGGCATGGCTACCTTTCTAAGAGGCGCTTTGTCTAGAGGGGGTGGATTAACATCCGTGATGACCCTGACATTTGACGTAGTGAATGCCGCCGTAGCTGGCTTAGAGCTCCCTGCCGGTGACAGAGTAGGAGGGTTAGGAATCTTAGATAAATCGATTGACGTTATCAGAGGCCGTACCGCAGAACTTGTCAAGGGAGCCCCCAAGTCCATTGTGGGGTTTTCTTGTTGACTAAAGAATTTAGATAGAGCATGAGTAAGTAACCCATCAATTTCTTGTGCTGTAACAAACTGGTTAGATGAAGAACATACAGGTGAATCGGTATTATCATGGGCGGCGTCCAAGCCTGAGCCTGACCCTTGTCCTTCTCTATCTGAAATGATTGACACTTCATCTTGTTCCTCCCGATCCTCCTGAGAAGACCCCGCCGAGGCAGAGGTACCTTGTTTCCAAGATAAGTCAGGGATAGAGGATGGGGTCGCCGCGTCCCTGTGGACATCGGCTACTGTGTGACTCGTATGAGTCGGACGTGGATGGTCAGACCCTGGTTGAGCAAACCGCCAAACACCGAGGCTCTGGCCTACGCTCTCTTGAGAGTCTGACACATTCTCAATTATTGAATTTCCTGAACATTCCATTTCTAGGGTTAAAATATCAATAGGTAAATCTTTCTTAGGGACAGGTGCTTCACTAGACTCTGAGGCTGTAACAGAAACATTTTCAGGTGTAGAGGTACGACGAGAAGCACTAGACTTAGGAAAATGGCGAGAGGACTTCTTATGTGAATCCTTTTTGGAGGATTTGTGGCTACGGTGTGACCGCGAACTCGACTTGGATTTGGAAGAAACACCACCATGATCACTGGTGGAAGCTTCCGTCTTACTCTCCTTACTCGCCGGGGAAGAGGCACGACTGGAAGACTGCTGTCTGAGAGGTGACCTTGACCTCGATCTCGCCCGCGACGAGGAGGTGGCTGCCGGGGGTGTAGGCTCTCTCGGGCGCTTAGACGTATCCATGGACGATACAGAACCCTGGCTAGTCTCTGTCGGCTTAATACATGTGATTCTAGAGGTACGTTTAGGGGGAGGGTGCTCTGACAGTAACTTATCCCAAAGTGGGACGTTGTCACATTGAAGTGACTTATGTGCGACAATGGTAGTGTAGGCTGACATTTGTTGTCTGACCTCTCTCAACGCTACCGCCGCGGTCTTGTCGTTGTCACACAGGACTTTATTGGCTAACTGGGAGCAAAAGGAACAATTAAGTGTAATCCAGAGACCCCTTGAACGGTCTAGACATTTAATACACCTTATGCAAAGGGTATGCGCAAAAATCGGGATACCCGCGCAAGTAGGGGTAATGCACAAGGCAAAAACTTGGGCAACAGTAGCCATGACAGAGACTGGTGTGAGGAAACTACCGCCGGGTCTGTATTGGTCCGCCGGAGCTCAGCTCTGGAAAAATAAAGAAAAATTTCCAGGAATTAATGCTCATAAGGTTAACCCAAGTGTTCGCATACAAGTGTTAATAACCCGCCGGGTAACGGGATGCAAAGACACAGCTAACACATCTCGCTACGCGGCGGGGTGTAAAGAGGCTAAACTAATCTTTTTTTGCTAAAGAACATGAAGAATACCCTCTGATATAATGGTCCAGCATGGCACTTATAGTCTGTAGGAGGTGGTGACTGTCTCAAGATTCAATTTTGTAACAAAGCCCCCTTCCTAAAGACGCCGGCCCTTGAAATATTTTAGTAGAATAGCCCAGGGCAGGAATATACGAGATCTGATAGTTTAACGAATTGTCCCCAAAAGATCGCCGTAAAATTAGAAGGTGGCGATACTGAATGCATCACCAATTAAGGTTAATCGAAATTGAATTAATTATAAATTAGTTAGATCCTCCTTTTTAGGAGCACCCGCCGGGTGTGGGAATCGATTTGATTAAACCTCATTGAACCTTCAATTGCCGTAAGAGTAAAGGCAGCGATACACAGAGTATCACTAAAAATGGATTGGTTAACTAGATGAGACCTAAGTCGTTTATCCCACCCTGCTCAGGTGCACCCGCCGGGTGAGAAGTCTAAAAGTTAACCCCACAAGTTCCTGACCCCACTTCTTTGTAAAAGATCGCCGGGGAGGAACGCCTAAACAACAGCTAGGTTTTTCATGTGGTTGTCGTAAAACCAGGTAGAAAACCTATAAAAAACGAATGTTCGCAAGAACGTCGTTTTTATATAAGGATGGGTACAGCCATCCCGCCGGGAATTAAAGGAGGCCTGAAACCAGGCAGCCACAGAGACGCGGTCCTGGAGAGCCACAGATACCTCCCCACGCCGGGGAACCAGCCAGTGTTTAATAACCACGTGTGGCCCAACACGGCTCTTCGGTCAGGTTTTTCATGGTGAAACCAAGAAAAAACCCGCCGGAAGGCAAACCCCACCCTGAACAGACACCATCTGAACAAAACGACACGAGGAGAGTCACGCACGACTAACTCAAGGTCACAACATAATCCGTGGAATTAGCCAATACACAACTAACCCAGGAAACAATTATAGTCCGAGGAATTAGCCAATACACAACTAAAACCCGGATACACATGACACAGTAGGGCATATTCATAAAAATAAATAATAACACTAGACATGTGGCAAAGCTACGAGCGGCTGGCTAGGCCTAGGTAGACGGCATGAAAATAGTTGAAATATAAACACACACTGGAATATCACAACTGGAACCACCGCCAACACACCACCGTAGCGACAACTTCCCACCCCGGGAAGCCTGACAAGGACCCAGAAAAAACTCCACTAAGTGAAGAAAAATACGCTGGGAACGTCAGAAAAAACACAGCTTACCTCATCAGAAGGATAAAAGGCAGCAATAATTAACGCGTAATGAAAGCCGCCTGCATCACAAACTAACACAACTGTGAAAAAGTTCACGTGTCCACAACAGGACCACGAGGGTACATCCGAAATAGATGCCCCATACACACGACCCAAAATACACTGCACTGCGGGCAACCAGCCCAGGATACACCTGCTACGCCTATCCTAACCTTACTCGATACATCCTGGAGTAAACAAATGAGAAAAAACTCACTAGGGACGCAACGAATGCGGAACCAGCGGAGCGTGAAAGGCACGTCCGGGCAGGCTGAGCGCAGAGCAGAGAAGGAGGAATGACGCCTGAATCAGCGTCTGGTCAGAAATCCACACAAGTACATCCACGATATGATGGAAAGCTTATTGGATAGTTATTCTTATTTTCTTTTTGTTTTTATTTTTTACGAAGTTTTTTCGTAGTGAGAACCCAATTCATAATGACTGAAGCCATGAGTGAGGTCGCGTGCGCTCATGATGAAGGCTCCTCAGTTTTTAAATGCTCTGCGCGGTAGATTCAAACTACGGCGGATTAGTGTTTGAAGAGGATGCCTTATGTAATAGGCATGTTCGTCAATGATGGAGGGGCCACTAATAAATACGCGTCTGTCAGGTCTAAAGAACACATCCACCCTCTCGGCGGAAGTGTTAGCCTGATTTGATTCACTGTCAGCATCCTGAAGGATACGTTGTGAATGTGGAGGTTCAGATAAGACAGGTCTACGACTGGTCTCATCTGAACACTGTCCCTTTTGGGCACTAGAAATAGTTTGGATGTAAAGACTGGGTAATTTTGAGGAACCGGGATGATGACATTCTTGGCGATCATTTCTCGGATCAGTGACTCCACCTCTAATGAAACTAAATTTGCCTTTGTCGGCTGACGTAAACGAGGTCGCCGGAGCCACTGCCAGGTGATGCCTTTGCGTGCCACCATCCTCGCCCAAGTATTTAATGGCCATGCGCGGTGACACGTCCGGAACGACCCAGTTAGCAGACAAGGGTTCGGCGGCTGTACTACCCTCTGATCCACCCGCCGTGAGACCGGCCCTGGGAGTGAGAGAGACTTTAGTTTTTTTATGGTGGTGGTGTTGGATGCTTAGCCGACTGGCCGGCGTTGACAGAAGACGGGCCCTGGCCCATCTGTTATACCTTTGTCCTTTATGACCTGTAAACTTTCCTTGTTTATACCTGTACTTACCTTGGGGGGAAGAGGAATTAGGTGGATGAAAGGGCTTTGACCCACCCGGCTGAGCTTTTGCGACTGGCTTGGGTTTGGAAAAGTTAAAAGCAGGTTTCTTAGAAGGGGTGGGACTGTGCTTAAAGGCCTGAGCCATGTTAAATACAGTTCTCCACACATCAGGGGACATTAAAGAGGGAGTTAGCACCGGCGACATGACCACCTGGTTCGCAATTCTATCAGGAAGTTTCCTCACCAGGGACATCCTAAGATCCTGTCTCGCCCGCACCGCCTCGAGCAAGGCTGTACGGATATCCCCCAACGACTGAATAGAAGTCTGAAGGAGTAAACGTCGAGATAGTTCATTTGATCTTCTGACATCCGCGTCCGCGATTGCCTGAGTAGATCTTAGCATAGACTTCGCCACCTGGTGTGTAACAATGTACAGGTATTGGGAAAAAAGTCTATATGCCTTCCCCCGTAGCCTAAACTCCTGGTCTAGGTGAGCTGGGGAAGGTGTAGTGAAAGGATCTTTAAGTTCGCATAGATTGATTTTGGGGGCAGCTAAAAATGCAAACAAAGCAGATGGAACTCCGCCGGCAGAGAGAACCAAGAATGGCTATCCTGAGGAATTTGGTGCGAAGCTTTTGAGGTGAAGGTGGTCGCAAAGTGCTGAGCCTCTACCTCCCATTCCACCCAAGGTCCTGGACCCAACTGCCCCACCTTCAAAACTGGATTAGCGGCTGTGTCTGTGACCGTTTGTAAATCTAATTCTGGAGTGAGAGCTGACCGTGCTTTTATATCATTAAAACCGTCATGCTTGGGCCAGTCAGAAAACAGTTTTGAAGCTGATGCAGGGGGTAGTGCAGGTGTAGCTGTATACACAAAAGAGTCATGGTGATAATAGTTAGGAATGGCCTTAATATTAACATCAAGTACATTACCTCCAATATCTAAAGCTCGTAACTTTCTAGATTTATTACCTTGGATTACCCACTCTCGTGGCACTGGAAGCTCCCCTGACAAAGTGGGCTGTGCTACCTCTGGCTTAGTGAGGACCATTTGTACCCATGAATCATCTGGACCGTATAAAAGGGGCATAGCTACATTTCTTAACGGTGCTTTATCTAAAGGGGGAGGATTCACATCCGCTACTACCCTTACACTAGAAGTAGTCAGTGCCGCCGGAGCAGGCCTAGTGACCATAGTAGGTGATACAGAGGGAGGGTGTGGAATCTGAGTTAAAGCAATGGAAGTAGTCAGAGGCCGAACACTTGAAATTGTCATGGAAGCTCCCAGGTCCACTGTAGGAGTCTCCGGCTGCTGGCCAAATTTTTTTGTTAGAGCAGTAGCTAATAACCCATCTATTTCCTCCGCCGTGACAAATTTAGCAGATGAAGAACTAAGAGGTGAATCATTCCTATCCTGTGAGTCGTCTAAAACTGAACCCGACTCCTGCACCTCCATGTCAGAGATTATAGACACCTCATCCTTGTCATCTGGCTCGTCATGAGAGGATTCTGCCGAAGCCGGAACCCCTTCGTGTTGCCATGTTAAGTCTGGAATGGATGATGGGATCGCAGCGTCCCGGTGGACGTCCGCCATTACCTGTGTCTCCTGAACCAGACTTGGGCCTTCAGTCCCTGGTTGGGAATACCTCCACACACCTAGGCCTTGGCCTGAACTCCCTTGGGAGTCAGTTACCCCATCAACCACTGAGCCCCCATTAGACCCTTCTAGAGGGCGATCACTGCCCACAGAACTCTCTAATTCTAAGTTTATAATATCCATTGGTAACTTGTCCGCCGGTAACACCCCCACCACAGTCTCTGACTCCACTCCCGCCCCATCAGATTGGACACTAGATACGTCGGGAGTAGAGGCAGAAAGTGAGGCACGAGGCTCCGGCGAACGCCGGGAGGCCTTTCGTTCATGAGAATCTTTCCTGGAAGATTTGTGGCTTCGGTGTGACTTAGATTTATCACTAGAACTGCTCGGCCAGACAGCCTGGGGAACAACAACAACTAGAACTGCTCTTGGACTTCTCAGACCTATCCCTAGAACTGCTCTTGGACGTCTCCTCTTTGCTCTTCTTCCTCGCCGGTGAAGAAGAGTGACTAAGCGGCTGTTGTCTGAGGGGCGACCTGGACCTGGACCGCGCCCGTGACGTGAAGGCTGTCACCGGGGGCGTAGGTTCACGAGGTCTCTTAGATGTGCCGGGGGCTGGAGTAAGTGCTGCACCCTGCCCAGTCTCTGCCGACTTTCGTACAATGACTCTAGATTTAGATAGGGGGGTGCTCAATAAGTAATTTATCCCAAAGAATTACGTTGTCACATTGAAGGGCTTTATGAGCCACTGTGGTAGCATAAGTGGACAACAGCTGCCTGACCTCTCGCAAAGCGACCGCCGCGGGTCTATCATTGTCTCGCAATACTTTACTACTCAATTAAGTACAGAAGGTACAGTTCTGCGTCACCCACAAACCCCTTGAGCGATCTAAACATTTAACACATCTAATGCAAAGAGTGTGTGCAAAGATTATAGGTTTGACTCTTGTAAGGAGATAAAGAAAACCTAATATTTAGTAGTGGCCCCGTAATCATTGACGAACATGCCTATTACATAAGGCATCCTCTTCAAACACTAATCCGCCGTAGTTTGAATCTACCGCGCAGAGCATTTAAAAAACTGAGGAGCCTTCATCATGAGCGCACGCGACCTCACTCATGGCTTCAGTCATTATGAATTGGGTTCTCACTACGAAAAAACTTCATAAAAAATAAAAACAAAAAGAAAATAAGAATAACTATCCAATAAGCTTTCCATCATATCGTGGATGTACTTGTGTGGATCTTTGACCAGACGCTGATTCAGGCGTCATTCTTCCTTCACTGACATATCAAGTAAACCAAAATCCTTAATACATCAACGAATGGGAAGGGGATGGTCGGGAGGGCCCCAGTCGTCAATGATTACGGGGCCACTACTAAATATTAGGTTTTCTTTATCTCCTTACAGGAGTCAAACCTATAATTTATTAGTGGCCCCTCCATCATTGACGAACATGCCTGATTCCTAAGACTGGAGGGGGACATTCGTAATCATATCATAACTCTAGAAAAGCGGATAATAAAAACAACCACATAGTATTCTTACTTTGAAAATATATTTAATACGGCGCAGCCCATATATATACAAGAAAGGGGTTCAGGCAGGTGCGTGCTTCAAAGAAGCCTGCTTGACAAAAAAGGAGTAACTCTGAAGATTCTGTGAACAGATCTGTAGTTACAAAGGCACCCCACTCAACGAGTGGTGAAAAAAATAACAAGTTATAAGTTTACATGTGCACATAATAAACCCCAAAATAATCGTGGAGATAAGTTGCAAAAGATCTTCACTGTTTAATATTAAATTGCTTTCGCAGCTAAAACTACTATAACAACCCCGTTGTTTTGTACTAACATTGTACTAGCACAATTTCTCGCAGAGAAATTTTCATATCACATTAACCATAAATTGTATCACAGCTCTCACACTCCGGCGGGGTCTAGGGTGTCCTATGTTAACTGACTGACACACAAAGCAAAAACAGGGTCTAGGGCAGCCATGACAGAGACTGGTGGAAAGCTAACCCACCCCCGGGTCTACTCCAGGTTCTCTAAAGACCCGCCGGAACTCCGCCCTGGAAAAAAGAAAATTTCCAGGAATTAATGCTCATAAGGCTACACCAATATGTTCGAACACAAGTGTTAAATAACCCGCCGGGTAACGAGACGCAATACACAACCATTACAGCTCGCTACGCGGGAGGTTCATAAGTAAAGATTTTAGAATATCTTAACCTGTCCAAAAGATTTACGAATATCCTCTGACATGATATAAAGACCAGCATGGCTTTTTATAAATGACGCAGTCTTCCCAGTGGTGTTTGTTAAGTTTTACTGGAAAACCCATTAAAAGACGCCGGCCCCCGTATTATCTCGCAGATCAAAAACTGGGAAGCCTGTCTTAAATGCTAGATCTGACTTCTCCCGAAGCGTCCTAGATCGCCGTATGTCGAAGGCGGCGATACATTAACGTATCCCTCAATTGTCTGGTCAACTATACTGAATTGCAAATCCGTTAATCCCACCCTCCCAAGGTGCAACCGCCGGGTGTGAATTTAAGTTATAACGTTAACCCCAATTGTTCCTATCCCCACTTCTTTGCAAAAGATCGCCGGGGAGGAAAGACCAATCAACAAACAGCCTAGTTTTACTGGCTTTGCAAAACCGGGAAAAACAATACTCAACAAGTGTCCGCTTGAACACTTAGTTAAATGGGTAAAGCCATCCCGCCGGGGAAACACAGTAAGCCTGAACACAGGCTCCACCACAGAGACGCAGTCCTGGAGAGCCTCAAGCCACCAGTCGCCGGGGAAAACAAGCCTATTTTAACCACGCGTGATAAAAACTCGGCAACCAGCCGGGTTTTCACGGTGTAACCGAGAAAACCCGCCGGAAAAGGCAACCCACCCCGCCCAGATTCAATCTGAACACACCAAAAAGACAGAGGAATTAGTCAAAGCACAACTAAACCTAGGACACACAATTAGTCAGTGGAAATAGCCAATACACAACTAATCCAGGACACATAAATAGTCCGTGGAAATAGCCAACTAAACCAGGACACACATGACACAGTAGTACATATTTATAACATAAATCAATAACACTTGTACATGTGGCAAAGCTACGAGAGGCTGGCTAGGCCTAAGCAGACTGAAATAATATGTAATCATGTCGTAATATAAACAAAAAGCACTGAATCATATCACAACAGGAACCACAGTCAACACACCAATGTAGCACAAAATTCCCGGCAAAGGGAAAAACTGACTCGGGACCCAGAAAAAACTTCACTAAGTGAAGAAAAATACGCTGGGAACGTCAGAGAAAAGAAAAAGCTACTTCATCAGAAAGATAAGAAGAAGCCTAATAGCGCATAGTGAAAGCCACCTACATCACAAAGCTAGCTAACCGCGAAAACGTTTCACGCGTCCACCACGGGACCACGAGGGTTCACCCGAAATAGATGTCCCAAACACACGACCCAAAATACACTGCACTGCGGGCAACCCGCCCAGGACACTCCTGCTACGCATATCCTAACCTTACTCGATACATCCCGGAGTAAACAAATGAGAAAAAACTCACTAGGGACGCAGCAAATGTGGAACCAGCGGAGCGTGGGGAGGCACGTCCGGGGAGGTTGAGCGCAGAGCAGAGAAGGAAGAATGACGCCTGAGTCAGCGTCTGGTCAAAGATCCACACAAGTACATCCACGATTATATGGAAAGCTTATGAATAGTTATTCTTATTTTCTTTTTGTTTTTTTATTTTTTACGAAGTTTTTTCGTAGTGAGAACCCAATTTCATAATTACTGAACCATGAGTGAGGTTGCGTGCGCTCATGATGAAGGCTCCTCAATTTTTTATGCTCTGCGCGGTAGATTCAAACTACGGCGGATGAGTGTTTGAAGAGGGTGCCTTATGTAATAGGCATAATCGTCAATGATGGAGGGGCCACTAATAAATATAGGCTGAGATTCCGGGACCCGTTTGGGATTCCCCGGAGTTCTTATCACAACCGTTGCGTATATAGCATAAAAATAATCCTTGGTTAATCCCATTAAATCTTACCAAGGGCTCGTCATTGAAAATGAATACCACTAGAAATAAAATTTTAAAGAAGAATCTATCATTTCAAACCTCCCGGTGCCTCAGCCCTCCAGCTTTGCTGTTGTCATGCTTCCCTTGCATGTGATGCCAGACTTTCTAGCATGTTTATCTGCCTCAAATATTATATCAAGTTGGGCATGTGCATGGGAAGGGGAAGGGGAAGGTGGGAGGGAACCTTTGCGTCATTGACTACGGAACCACTCCTAAATAGAAGGTTTTCCTTCCTTCCCTACGGGTTGTCAAACCCGTAATTTAGTATTGGTTCCTTCGTCAATGACGAAGAGCCTAGAATATCACGACCGGAGGTGGGACATCAGATGCTCAACGTATCCAGAGAGAACCAATTAACAGATAGGCTGACACTGGGAGAAATTCAAATTACTGTATTAGAGAAAGAAGAGGCGGGTATACTGGGAAGCCTCATAAAGAAGGAAAGATGGAAGAATAGTCCTACTGTAACTTAAAATGTGTTGAGGAGAACCAGATGTAAAAATTTGTATGAACGGATGCTTTAATGTCAAAACATCTCATACTATAATGCTCCTGAAGCTGTGCAACAAGTTAGCAAGCGCATTTCTTGCTTGCATTGGTATAAATACCAAAAAATTAACTATTTGTTCATTCTTTTTCAGTAAATACAACTCGTACTTATTCCTTAGAGAAGAAAACTCTGTCTTTGTATACTTATGTTCTACATCCCCCCCCCCTTTTTTTTTTTTTGAGATTCCGAAGGAGGAAAGGAGAACCAGACTCATTCAGTACATACAACTTGTACTATTTACTATAGAAGAAAAATCCTTTGTCTTCTTACTTAGTCATGGTAGTAAAACTCTTTCAGTGTGACGCCTATTGCCTGATAGTGGTTACCGACTATTAGGCCTTCGATTTAGGGTGAAAGATAGGATCGTATTTTTCTCTTAGCCATTTGGCCCGGAAAACGTCCATAATGCAAAAGTTAGAGAAATCTGAAGGCTTCCAGCTTGGTCCAAGAGGAATTGAGAGATTGGAAATTCCACTGGATACGGGCACTATAGGCTCAGGCGGTTGTATCCCTCTTGTGTGGGCCAAATTGGCGCAAAGTGACACACTAGACCCTTGTCTGATTGTGCATCTGAGGGTCGTGCCTGGGGGAGGGAACAGGTAGATGGACGACCCTGTGTTCTGTAGCTGACACATACTTTGGCCTATGCATACCTTTGTTTTATATATTTAAAATCACCCATAACATATATATATGCAATACAAAGTTAGCAGATATTTGCCTTCCAATTTTGTCAATTAATAATTGATAATTGTTTATAATCAGCTTACAATTATGTTTGTAGTCATTATCGGCTGCATATGGACCTTCCCTTTATTACTATACTATACAAGAACGTAGTGTAGTCGTATACTGTATAAGAAAATTGTGTAGAATCACACAAACCTTGAGATAAATTGTACATCTATAGGTGTTTGGTATAGTGATGTCTACAGTTGTAGCTCTGGCGCTAGTTTCGAAGCGTCCACCAGAGGTCTCAAGGAATTGGCGGTAGGGAGAATTGACCGCAAAAGCGGCTAGTCTCTGCGCCGGGGTTATTGACCACCGGGTTATAGATTGAGGGGTCTTTGCTAATGTGTGGAATGCCAAAAGGTCTACTTGTGGATGGGAAGGAAGAGTCGGCTTGGCGAAAGCTTCCTGTTTGAGTGCCCATACCACTGGAGTAGCCTACTCTTGCCCCGGGATAAGGTGTCACCCCAAAGGTTGGCCCTTCCCGGGAGGTACTAGGATGAAATGTAGGGGTGAATCCGCTTGCTGAAAGCTTCTTGTGTGAGTGCCCGTTCCACTGACTTGCACTTGCACCGGGATAAGGTGTCCGTAAGAAATCTTTGATCTCTTGTGAAGAACGGAATGTGCCAAAAGGCATCCTTGAGGTTCAACGTTATCAGTCACACGTCCTGATGAAGGAGTAGCCGTATCTGAGGCACATTTAGCATGCAAAATCTGTAATTTTGAGTGAGGCGAGAGGTCTCTGCCTGGTCTCATCTTTAAGCTGTCTCGTTTGGGAACAAGAAACGTGCGGGATAGGAAAACTGTGGTTCCTTTTAGAACTGGCACTAATACCATCGGCTTTAATCATTCTTTGATTACTTCTATGACGTTTGGTGAAAGTATCATTGTATTGTTGTGCAGATCACATATGACAAGCAGCAAATCTATGATCCTCATCCTCCTCAAGGGCACCCGGAGTGAAGGGGTTAGGAATAGCCCCACCTGTCAAGGGTGGGAATCGCTACTGATTCACCGGTTAGGGAACACTAGGACCAATTGACCCTGAGGGACGAGGCGGTGTGGTGGTCTTTATTCATATAAGGACAGGTTGTAAAGGAACAGTAGGTAGCGTAGAAGGCATTAGCTGAGAGGACAGCCTAACCTGGGGAGTCAGAGACTCTTGTCTCTGACTAAACTTGGACTTAATTGCTGCTAGAACCTTTGTTTGGAACAGGGTCTCCAACTTCGTTGGGACGTGGGCAAAAGAATGTTTAGGAAACTCACGTAGGCATTATGGATAATGTCTGGGACTTAGGATATGTAACCTTTTACATCACTCCAAATATTGAGCAAAACCTAAGGCGGGGCAGCCGCAGTTATGTTGGCCGTAATATATAAAAGTCATGTGCGCTCTCAGATGGATTACTGTTCACCTCTGTGGGGTGGAAGTGGAGTGGTTGCATTGAGGCAGTTGGACAAAATTCAAAATAAAGCTATTAGATTAATCAATAACCCTGCAATCACACAGGACCTTCCTACATTAGCCATACGAAGAAACGTTGCATCCCTTGCATTATTCTACAGATATTTTCACAGCAATTGTTCCGAGGAACTTGCTTCAATTGTGCCGCCTCTCCACATCTTTCCCCGTAGAACTAGGGCAGCTGAGAGCGCCCATGAATTTACACTTTCTCCTCCACAATGCAGAACTTCTGCTTATCAGAATTCATTTATCCCCAGAGCTACTACTCTTTGGAATTCACTTCCCTCGAATTGCTTTCCACAAACTTACAATCAACAAATGTTTAAATCCAGTTGTTACAAACATTTTATGAATGGAGGATGCCTTTAGGCACATGGACCTTTTTGTTTTATCTGTGTTTTTCCTTCCTCCATTCATTGTCTCTTAAAAAAAAAAAAAAAAAAAAAAAAAAAAAATTAGATTGTGATGTTTCACGAAGGGTGCACAGTTTGTACACTTCTTAGTAGCCCACTAGCTAGTGTACAATCAACACAAGACAGATGGCGTACATACTTCGTACGTCCAAGAAGGGGGAATTTGTTGCATCTTGTGAACCCGAACCACTGCACAATGGTCGTGGCGATTACAAGAGAGAGCTGTTGCTCATCAGGCTAAGAATTAATGTTACATAATACTAGAGCAAAGAACAAAATCATGTACCGGCTCGTCATGCCGGTATGGAAGCATACATGGAAGCATACATTCCATTCTCTTTCTCTCAGACTAATGCTAAAAAATCTTGGTTTACTCACGCCTGTTCTACTGCTGTCCGCAATAAGCAGAGCTGGGCACCACAAACAAAAAGTCAAGTCAGCAAACACAAATCAGCAATCCCAGAACATAACTTCAGCAAACACAAATGTGCAAACCTTGTGAAATTTCTAGTCCTCAAATGCAAATATGCAAACGCAAACCGTTTTTTATTAATTTTAAATTTAACCCTCCTGGCCCGGGCAGGCTCTCAAAATGACAGTGTGGGCTACCCGGGTGATCTGGCCGAAAAACGTCTAGGCTTAGGCTACCGTATTTTTGTTTAGTTTAACTGCTAGAAATTTCCCACTCATCTATAAATGTAGTGCGGTTTCCAATCTGTAGACTGGCGGTGAGTAAGAGCTCTCTATGTCAACTGGTTCAGTTGTGATGACGATTTCAGTGGAGAGCACTTGCAGGCGATGTTAGCAATATGACGATCTTTTCACTACTGAAACAACGACATACAGACATACAATAACAAACGAGTCTTCTCTTTCTTGTTTTCGGAGGTGCGGTGACGTAACGATTGGCTTTGTTTACATGCGTCGGACGCACGGCGTTCAGACCAAGCTGAATAGGCTTTCAAGCTTACAGATTTTAAAATGACAACCGGGCACCTGCCCTTCATTCGTGGTGTCATTTTAAAATGACAACCGGGCCAGGAGGGTTAAACTACAGAATCAAGGGTAAATCAATAAATTCAATCTCTAATGTCAATAAATATATATATTTACTTAAATATAATGTTGCCCAACTTCCATGGACCTCAAGGATATACATACAGGCTTTTAAAGCTTGGAAGCAAACCTTGTGAAATTTCTAGTCCTCCAATGCAAATATGCAAACGCAAACCGTTTTTTATTAATTTAAAATTTAAAATACAGAATCAAGGGTAAATCAACAAATTCAATCTCTAATGTCAATAAATATATATATTTACTTAAATATAATGTTGCCCAACTTCTATGGACCTCAAGGATATACATACAGGCTTTTAAAGCCTGGAAATTACTGTAAATTACCAAAACATTCCAGAACGTTACCCGCAGTGAAAGGGTTAATATATATAGCATAGGCCACTTAGTTTGTCCACATGGGCAGTAAAACATTGGGGCAACTTGTTTATGGGGAGAGTGCTTCAGTAATAATCAGTATTCGCAATTCCGCACCATTCAGGAGGAGGTACGCCGGATCACAGAGGTGCAAGGAGGCGATTCATTCGTGGTCCCCCCTTTGGGAATGGCAATAGGCTATATACGCCTAGATAGGTCTACTTTAGATAGATTAAGTAATTTAATAGAAAGTAGCCTAGGCCTATTAATGTTAATGCTCAGAATAAAGGCCTAGCTTCAGATCAAAATTTAATAACATTTTATTGTAGGCAAAATTTAGTCTAGGCCTATATGATACTTCCAAAATTAACACTTTCTTGACACTAATACAATGAGTGTGATTATAGTCCTAGGCCTATATATAAAAGTTAGAACATGCAATATTTAGCCTAGGCCTACATGCTTTGAGGCATTTTGATGGAATTAGTGACTGATTATAGCCTAGACCTAGGCCTAGGCTGTATATTAACCCCTTCAGACTCATATGACGCAGAGGTTGCCAGATTAGCAATAAGAAATAGTTCTCTCACTCTTATAATTACCTCTCCAAAATTAGTTTTCTGCCCACAGCTAACTCAAAGACAACTGCAGAGGTTGAAGTAACTAAACTAAATGTTTGTAAATACCCCTGATGGTAATAAAGGCTTTAAAGTATCCCTAATAGGCTCAAAATTGCGTCATATGTCGGAGAGGGTTAAAGTTAGAACATGCAATATTTAGCCTACATGCTTTGAGGCATTTTGATGGAATTAGTGATTATAGCCTAAACCTAGGCTATATAATTTATATAGAAGTTAGAACATGCAATATTTAGCCTACATGCTTTGAGGCATTTTGATGGAATTAGTGATTATAGCCTAGACCTAGGCTATAGGCTATATATAGAAGTTAGAACATGCAATATTTAGCCTAGGCCTACATGCTTCGAGATATTTTAATGGAATTAGTGATTATAGCCTAGACCTAGGCTATATCATTATATAGAAGTTAGAACATGCAATGTTTAGCCTACATGCTTTGAGGCATTTTGATGGAATTAGTGATTGACTGATTATAGCCTAGACCTAGGCTAGCCTATATATATATATATATATATAGAAGTTAGAAAATGCAATATTATTTAGCCTACATGCTTTGAGGCATTTTGATAGGATTAGGGTAGCCCAGGCCTAGCCTAATAAAATTACTTATATTAGTAATTAGCCTATAGGCCTAGGCTATAATTATTTAGAAGTTAGAACATGCAATATTTAGCCTACATGCTTTGAGGCATTTTGATGGGATTAGTGAGTATAGAGCTAGGCCTAGGCTATATAGCCTAGCCTATATAGAAGTTAGACTTAGCCTAGGCCTACATGCTTTGAGGCATTTTGATGGGATTAGGGTAGCCTAATAACATTAGTTTAGGTTAAAAATTAACAAGCTATCAATCAAATTAACGATAGCCTAACTTTATAATCTTAAATTAGGCTAGATTATAAAGTTATAAAGCCCTTCTCCAGAGACATCTTCTTGGTAATTACAGGCCCATAGAAGGTTTCTAGGTGGGGCCAGGGGTGGCTTAGGTCCTCGATTTCTGCATGCTCTGCAGCATCACTGTCAGATGATGGTGGTGAACTGCTCCCCATGCTGTTGGCAGCTGCGGTAGGCATGATGGTAGACTCCATGTTCACTTCAATAGGCCGAAAATATAAACAAAGTTGAAGTGCTAGCAGGTTGGACTGCTGTGTGTTGTAGGTGTTAGCTCGACGCTCGACGTAAGTGAAGAAACCGTGAAACGTGAAGAGCCGATGTATAGGCCTAGATTCCAGAACACAGGTAGTTGGCTTGGTCACATGATTTTTTTTGGCTGGAGCTGCAGGAGCGGCCCAGGGCTGGCTGGCGGCTGGAATTTTTATTTTGCGGACTCGAGGTTTGCAACATGGAGGTACTTTCCAGAGCTTCAAACCCGCAAATAGGCAGCCATTTTGGCGCCAACGCTAATTCGCCAACAAAATGACACTTCCGCCATGGCGGAATTGGCTATTTGCGGAAGTGTTGGCTAAAGTGCCCAGCTCTGGCCAGATCACAGAGGTGCAAGGAGGCGATTTATTCGTGGTCCCCCCTTTGGGAATGGCAATAGGCTATATATGCCTAGATAGGTCTACTTTAGATAGATTAAGTAATTTAATAGAAAGTAGCCTAGGCCTATTAATGTTAATGCTCAGAATAAAGGCCTAGCTTCAGATCAAAATTTAATAACATTTTATTGTAGGCTATATTTAGTCTAGGCCTACAGTATATGATACTTTCAAAATTAACACTTTCTACTTGGCACTAATAAAATGAGTGTGATTATAGGCCTAGGCCTATACATAGAAGTTAGAACATGCAATATTTAGCCTAGGCCTACATGCTTTGAGGCATTTTGATGGAATTAGTGACTGATTATAGCCTTGATTATAGCCTAGACCTAGCCCTAGGCTATATATTAAAGTTAGAACATGCAATATTTAGCCTACATGCTTTGAGGCATTTTGATGGAATTAGTGATTATAGCCTAGACCTAGGCTATATATATAGAAGTTAGAACATGCAATATTTAGCCTACATGCTTTGAGGCATTTTGATGGAATTAGTGATTGAATGATTATAGGCTAGCCTAGGCTATATATATATATATATATATATATAGAAGTTAGTAAATGCAATATTATTTAGCCTATATGCTTTGAGGCATGTTGATAGGATTAGGGTAGCCTAGGCCTAGCCTAATAAAATTACTTATATTAGTAATTAGCCTATAGGCCTAGGCTATATTTAGAAGTTAGAACATGCAATATTTAGCCTACATGCTTTGAGGTATTTTGATGGGATTAGTGATTATAGACCTAGGCTAGGCTATATAGCCTAGCCTATATAGAAGTTAGACTTAGCCTAGGCCTACATGCTTTGAGGCATTTTGATGGGATTAGGGTAGCCTAATAACATTAGTTTAGGTTAAAAATTAACAGGCTATCAATCAAATTAACGATAGCCTAACTTTATAATCTTAAATTAGGCTAGATTATAAAGTTATAAAGCCCTTCTCCAGAGACATCTTCTTGGTAATTACAGGCCCATAGAAGGTTTCTAGATGGGGCCAGGGGTGGCTTAGGTCCTCGATTTCTGCATGCTCTGCAGCATCACTGTCGGATGATGGTGGTGAACTGCTCCCCCATGCTGTTGGCAGCTGCGGTAGGCATGATGGTAGACTCCATGTTCACTTCAATAGGCCGAAAATATAAACAAAGTTGAAGTGCTAGCAGGTTGGAAGTCTTGGACTGCTGTGTGTTGTAGGTGTTAGGTCGACGCTTGCTACTAAGTAAGTGAACAAACGTGAAGAGCCGATGTATAGGCCTAGATTCCAGAACACAGGTAGTTGGCTTGGTCACATGACTTTTTTTGGCTGGAGCTGCAGGAGCGGCCCAGGGCTGGCTGGCGGCTGGAATTTTTATTTTGCGGACTCGAGGTTTGCAACATGGAGGTACTTTCCAGAGCTTCAAACCCGCAAATAGGCAGCCATTTTGGCGCCAACGCTAATTCGCCAACAAATTTACACTTCCGCCATGGCGGAATTGGCTATTTGCGGAAGTGTTGGCTAAAGTGCCCAGCTCTGGCAATAAGGAGGAAGCATTCAAACGGTACCGACGCCTTAAAACTCAAGACTCATTCTTCATATGTTTCTGCCCGGAATCAAGCCAAATCTGTTCTTCGACTTGCCAAACACTCTTTCATCAATAATAAATGCACTGAACTATCCAACTCTAGCTCTTCCCAAGCTTTCTGGCATCTAGCCAAAAACCTCTAACAATTTCTCTTCCTCGTCTTTCCCTCCCCTTTCCCACTCTGATGGCACAACCATCACTTCTTCCTCTGACAAAGCTAAACTCTTCGCTCAAACTTTTGCTAGAAACTCCACCTTGGATGATTCCGGTGCTATTCCTCCCTCTCCGCCCTCCTCTCTTTTACTTATGCCTAATATCCTAATCTTTTCTAAAGATGTACTTTCTACCCTCTCTGGGCTTAACACTAATAAGGCGTACGGTCCGGACGGTGTTCCTCCTGTTGTTCTAAAAAACTGTGCTTCCGTGCTGACTCCCTGCCTAGGCAAACTCTTTCGTCTCTGTCTATCCTCTAACGTCTTCCCTTCATGCTGGAAGTTTGCTCACATTCAACCTGTCCCAAATAAGGGTGACCGCTCTCAACCCTCCAACCATCGTCCAATTGCTCTTATCTCTTGTCTTTCTAAAGTTTTTGAAACTATTCTTGCTTCCAAATTTCTTAACCTGACAAGCGCGATATGACAGTAGGTGCTAGGGTAGTTATTTGTGCATTTCTAGCCCTGGATTCTGACAGAATTAGTTATATTTACAATATAAACCATTATTTGTTTTCGGTATGCTTTTATTTTACATATATGATGTATATATGAACCTTCAAGAGTGCTAAAATAAGTGGGAAAAGCATTTGGGTGGTGAAAAACGAAGATATTGGCCACCCGGTCATAATCTCAGGCGAGAGAGAGAGACGGGCAGCCTTCCCCTCTCGCTGTCTGGGAGTCAACTGAGGAGAGCGGGGCGGTGTGTGCCGGTGTCTGGGTGTTGCATAACGATCTTTTATGCAACCCACTTGTGCTACATTATCGCGGGAGAGAAAAATAACCGATAAATGATGATAATAAGAGGAAAAATAGGTGATAATTGAGGAGGGGAGGGAGGGGGGAATAAGGTGGGGGAGGGGGGTGGGTGAGATTTACATGGATGAGTACTGGAGGGGAATTATCTCACCTAGAGACAAATTCCTTTGTTTTGATAGGCCCTTTTTTTTTATGGAAGGCTTTTTTTATGGTCCTGCTTCCGTGAGGCCTATCGCGTTCCCTATAGGAAGCCTTCCGTGAGGCCTATCGCGCTTGCCGGGTTAAGCATTTCTCTTCTCATAATCTGCTCTCAGATCGCCAGTATGGCTTCCTTAACCCGTTGAGCCCCGGCTAGTTATAATATTTTGTTCACCCCAGTCCCAAGCCATTTTCACTTATTTTTTTGTTTGCTAAAATGGAAGACAAGGATGAGAAATTTAAAAAAAAAAAAAAAAAAAAATCACCTGATTTTTTTTTTTGGGGGGGGGGGGGGGGAGCCTCAAAAAAATTTGTTGAGCCAAAATGGAAGAGAATGGTGAGAAATGAAGACAAAACTAACAAAAAACTCATTTCGGTCATTTGGGGGGGGGGGGGGGGGTTTCAATAGTTCGTCTCCCCCGCATGACCACCCGCCCGGGAGCACTAGGGTAAAAACTGAGTATGGCATTGTACGGCATACATCCTAAGGAGTATCTCATATAAATCTCAAGCCTCTAGCTCCCATACGACCGGAGTAATGAAGGTTCAAAGTGGCGGTGAACTAGGGGTGTAAACTATCCCCACTAAGCCCACCACCACCAGCCGCGCGGCTGTCTCGGCCCGCTCACACCTACTGGCCCGGCTCCCACACACACTACGGTACCTCCCCCTCCTATTCTCCCGCCATTTCCTACCTTACGAGCCACGTAAGTGTTTTTTATATGTCGGACGCACGTGATGCGTCGCTGGGAGTTGGTGATCAAACACTGCCGACGCAACACGTGCGACGCTGGGTCTCACCGGGTTAAGGGTCCGCTCTACTGGTGATCTTCTTTCATATCTTACTAACTCTTGGTCATCCTCCTTTCGGGACTTCGGTGAGACTTTTTCTATTGCACTAGACATATCGAAAGCCTTCGATAGAGTCTGGCATAAATCTTTAATTTCTAAACTACCCTCCTTCGGTTTCTATCCCTCCATCTGTGCCTTTGTCTCTAATTTCCTTTCCGGCCGTTCCATAGCCGCGGTTGTGGACGACCATTGTTCACTTCCTCACCCTATAAACTCCGGTGTTCCTCAGGGCTCTGTCCTATCTCCTATTCTCTTTCTAATTTTTATAAATGATCTCCTTAACTGTACCTTAATTCCCATCCATTCATACGCAGACGACTCAACCTTACACTACTCCATTAGTTTTTCAGAACGCCCCAGCCAGCAATCCCTCAACGACAAACGTAATGAAGCCATAGAATTCTTAAATTCTGATCTAAATACTATTTCCAATAGGGGCAGAGAAAACCTTGTTAACTTTAATGCTTCCAAAACCCAATTTCTCCATCTATCTACCCGTCAGGATCTCCCAGCGGACTATCCCTTATTCTTCAACAATTCAAAAATCAACCCTTCATCTTCTCTCAATATTCTTGGTGTCTCTTTTTTCTGCTCTCATTTGGAAGGACCATATTACCAGTCTTGCTAAGGCAGCGTCCCAGAAGCTGGGTGTGCTCAACCGCCTTAGGGGGTTCTTTTCCCCTGCACAGCTTCTTGCTCTGTACAGGGGCATAGTGCGCCCTTGTATTGAGTATTGTTCACATGTGTGGGGAGGTTCCTCTCACACCGCTCTCCTAGACAAAGTTGAAAGGAAGGCCTTTCGTATCATTAACTCCCGTCCACTCACCAACTCTCTGCAATCTCTCTTTCTCCGCCGCAATGTTGCATCTCTCTCGCTATTCTATCGCTACTATAATAATCAGTGTTCCTCAGAGCTATCCCAGTGCATACCACCTCCTTTACGTAGGGCACGTGGTACCCGTCTTGCAACTCAATCCCACCCCTACTCTGTGCAACTCTCCAACCCAAGAGTGAAACGTTACTCTCAAACTTTCTTCTACTCAACAGCTGAGCTCTGGAACTCTCTCCCAGAATCAGTCTTTCCCTCTTCCTATGACTTAAATTGCTTCAAACTCTGTGTGTCCAGGCATTTTGGCTCGAACGTCCCTTGATTTTGGCCCGGTCACTCTTTCAACTATGGGGGAGGCACTCGCTATAGGCAGTTATGCCTTTTGCCTCCCTCAATCACATAGAAAAAAAAAAAAAAAAAAAATGCATAAGGCCTATGGAATGCCGAGTAGCCTGTTAGCTATATGAATGCAGTAAAAGAATTTAGAACGGGGTAGCATATCAGCTGTATCTTATATAAAGATGGATTAGAGTGGGATAGTCGATGGTTATCATTAATATGATTAGAGTAACCCCCCCCCCCTTTCTCTCATTCGTGGTTCTACATTGAGAACCCAAGGTGAAGACCTTTAACAGCGACTCAAGAAATTACGTTGGGCAACACCTGGCGGTGAATAGCCTATTGGCTATATGAACGCCGTAAAAGAGGTTAGAGTAGAGTAGCGTATCTGCTATCTCTTATATAAATTCATTGTCCTCCATTGAGAACCTATGGGAAACATGTTTATCATTGACCCGGAAAGACACGCCGTTGGGCAGCACCCGGATATGGAGGTGAAGCCCGAAGACCTTCATAGCAACCCGATCGGGAATACGGAACCGGAGAGAGTGGACGGCCGTAGCTAAGAGTCAAGGTCTATTTCAGTTCAATTCAATTCGAGAGACTGTAATTGCAATTTGCAGTAACTTAAGTTATAACAATGGAATAATAATAATAATAATAATAATCAGTAGATTATCAATGTCACCGGAGGTCCGTTGGGTACCCGGACACCATTGGTTAGTCCGTGTATATCAATTCAATATTGGGCTTATAATAGTGATAGTATCCGGAGGAAGCTTTGCTCCTCATCTGTCCCTAATAGCCCACTGGGGCACAGGAGTCCCGCCGACTCCAGGGCTCGAAGTTTCCGAACTATTTCCATGTCAGAAGTGATAACATAAGTAAGCAGGAACCTTTTAGTACCTGGCTTATATATTGAAAAATGAAGTGAAGCCATCGAAAAACTTCATAATATAATTTCAATATTTTGCTTATGATAGGGATAGTACCCGGAGAAAACTTTTCCTTTATAGTTCAATAATAGCCCACACTATTGGCACCCAGTATATACATTGAAAAATGAAGTAAATCCAACGAAATTCTTCGTACTAGAACGTTAATGTTTGGCTTATAATAGGGATAGGATCCGAAGCAAACATTGTTCCTTATAGTTCAACAATAGCGGAACCATTGGCCCCCCGCTTATGCATTGAATAATGAAGTAAATCCATGGAAAAACTTCGAATTATAAAGTCAATATTTGGCTTATAATAGGGATAGTACCCAGAGGAAGCGTTGGTCCTTACCCTTCAACAACAGTGGAACCCTTGGCACCCCACTTATAAATTGAAAAATGAAGGAAATCCCTCTAACCACTTCCTAATATACATTCAATATTTGGTTTACAATAGGGATAGTACCCGGAGGAAATGATGTTCCTTATAGTCCAATAATAGCGGAACCATTGGTCCCCAGCTTATTCATTGAAAAATTAAGTAAATCCCTCGAAAAACTCCTAATATACTGTCAATATTTGGTTTATAATAGGGATAGTACCCGGAGGAAACGGTGTTTCTTATAGTTCGATAATAGCGGAACCATTGGCCCCCAGCTTATCTATTGACAAATGAAGTAAATCCACCGAAAAACTTCATATAATACTTATATCTAGGAAGATACCAATCTATCTCTTGTGCTGTAACTTTCAGTAGAGTGAGGCTCTGAGCTATAGCCTATTGGCCACTTCCGCGCTCGATGTGACGAGCGTGAGAAAACTTCATAATATCGAGTCAATATTTGGCTTAAAAATAGGAATAGTATCCGGAGGAACATTGTTCCTTATAGGTCAACAATATCGGAACCATTGGCCCCCCGCTTATATGTTGAAAAATGAAGTAAATCCCTCGAAAAACTTCATAATATAATATTTATATATCTATATATCTATATACTGTAGTGTTACGACCGGGGCTACGAATAAAACAAGGGCACTTAATGATTGGACTAGTAATAGGGCACTATGCAACAACGGTACGCTAGATCCAAACCCCTGAACTTATATGCCGGCTAACAAAAACACCTATACCCTCCAAAGTTAATCTGCGATTACGGGGTATCCTTAACTGGGCATAAATGTACTCTACATCAGGCTAACCCACACTGGTATAGCCTGATAACAAACAAGATGCAAGTTACGTTAAAATGCACAAAAGGGAAGCTATGGAAAGAACAATTAAATCACTGCAAGATTTAATACAATAAAAAGATGCTTCAATACAGTTACTCTAAACAACAATAAACTCTTCACTCCTATCTGAAAGAAAGTGAAGTCTAGTCCTACAGCATAGACCTGGAAACTTCTGAAGAAAGTCTGATGCTCATAAGATACTCGTATCTTAAATTATATAAAGGCAGGAGGCAGGACACCATACGTGTAGACTGAATACACTAAAAGATAGGACATATAATGTTAACTGACACGGGAATACTATAAATGCGCAACGGCAGTAATGCTCGACACTAAAAGAAATACTTCCTCATCAACGAAACAGTCTGCTATGGTTGTGCAACTCAACAACAACCTAGACTAATAAATGCCGTGAATAATAATGCATACATATCATAAAGAGCTCATGTCCTAACTAGTGTCTGCTAGGCGAATAAAGTCTAGTTGGGATATCAAGGTTAGGAAACTGTGGCTGAGCAAGACTGGCTCATAGCCTAGCGTTGTCCTTAAGGCGGTATGATTAAAGTTACGTTAATGACGGGGATGCTCTCTTGGTAGATCCAGATCTCAAGTATCTGGTTCTACCCTGGCGATCCCTCTAAAGTCAAGCAAAGAGGCAGCACTGTGTTCTAAGGTAGTAGGCAAATGCCCTCTTACAACACGATGCTGCACTCGCAAAAGGCACAACCAAAAGGACAGCCTAGGCTACCACAGAAACCGTCGAAGACGTGTAGGTATAAGCGAACCGTACACACATCGCTGACAACAACAACAGAAGCCTTATCCCAGTTTAGCATTAAATAACCCAGCAGAGCACTAAATCAATAATGGACACACACACCGAGTTCTTAACCTCTACTAACTAAAAACCCTCAAACCTATTCTAAGTACATGTAAATATCTCAGAGAGCGACGCACATAATACGATGGGCCGATATGAAATCGTGTGCAGAATCCAAAGGGAGTGTTGTGACGTTAAAAGATTAGAGGAATGAAAGAGAAGAAGTTGAGGAAGAGAGACAGTATCAGAATGGTGGAGATATGGGGGACAGTGGTAAAAAGGATGTTAGTCATGTGCGCCCCTAGCCTGCTCTACAGAAGGGAGCTCCTCGGGACCCTCAGGATCCCACAAAGGCATGGTGGTCGGCCAATCACAGGACGATGCGTCACCAGGCAGCAGGCCTCTATGACGCGCCAAGAACCACCCGCCAATCAGAGGCGAGAGAAAGCCCCCGCGCGCGGGAAAAACTCCTCCGGGAGGGAGGAGGGAAGCAACACTCACTACCCCCACGCTGCTCGCTCGCTCTCTCTCTCTCAACTTCACTACAATGCATCTTATGTTCTACTCATGATATAAAATACTTCCCGTTGTCACAGACGAAAATAAAGACCACCACTGGACTGTCTGTAATAATGCAAGTACAGTCGACGCTCGATTTAACGGACTAATAGGGGGGAGACTGAGTCCGTTGCTGGAAAAAGTCCGTAGCTGGAAAATTGCCTTCGTATTTCATTTTTTTTATTTTTTTTTTTTTTTTTTTTTTTTATTGAGGGACACGTTGTGCTGTACTGTCCCTGAAAACATAATAAAGGTCGTATTTGTCATTGATATGATAAACTTCACATGGGGGAAAAAAAAAAAAAAAAAAAAAAAGGAAGGATATCCCCTGTAGGCCTACTCCCTCCCCTCCCCGTCCCGGCCTCAACTCCGACCCCGTTACTGTGATATATTGATAAGCCTTGTGCTACACCCTATTGATAATGCAAAACTATTGAACACACTTAAAAGTGTGTTATTTGGTCTCTATATATTCTGTGAATCATTTCCGATATGATAGAATTAAAGATTTTTTTTTCCACCAACTCATAATCAGCAAAAACGACACAAATGTCAATTAAAAACATGTTATAATATTTCCCCATCATTTTGTGTATACCGTGGGAACAAAAAAAACAAAAATCTATCAAACGTAAATCTCCCGTCTCGGAAGCTCGGCGCCTAGACGGAGGGGAGGGTTGAACTATTTTTTTTACTATCTTATTTATTGTTTATCTATGTGCTGGAAGGATATTATAGTTTTCAATTCCATCCCATTAGAAATGATTCAAAGATTACAAAAAGTCCAAATAAGACATAGTTATGTTAATGTATAAGGGATTTAGGTAGATGAATTAGAGAGATAGATAGATAGAAAGAGAGTATATCGAAGGAAAAAAACAAAACAAAAAATCTATCAAACGTAAATCTTCCGTCTCTGCTCGCACGGAGGGGAGAGTTGAAATATTTTGTTGACTATCTTATTTATTATTTATCTATGTGCTGGAAGGATATTATATTTTTCAATTCCATCACATTAGAAATTATTCAAAGATTACAAAAGTCCAAATAAGACACAGTTATGTTAATGTATAAGGGATTTAGGTAGGTGCATTAGAGAGATAAATAGATAGAGCAACGGACTTTGCTCCAACTTTTTTTAGAGCATCGGACTTTGTCCGTTGCTGGGTCCATTGTCCGGCTACAGACAGAGTCCGTTAAATCCGAAATCCGTTGTATCGGGGTCCGTTAAATCGAGCGTCGACTGTACTATGAAAGAAAGAACAACATTCTCTGATAACTGTAGCCCATTTCACTGCTCTGGCGAGCGCTAGTGGCTAACGGGAGGCGATTCTGCCAACGCTGGTAGGCGTCACAATAGGAAGAGATCATCTATCTCTTATATTATAAAATTCAGTAGTGATGCTCGAGCTAGGCCTATTGGCCGCTTCCGTGATGCGCGCTCGCGTGAGAATATCCCGATATAAGAATCCATAAGTAGAGTCCAGAGCATATCCGCTCAAATTAAGGTTACCAGTGTGTAACTATAAAAGTGTAGAATACTTTGATATATGAGCAAATAAGTAGTGATATCGTAAACTGCAGACTATGTACGTAATACGTATCTGCCATAACTTATATAAGAATGGATTCCAGGGGGATATATTCCATCGGCTATCATGAATACGATTAGAGTGCTATCTAATCGGGATAGTATCCTGAGGAAAACATAGTTCCTCATCTTTATCTAGGTCAAGCCTAACAAGTTTGGGGCGAGGACAGTTAGGGGAGGAAGTGCCTTTTAACTCTGTAGGTATAGACCTCTTTTTAGGGGTTTATGTTGTGGAAGACACAGAGCGTCCAGTAAGAAATAAACATAGTCCCTACTGACCATGTCTGGGACTTTTTTTTTTTTTTTTTTTTTTAAGTTGAGGATTATATAAACTTTCACTTCATCCCAAATGTTTAGTAATACCTGGGTCGCCCTCGCTGCTGTTATGTGGCCACTCGGATTGTGGTAGTGTTACACGAAGAGTGCACAATTTGTACATTTTTTAGGAGCCCACTTAGTCAATGTACGATTCACACAAGACATCTGGCATACATACCTCATACCTCTTCAGTTGTGGCTCAGGTGAGGGGGCGGAGATTACTGAGGAGAGCTATAGCCCACCTGTCAGAAAAAGGCCAAGAATCAATGTTACATAATATAAGAGCAAAGAACCAAAGCATGTACCAGTTCCTTATGTATAAGGCTCATGTAATGTCGAGTAGCCTGCTGGCCTTATGAATGTTTTAAAGAATTTAGAGTAGGGTAGCATATTCGCTAAATCGTATTTAAGAATGGATTTAAGTGGGATAGTCTATAGGCTATCATAAATGCCACTGGAGTACACTCCTCCCTTCTTTTTCCATTCATTGTTCTACATTGAGAACTCGGAGGGAAACGTTGGTCTTTAATTTAACCGGAACCTTTTGGTACATCGGATGTTTGTTTATGAAGGAAAACATTGTCCCCCCTCCCCCCCCCGGAGTTCCCGGAGTACCCAGAGTACTTGGAGGAAACTCTCGTTCCTTAATTTAACCTGAACCTCAGGGTTCCTTGGTTTTCAGTATTACCCGGAGTACCCGGAGTACTTGGAGGAAGCTATCGTTCCTTATTTGTGGATAGCCCTATAGGTCCCTATAGCCCTTCCAATGTGGATATCCCTATAGGTCGTAGTGACCATGCCTGTATAAGCTTTAGTTGCAATATTAAAACAGAGGGATAATAGAAGCAATAGAAAAATATACATGTATGATAGAGCAGATTATGAGCTGCTGAGACGGTGTTTGAACATTGACTGGGGGGAATACTTGAACGGTGAAGATGCTGAAGGAATGTGGAGGAAAATTAGAGTCAAACTGGAGAATGCTGTATCCAAAAGTGTGCCAGTAAGGGAATATAAGGATAAAACAAAATTGAGGAAAAGAACGAACCCAGAATTGCCAATGAAAAGAAAGCTTTGGACATTGATTAGAAGAAAGAAACGATTGTGGGAAAGACTAAAATTGTTAAAAAAGAACAGGGGGTCTAGTATAGAGGCTAAAGAAGTGGATCTGGAACGCAGACAAATAAACAATAAAATAAGGTGGGAGACAAGGAGGGGGGTGAAGGAGAGGGAGAGAGAGATTGCTAGAAATGTGAAGGATAATCCAAAAATATTCTAAGTACATTCAGGAAAAGTTAACAAGAAGAGTAGGGATCCCAGAGCTGGTAGGGGGGTTGGATGATGGGAGTAGAGCAGAGACTGATAAGGAGAAAGCAGAGGTGCTGGGGAAATACTTTGGGGGGGTACTAACAGTGGAGTCGGATGATGCAGTGCCTACTATTCCCATCAAACAGGCACCGGCACTAGAACTAATAGAGTTTTCCCATGCTAGAATAAGAAGGGCTATAGAAAAAATGAACAGAAGTAAGTCCCCGGGACCAGATGGGATACACCCAAGAATCATAAAGGAAGGAGGTGAAATGTTAGTAGAGCCATTGAAAATGTTATCGTTTAATACAGGACAAATCCCGATGGCCTGGAGAGAGGCGAACATAACAGCTATATTTAAGAAGGGAGAGAGAAATGACCCAGGGAATTATAGACCAGTCAGTTTGACAAGTGTTGTGTGTAAACTAATGGAAACTGTAATTAGAGAAGGAATAATTGAGCATATGAAGTCAAACCAACTTTTCAGTGGGAGACAGTTCGGATTCTTGCCGGGGAGGTCGACGGTACTACAGCTAATTAAGGTGGTAGATGATTGGATGCAAATTCTAGAAGATGGTGATGTAATAGACTTGGTATATTGCGATTTTATGAAGGCCTTCGATAAGGTCCCACATAAAAGGTTAATAGAGAAAGTTAGAAGCTATAATATAGGGGAGAAATGTGTGAAATGGATAGAAGCCTTCCTGAAAGATCGGAGACAGAGGGTACTGGTGAATGGAATAGGCTCGGGGTGGAGGGAAATTACAAGTGGGGTACCTCAGGGATCTGTGTTGGGACCACTGCTGTTCGTTATATTTATCAACGACTTACCTGAAGTTATAACTAATGGAAGTGAGGTATACCTGTATGCGGATGACACTAAGCTGTATAGAAGAGTGAGGAGTAAGGAAGATGTGGGTTTGCTTCAAGGAGATGTGGAGGGCATGAAGGGATGGTCTGAGCATTGGTTAATGCCTTTTCATCCAAAAAAAATGCAAGTACATGCGGATTGGGACAAGCAAGATAGACAAGGTAGGATACAGTATGTATGAAGCGATGGAGGAAGTGAATGCAGAAAAGGATATAGTAGTGATTGACAATAAGTTAAATTTCTCAGAACATTTAGCGGAAAAGATAAACAAAGCCAATAGAATTATAGGGCTGATAAGGACATTTGTGTCACTTGACGAAGAAATCTTCAGGAATCTCTATACAGCGCTGGTTAGGCCGCACCTGGAATATGCGAATCAGGTGTGGGCTCCATATATGGTAAAGGATATAGAAGCAGTGGAGAAAGTGCAGAGGAGAGCTAGCAAGCTAGTACCAACGTTGAAGAACGCGGGCTATGAGCAGAGGTTGAGGACACTGGGGCTTCCGACACTGGCATATAGGAGAAAGAGAGGGGATATGATAGAGACTTTTAAGATAGTGTCAGGAAAGTATGATGAGGATGTGTGTGAAGGTATCTTCTTGATGCAGGAGGGAACAAGAACGAGAGGACACTCTAAGAAAATTTACAAAGAAAGAAATAGGCTTGAGAAGGCAAAGAACTCATTTTGTGATAGAGTGGTAAATGAGTGGAACGCACTGCCCCAGTATGTAGTCGATTCCGAATCAATAAGGGAGTTTGAAAGTAATCTTGATAAAGCATGGGGAAGACAAGATTTGAAGTTTGATTATAAAACAAAAATACAGAATAGTAAAAATGTTGCGTCTGCTACCGCCGCCGCCAACACCGTGAATGACCGCAGCAGTGCAAGTACTGGTACTGAACTGGATACACAGGCCTAGTTTGCCTTTTTCCAGAGGATCTACTGTAAGAAACTGTAAGAAAATTTGAATCTGAACCTCTTGGTTCCTGGGTTGTCAGTGTTTACCCGGAGTTCCCGAAGTACTTGGAGGAAGCTATCGTTCCTTATTTTAATCTGAACCTCTTGGTTCCTGGGTTGTCAGTGTTTACCCGGAGTACCCGGAGTACTTGGAGGAAGCTCTTGTTCCTTAATTTTAACCTGAACCTCTTGGTTCCAGGGTTTTCAGTATGTACCCGGAGTACCCGGAGTACTTGGAGGAAGCTCTTGTTCCTTAATTTTAACCTGAACCTCTTGGTTCCTGGGTTTTCAGTATGTACCCGGAGTACCCAGAGTACTTGGAGGAAGCCTTGTTCCTAAATTTAACCTGAACTTCTTGGTTCCCTGGTTTTCAGTAGTACCCGGAGTACCCGGAGTATTCGGAGGAAGCTCTCGTTCCTTAATTTAACCTGAACTTTTGGTTCCTTGGTTTTTGTATTACTCGGAGTACCCGGAGGAAGCACTCGTTCCTTTATGTTAACCTGAACCTTTTGGTTCCTTGGTTTTGTTGGTGTTTTGTGCACCGGAGGAAAACTTTGTTTCTCCATTTAACCGGAACTTCTTTGTGCATCGTTTTTTTTTTTATTTTTTTTTTTATTGTTCCTCGGTTTCCTTGAAACCATTTAGTACCCAGAGGTCTAAAACCCTGAGACCCGGAGAGAACGGAGGGACACAGGAGCCCCACCGACTCCGGGACTCGAAGCATGCAATTGTATAGGGTTAGTTGGTGCTCTTGCACTGGAGGAAACTTTGTTGCTCAATTTGTTTACATGCACTCTTTCTATTTTAAGAAATTAACACATAATTGTGTTGGTGCTCATGCACTGGAGGAAACTTTGTTGCTCCATTTGGTTTCATGCAAACTCTTTCTATTTAAGAAATTAACATATAATTGTGTTGGTGCTTATACTTTATTTACTCGAAACCATTTAGTACCCGGAGTTCTAAACCCGGAGACCCGGAGAGAACGGAGGGACACAGGAGCCCCGCCGACTCCGGGACTCGAAGCATGCAAATTGTATAGGTTTAGTTGGTGCTCTTGCACTTGGTCATGCAAACTCTTAGGAATCATTGGTATCGAAGCACTTCATAACATATTACTCATATAGGAAGAGAACAATTGGTCCCTCATGTAAAATTCAGTAGAGGGAAGCCGAGCTAGCTAGGCCTATTGGCCGCCCTCGTGGACACTTGCCCGAGGTGGCGAACAAAGCATGGCCTTATAAATAAATACGGGTACAAGAATGGGACATATAAGGGAGTCAATAAGTCTAGCGAAGACCCTATCAGCTCGAAGTAATGCTAGAAGCATGCAAACTATAAAGTGAAGCGACTTATAAAAGTGAAGCGACTTTGAAAAATTTAATACTAGTAGAATTTCAGGAAATAATGTAGGCTACTTTATGACAAAGAAAACTTTGAATTAATAATATCCTTAGAGTTCAACGTGTATCCTGAGGGCACACGAATAAGATGAATAATACCCTACGATAAGTAAATAATTAAATGCAAGCATTGTATAGGATATAGCCTAATATAACAATAATCACTTACTACGACGAACAACACATATTAAGAATGGCGAAGCAGTATCCATATACTTTCGGTGTGGACAGGCGTGGACGGTGGCCCTCTGAAACATACAGGGCGATTACTCAATTCATGTTTGGACCTAACTCAAATAATATATAACAAGGACTCACTAGGAGTGAGAAAGCTAGGCAAACACTGAGACGCCCAGAGCAAGGGGGCACACGTCCGACTCGCCTGGATCACAACCGTAAAGAGGCAGATAAACACGCTAGAAAGTCTGGCATCACGTGCAAGGGAAGCATGACGACAGCACAGCTGGAGGGCTGAGGCACCGGGAGGTTTGAAATGATAGATTCTTCTTTAAAATTTTATTTCTAGTGGTATTCATTTTCAATGACGAGCCCTTGGTAAGATTTAATAGGTATTAACCAAGGATTGTTTTTATGCTATATACGCAACGGTTGTGATAAGAACTCCGGGGAATCCCGAATACGGTTTTGACAACCCGTAAGGGGAAGAAGGAAAAACTACTATTTATTGGTGGCTCCTTACGTCAATGACGTAAGAGCCTATGGTAATATGGCCTCGTTCCGGGCTCCTCTGAGCCCGGGTTAATCCTGATCACTACGGTCGAGAACCAATATCTTCTTAGGGGGTACCCCTTAATCATTCCTAAGGTATGTCATTGAGACGGAGCCACTGAAAAGTGAAAAATAAAAGAAAAAGGAATAGTACAGTTCAAACGCCGCGCCACTTGCGCATTCAGATCTTCCTCTGTTCCCATGAGCATGCCTTGAAATCCCAGTTGGCCTTAAACTGGCCTCTAAAGTATATACCAAATTGAGCATGTGAATGGGAAGGGGATGGAGGGAGGGCAATTTCGTCATTGACTTCAGGAGCCACCAATAAATAGTAGTTTTTCCTTCTTCCCCTTACGGGTTGTCAAAACCGTAATTTATTGGTGGCTCCTTACGTCAATGACGTAAGAGCCTAGCATATCACGACCGGTGGAGGGACCTTCAGATGCTCTTTAGCTATAAAACAAAATAAAAGGAAGACTGAGAACTAATATATGAACTGTGACATGTATTTACTTATAAAAGGTATAACAGTAAGAAAAAATATACAGTATAAGGCGGGTACCATTAAAAGAAGCCTTATTTCATAGAAACAGAACTATTGAGATGTGAATACATACTGGTAATCTATCTCATCAATTTAGCGTAAAAACTAAAATAATGTTAAACATTTGTAGTTGCAATAGACATAGGTATTGCTATGTAATAGATATCATGTGGTCATAACATTCTTGTTATGACCATATGACTTGTTATGTTCACCGTGAACGACCGCAGCAGTGCAAGTACTGGTACTGAGCTGGATACACAGGCATAGTTTGCCTTTTTCCAGAGGATCTACTGTAAGAAACTGTAAGAAACTGTTATATGTTTCAGATTGTGTGACCTGCCTTTTCGTCATGGGACTTCAACACGCCCCCCTCTTTTCTTTCCATTTATAGTGACTGTCAGGGCACACTCTCTCTTATGCTGTTGGACTGGTAATACAAGTGTTGAATCAGATACAACAGACTACTTAATGTCCTCAAGGGGTATGTTCTTGCCTTAAAGCTATGCATGGTAAATTGGGTCTCTCCAGGTGTACTGACAAATATCTGGATAGAAAAGTATTGCTCGAGGACCAGAGACCTGTTTGAGAGATATCTTCTACTGAAAAGTTGTTGAGGAACCTGATGGTAGTGGCCCACTTGCGGACGTCGTGAGCTTTGGCAATCACCTGGGGGTCTGCCTCCTTAATTACATCTACTATCGTGGATGCTAAAACTATTTTCCCCAACCTTGATGAGCCATCTGGAGAAACCCATAAATGTTCCTTATTTCTAGGGATAACAGACTTAAAGTAGGTATATAATGCTTTCACAGGACATAGTGCATGGTGTATCCTTCCTTTTTCAAGGCAGGAATGGAGAAAGGTGTAAAGATATGTTCCTGGTGCTCGTTTTTTGCGATAAAATCTGGTGCAGGTGCAATATGTACAGAGTCGTTATTAGGGGCAAACTGTAGACAGTTTGGGGACCTTGCCATGGCCGCCAATTCTGAGACCCTATGGCCAGTTGCTAGGGCCATCAGAAATACACACTTCTTGAGTTTCTTCTCTGTTTGGTTTCACCGAGTAGGGCCTAGACTGTAACAATGCTAGGACCCTCGAGATTGACCATTGAGGAAGTAGCTGACGATTTGGGTCTCTGAGTTTGAAGCAAGCTCTCATAAACCCTTGTTCGTCTTTCTGGGGTAAGGATAGACCGGTAAGCGTGAGGAAGGGTTCCTTCACTGCCGACAGGTGGTTTCTAAGTGTGTTAACTGCTAGATTCTTAGTTTCAAACAAGTAATTTAGGTATTTCAATAACAAGGAAGCTGATGGGTTCTTCTGGTTAGTATCTACAACCCACGTTGTAAATTGTTTCCAGTGAGAGCTGTATTGTCTCAGAGTGGAAGCGGTGTACTGGTTCGTGAGCTTGTCCGTGACTTCCTCGTCGTAGGATGGGAGCCACTTGGATTTGAGAATGTCCACATAGCAAAATTGAGCGAGGTCTGCAGGTTCCCAATTTCTTCCAAGTGGAAATCTGTTAGGGGGAGTTGCAGGGGGTTGTTGCACCATTGAGTAAGTTGAGTGTACCACGCTTGAGTAGGCCACATTGGAGCGACCAGGGTTACTTGTCCCTGGAACGATCTGAGGTGGTGAATGACTTTGCACATTAGTGAGGTGTCTGGGGGTGGGAAGAGGTAAATCGATGTCCATCTGTTCCAGTCTACTGTGAAGGCATCCGGGCCTCCCTCCCGTGTCTTGAGGTCCCGAGAAATGTGAGCCTGGAGTTTCGTTGATTGAAGAGATGCGAACAGATCGATTTGTGGTGAAAGTGGTAGCACTAATTGGTTGAACGTTTCTTGTTTGAGGGCCCATTCCACTGAAGTGCTCTTTCCCCTGGATAGAGCGTCGGCCCATAGATTGGAGACCCCTGGCAGGTATGTTGCGTGGATTACTATGGAGTATTTCTGGGCTAGAAAGAATATCTTTTCTGAGAGGTCTTGAAGGATCCTGGACCGGGTGGAGCCTTGTTTCTTTAAGCAAGTTACGGAAGCCGTGTTGTCCATCCGGAACGCTATTGATCTGGAGGTCAATGACGTCGCATGGTCCCTGAGAAAGAATAGAGGAACTGCTAGCTCTTTGGCATTGATGTGATACTGACTTAGTGTGGTCCATTTCCCGTGGTTCTGATGGCGTTCTGTTGACTGGTAGCCCCACCCTATCAGGCTCGAGGCATCTGTGTCTATCCATAAGGTGGGAGGTGGATCTGACCAGTGTGTCACCGATTCCCGTACTTGAGATCTTGTCCAAAAAGCCAGGAGATGTAGGATCCTCTTTGGGATGGCGAGTGGGTAATTGTGAGGTGTTAGAGGGAAGGCTTTGTTGCCTAGCCAGATTAGTCTCTTCAGTCTGAGGCGGCCTAGGGGTACTGTCATTTGTACCCAATTTAGTGAGCCCATCAAAGATTCCCAAAGTTTCCTGGTAATATTCTTCGCATGTAATACTCTGAACAGTTTTAATTGTAGACATTTGGCATTGGCTGGGCTTTGCTTTATCGTTTGGAGTTGTGTGTCCCAGATTAAGCCTACCCATTCCGCTGATTGTGAGGGAGTGAGCATTGACTTCTCCAGGTTCACTCTGAAGCCCAGCTTTGTAACATGTTGTACTACTTTCAAGGTTTGTTCTTGGCATTGGAGAGGTGTGGACCCGAGAATCAACCAGTCGTCTAGGTAGAACAGGATCTTTACTCCATTTTCGAGTAGTGGGAGGAGAGCTTGTTTGACTATCTTGGTGAAAATTCTGGGGGCTATGTTCAGACCGAAGGGCATTCTGGTGAACATTACTGCTTTGTTTCTGAATGGGATAGCTAGGAACTTTTGGTATCTTTTTGCTATTGGGATGTGCCAGTAGGCGTCTTTCAGGTCCAGTGTAATTATCCAGGCCTTTGGTTGTAGTACTAGCCTTACTTGGGAGATAGTTAGCATTCTGAATTTTGTATTGTGAATTGACTTGTTGAGAAGGGACATGTCTATCACGGGTCTTAGTTGCCGGCTGTCTCTTTTTGGGACGAGGAACATGCGTGACAGAAAAACTGGTGTGCCCTCTGGAGGGTGAGTGAGAACTTTGTCCGTTAACATTTGGTTTATCACTGTTACCAATTCTGGAGATAGCTGTATCTTGTTGGGCTGAGCTCTGAGGCGGGGTCTTGCCAGCCATTTCCATGTGAGGCCCTTCTTTACCACTCTCTTTGTCCAGGATCTTTGAGGCCAATGCTGGAAATTTTCCCTGAATTGGCCTGTCGAATGCCGGGCCATTTCTTCTTACAGTTTCTTACAGTTTCTTACAGTAGATCCTCTGGAAAAAGGCAAACTATGCCTGTGTATCCAGCTCAGTACCAGTACTTGCACTGCTGCGGTCGTTCACGGTGTTGGCGGCGGCGGTAGCAGACGCAAAATTTTTACTATTCTGTATCTTTGCTTTATAATCAAACTTCAAATCTTGTCTTCCCCATGCTTTATCAAGATTACTTTCAAACTCCCTTATTGATTCGGAATCGACTACATACTGGGGCAGTGCATTCCACTCATTTACCACTCTATCACAAAATGAGTTCTTTGCCTTCTCAAGCCTATTTCTTTCTTTGTAAATTTTCTTAGAGTGTCCTCTCGTTCTTGTTCCCTCCCGCATCAAGAAGATACCTTCACACACATCCTCATCGTACTTTCCTGACACTATCTTAAAAGTCTATCATATCCCCTCTCTTTCTCCTATATGCCAGTGTCGGAAGCCCCAGTGTCCTCAACCTCTGCTCATAGCCCGCGTTCTTCAACGTTGGTACCAGCTTGCTAGCTCTCCTCTGCACTTTCTCCACTGCTTCTATATCCTTTACCATATATGGAGCCCACACCTGGTTTGCATATTCCATGTGCGGCCTAACCAGCGCTGTATATAGATTCCTGAAGATTTCTTCGTCAAGTGACACAAATGTCCTCCTTATCAGCCCTACAATTCTATTGGCTTTGTTTATCTTTTCTGCTAAATGTTCTGAGAAATTTAACTTATTGTCTATCACTACTCCTACATCCTTTTCTGCACTCACTTCCTCCATCGCTTCATACATACTGTATCCTACCTTGTCTATCTTGCTGGTCCCAATCCGCATGTACTTGCATTTTTTTGGATGAAAAGGCATTAACCAATGCTCAGACCATCCCTTCATGCCCTCCACATCTCCTTGAAGCAAACCCATATCTTCCTTACTCCTCACTCTTCTATACAGTTTAGTGTCATCCGCATACAGGTATACCTCACTTCCATTAGTTATACCTTCAGGCAAGTCGTTGATAAATATAACGAACAGCAGTGGTCCCAACACAGATCCCTGAGGTACCCCACTTGTAAGTTCCCTCCACCCCGAGCCTATTCCATTCACCCTCTGTCTCCGATCTTTCAGGAAGGCTTCTATCCATTTCACACATTTCTCCCCTATATTATAGCTTCTAACTTTCTCTATTAACCTTTTATGTGGGACCTTATCGAAGGCCTTCATAAAATCGCAGTATACCACGTCTATTACATCACCATCTTCTAGAATTTGCATCCAATCATCTACCACCTTAATTAGCTGTAGTACCGTCGACCTCCCCGGCAAGAATCCGAACTGTCTCCCACTGAAAAGTTGGTTTGACTTCATATGATCCATTATTCCTTCTCTAATTACCGTTTCCATTAGTTTACACACAACACTTGTCAAACTGACTGGTCTATAATTCCCTGGGTCATTTCTCTTTCCCTTCTTAAATATAGCTGTTATGTTCGCCTCTCTCCAGTCCATCGGGATTTGTCCTGTATTAAACGATACCTCAAATAACATTTTCAATGGCTCTACTAACATCTCCCCTCCTTCCTTTATGATTCTTGGGTGTATCCCATCTGGTCCCGGTGACTTACTTCTGTTCATTTTTTCTATGGCCCTTCTTATTCTAGCATGGGAAAACTCTACTAGTTCTAGTGCCGGTGCCTGTTTGATGGGAATAGTAGGCACTGCATCCTCCGACTCCACTGTTAGTACCCCCCCAAAGTATTTCCCCAGCACCTCTGCTTTCTCCTTATCAGTCTCCGCTCTACTCCCACCATTCAACCCCCCCACCAGCTCTGGGATCCCTACTCTTCTTGTTAACTTTTCCTGAATGTACTTCCAGAATATTTTTGGATTATCCTTCACATTTCTAGCTATCTCTCTCTCCCTCTCCTTCACCCCCCTCCTTGTTTCCCACCTTATTTTATTGTTTATTTGTCTGCGTTCCAGATCCACTTCCTTAGCCTCTATACTAGACCCCCTGTTCTTTTTTAACAATTTTAATCTTTCCCACAATAGTTTCTTTCTTCTAATCAATATCCAAAGCTTTTTTTTCATTGGCAATTCTGGGTTAGTTCTTTTCCTCAATTTTGTTTTATCCTTATATTCCCTTACTGGTACACTTTTGGATACAGCATTCTCCAGTTTGACTCTAATTTTCCTCCACATTCCTTCAGCGTCTTCACCGTTCAAATATTCCCCCCAGTCAATGTCCAAACACTGTCTCAGCAGCTCATAATCTGCTCTATCATACATGTATATTTTTCTATTGCTTCTATTATCCCTCTCCGATTTAATGTTACAACTAAAGCTTATACAGGCATGGTCACTACGACCTATAGGGCTATCCACATTAACATGTTCCACTATATCCTCTTCATTGCTAAAAATCAAATCAAGTACACTCTCCTGCGTCCCATCTCTATATCTTGTCATCTCTACAATATGTTGCGTTAAAAAACAATCTCTCACTTTTTTTTTTTTTTTTTTTTTTTTAAGAGACAATGAATGGAGGAAGGAAAAACACAGATAAAACAAAAAGGTCCATGTGCCTAAAGGCATCCTCCATTCATAAAATGTTTGTAACAACTGGATTTAAACATTTGTTGATTGTAAGTTTGTGGAAAGCAATTCGAGGGAAGTGAATTCCAAAGAGTAGTAGCTCTGGGGATAAATGAATTCTGATAAGCAGAAGTTCTGCATTGTGGAGGAGAAAGTGTAAATTCATGGGCGCTCTCAGCTGCCCTAGTTCTACGGGGAAAGATGTGGAGAGGCGGCACAATTGAAGCAAGTTCCTCGGAACAATTGCTGTGAAAATATCTGTAGAATAATGCAAGGGATGCAACGTTTCTTCGTATGGCTAATGTAGGAAGGTCCTGTGTGATTGCAGGGTTATTGATTAATCTACTGTAATAGCTTTATTTTGAATTTTGTCCAACTGCCTCAATGCAACCACTCCACTTCCACCCCACAGAGGTGAACAGTAATCCATCTGAGAGCGCACATGACTTTTATATATTACGGCCAACTGCTCGTCAGTGAAGAATTCTCGAACTCTGTACAGGAGTCCCAGTTTTTTAGAGGCATTCTTAGCAATGCTTCTAACATAATGTGTCCAGCTCAAGTTAGTAGTTAATGTTACACCGAGAATGTCAATACTAGGGGAAGTGGGAATATTTACATCATTAAAAAATATATGGGAGTCAGTGAGATTCTGTCGGTTAGAAAATTGAATGTACTTGGTTTTCTGTGCATTAAAGGAAACTAGATTCTCTTGTCCCCATTCATTAATTCTAGAAAGGTCCTGGTTCAGAGAAATTGCAGTGTTTATTTTTGAATTTATAAGATCGGGTTGGGTGAAAGAATTGGTAAATGTGAAGGAACTGTGGAGTGTTGAGTCATCTGCGTAGGAATGTATTGGATTATGAGTGGTAGATATGAGATCATTGATATGAATGAGGAACAGAGTTGGGGCCAAAACTGATCCCTGGGAACACCAGCATTTATTGAGTGAATTGAGAATAAAGGCCATCTACCATTACACGTATTTTTCTGTTATGAAGATAAGAAGAAATTAGTGGAACTAATGATGCAAGGCCGTAGTGTGACATCTTCGACAATAAGGATTGATGCCAGACTCTATCAAATGCCTTTGATATATCCAGTGCTATTGTATGTGTTTCACCATGTTGGTCTGTAGCTTGGTTGATTTGATGCGTAAGAAGGCAAAGAATGTCTGCAGTTGATCGACATCGTCTAAAACCATATTGCCTATCACTGATTAATTTATTATTCTCCAGATGCTTAATTATGTGATTATTTAATATAATTTCAAAAACTTTGCCAAGAGTGGAAGTTATAGCTATTGGTCTGTAGTTTGATGGATCTGAAGAGGCACCTTTTTTAGGAACTGGATGGATTGCTTCTTTCTAGGGTACTGGGAAGCATGAGGTATGAGTACACAGACGGAAAAATTTGCCAATACAGGAGCGAGCACCAAGGAGCAATCTTAGGTACTATTGGAGGAATTTCATCTGGACCAGGAGCCTTATCATCTGAGAGATTCTGCAAAATAGTTTTGACATGTCTGGTGTGGATCTTAAGTGAGGGAATTTCAGGTGAATTAAAATTAAGTACAGGGACATCTTGATTTATGTCATCTAAGGTTGAGTTGGTGGAGAAAATATCTGCAAGAAGGTTAGCTTTACCTCGTGGGTCACTTACAAGATTGCCAGTCGGAGATTTTAATGGTGGAATGGATGAAGCAGTAGTGAAGTTGGATTTGAATGAGTTAAGAGTAGACCAAAATATTTTGTTATCATTTGGATTATTTAGAAGTTTATTTGCCTGCTTATGGAGAAAGTTTGATTTAGTTAGGTTTAATACAGTTTTGGCATGATTTCTGATGTTTCTAAAGTAATTAAAGGCTTCATGTGTTTTTGATCTTGTGTATGCATTGTAGGCTATTGCTTTTTGTTCAGTTACTCTAGCACAATTATGGTCAAACCATTTAGGTGAATTAGATCTTTTACTGTACTTTTGATGAGGAATAAAAGTTTCCATTCAATTTTACAAAATCTTGTATGTGGCTCAAGGTGGAGTGTGCATCATTAGAAAAGAAAGAGGTCCAGGGAATATCAATAAAGAAACCTTGAAGACCCTCCCAGTCTGCCCTATCGTAATGCCATTTAGTCACCAAAACAGGTTCAGAGTGGGAAGGTGTGGTAGGTGATAGACAGGTGGCCTGTATCAGACAGTGATCAGAAGATCCAAGTGGGGACCTCACTGTAACATCATAATTTTCTGAATTGGTTGTTAAAAATAAGTCGAGTAGGTGGGAATTATGATTAGGATTATCTGGTACACGGGTGGGTTGGTTGACTAGTTGAATGAGATTAAATGAGTCTGCAAATAGCTCACTTCAAGACCAGCATCATCAGTCCTGGCTGAATGAGTGAGCCATTCAACATTATGGACATTAAAATCACCCAACACAGTGATTTCAGAAGAAGCATTTAAGTTGAGGACACTGAGTTGTGAGGACAGAGAATCAAAAAGACTTTGCTCTGGAGGAGTTTTGGGGAACGGTAGATGCAACATATGTATTTAAATTTACCAGCAGAAATTAATTTGTATATAGAATAATCAAAATAGGGACAATTGAAACTAGTAACCTCCTCCAGGGCAATTTCAGATTTTGCGAAGCAACATACACCACCTTTAGGTCTGAAATTTTGGAGCAGTTGATAACCTGGAAAATTAAATCTAGATGTGTCAGATGTGGATGTTACTTGAGTCTCTGTCAAAAAAAGGAGAGTAGGGGATTCTGCTTGAAGAAATTGGTGTACAGAATTGATGTTAGAGTGAAGTCCCCTTATATTACTAAAGAAATAGCTGTACTGACAAGCAGCTTTGGGACGTTGCAATGCTCTGACACAGTCGCATGATGACGACCGGGAGGGCCCTGTGTCAATAACCCAACCCTGCCGGGGGTGGATATCCGAGGGACCACCAGGTTTGCTCTTAACAATTGTACTGCCATATTTAAGGTAAGTGTATGGTGTTACATGTATGGTATGTAGTGGGAAGAGTAGTATTTTATGGATAGAGGATAGCGATGTAGGGCAATGTCGTGAAGTTGGATGTGTATGTTATATAAAGAGGGTTTTCCTGATACCCCTGATGTGTGAGGCAGAAAGATATGTATCCAGCTACCAAGGCCTGGGAGAGAAAATGGAATTCAGGCTATTCCCTGAGTCTCCCGAAACCTTGGCGGTAGTACTTCCCTGGGCGGGGCTGCCTACCCCTACTACCTGCCAACTTTCTCTATAAACTTATTTTCCAGGCTACCCTGTCCCGCTGGAGTAGTACAATTTGCCCAGTTGATCCCTGGCAAATTGAAATCTCCAATCAAAATTTTATATTTGTTCTCTCTATTATCTATCTCCTCCATTGCTTTCAGTAGGTTATCATCCTCTCCCCTGCTATTATTTGGGCTTCTATATATAGAGGCAATTAGAATTGATCCTCTTACACATTTTACTTCAATACAAATACTCACAATACTGCTGTCTCATATCCACCTCATTAACCTTGAGCTCTTTTCTTACATATATAAACAGTCCTCTTCCAACCTCTGCTCTAATAGCATTTCTCTCATATAACTCAAAACCCTCCAAACTATATTCCACCAGTTCCCTTTCAATTCTAAAACATTTTGGTCTTACTTCCTGTAGGGCTATGACATCAGATTTTTCCTCTTCATCCTGCAACCTACATATCAGTTCTCTTTTCTTGTCCTGAGTAAACACATCCACATTACTAAACATAATCCTTAATCCATCTACCATTCCTTCAGCAATTACACCATCCCGCTCCTCCAGTCCGTACCCTACTCCCCTGTTAGCACTACTGGGTCTGCCTCTTTGTCTCCTGTCTCTCCCTGTGACACCTCCACCCCGTTCTCCTCCTCCGTCACAACTCTCATCACATTCTCTCCCCTCCCTGATCTCCCCCTCCTTTCTACTCTTATAAACCACTTCCTCACTTTTCCGTCCCTCACTCTCCAGTAAAAATTTCTCTTATCCTCCTCATCCAACTTTCCATTATTTTCATCAGCCTTTTCTTGTAATTCCTTAATTTTTTTCCTTTGTTCTATACTCAAATCCTTCTTTAGTCTTATGTGTTTCAGTTTATCATTTGTATTTAGCCTCCAACTAAAATTTGTCACAGTCTCCGCCACTACCCTAGTTTTAAACTGTACCCTTATAGGTCTCATCTCTCCCCTTTTATATCTACCTATCCTACTGATCTCCTCCACCTGCCCTTCCCATCCATATTCGTCCTCATCCACACCTTTCATGACCCCTACAACTGCACTCTCAAAACTTTTTTTGGTCATATTCATTTCTTCCTTTTGCTCTTTCATAATATCCTCTAAATCCTTGACTTTTTGTTTACCTACCACCGTCCATGCAGTCGACTCCTTTACTTCCGTGAAACGTCCTTCGTATTCCTTCAGCTGCTCCTTCAATGCCATATTCTCTGCTCCCAGTTCATCTACCCTTTTCAATACCATCTCTAGGCTCTCATTAACTGCCAAAAAAGGCCTGCATTCACTTCCTTCGCTAGGCCTATTCCCTTCCCCACCTGTCACACCACACATTACACACAGTGCCTTAACTTTCTCCCCAATATCCCCCTTCCATTTCTCCGTATCACTCATCCACTTTTCCAAATCCTTCACAACAATACTATCTATCTATCTATCTATTGCCTGACGCCGTGATCCCCGAAGGGGTGGCCACGAACGAACCGCCCCCATGCACCTCTGTCCCCAGTCAGTCGACGCCCCTCCCCCAACCAGCACCGCCTTCGTTCATGTAGTTCCTCACTCCATCCTTCCACCTCATATTCGGTCTACCTCTCCCCCTCTGTCCCTCCACCTCGCTCTCGTACACCCTCTTAGTCATTCTCTCGCTTTCCATACGTTCCATATGGCTGAACCATCTCAAGTTGTTCCTTTTCACACTTTCCAGCACATCTACCTCCACACCACACCTCCTTCTTACTTCCTCATTAGTCTGTCTATCCCTCCATGTAACTCCGCACGCACTCCTTAAGTAATTCATTTCCACTGCTCTCACTCTTGGTCTGAGTCTCTCAACCAACGTCCATGCTTCGCTTCCGTAAGTCAGTGTCGGGATTACCACACTGTCATGCAAGGACTTCTTCACTTCCATACTGACCACCCTATTTCTTGTTACTGCTTTTAGCGTTCCTACAACCCTCTTCCCCTGTTGTACCCTCTCCCGCACCTCTTCATCCATAGTCCCATCTTTACTCAACACACTGCCCAGATACTTAAAAGAGTTGACGATCTCCATAGCCTGACCGTTCAGCTTCACCTCACACTCTGTGACTTCACCCCTTTCGAAGACCATAACCTTGCTCTTCCCCGTATTTACCTTCAAATTCCGTTTTTCGCACACTGTTCCAAACTCATTTACCAGACCCTGCAACTCCCATTCATTATCACTCATCAGAACTGTATCATCCGCAAACAGCAGTATAGGTAGCTTCCACTCAATTCCCTCCCTTTTCAGCGATACACCAACATCCACTGCTCTTGATAGTATTTCTTTCATGACTCCATCCATATACAGTAAACAACCACGGGGACATCACACACCCCTGTTTCAAACCAACATTCAGGTCAAAGAACTCGCTCTGCTCACTCTCCACACGTACTGCCGCCTTTGCACCCTCATACATGCTCTTCACTGCTTTCAGCAACTTGCCCTCTACTCCGTATATTCTAAGTACTTTCCACAAACCTTCTCTATCCACTCTGTCATAGGCCTTCTCCAAGTCCATAAAGGCAACATACACTAACCTCTTCTAACTTCTTATCTGTGCTCTTAAATCCCCGAAAACGTTGTAACCTTCCTTCCGCCTCCGTCATACCCTCTGCCATGTTTGTTTACAAACTCGAGCAACTCACAACCCTACCGCTGTCCCGTCACTACACACTCTTATTACACTATATTTCTTGGTTGATGGCCTTTTGGAAAGTCAGTTTTTTGGATCCTGGGTCGTTTGGTGAGAGTTGGTGGATTGGTGGTGACCTTGTGGTTTCTGGTGATTGGGAGCATGGCGTCCTGCTTGATGAGTCTGACGTCCTGTATGTTGAGGTCTTTGTTGTGACCCGTAGTTTTGTTGTTTTGGTGGAGGTCGTGTGTAGGGTGATGGTTGGGTCCTTGGTGAGCCTCGACCTCTGGCCTGGTAGTGTCCTCTGTGCCCTCTGTTGCTTGATGAGTTACCCCTGTGCGTCTGAAATGTATGAGGGGTATATTGGCGAGGGGGGAACTGGCCCTTCCCCCTTCCCCGGTGAGGGTGAGAGTGAGGGTGGAACCTACTAGGGTGGCCTTGCCTATATGCTTGAGACTGTCTTGACGTTGCTATCTCGGGTCGTAGTAGTAGGGAGTGGACTTCGTTCCATGTTGTTTGGGGCATTAATCTGCTGGTGAATAGGGGTGAGAGGAGGACTCGAGCGGCGATATCTTTTGGCATTTTCTTGGACAAGTGGATGCGTATATCTTGTCTTGCTCTGGCTGCTTCATAAATAGCAGTCTTGACATCACCCGTGGTCATTAGAGAGTTGACAAGAGATGCTCTCCTGATGAGATGGAGAGCTGTTCTGGATTTTTGTTCAGCGATGGAATCTGCCACCTGTCTCATGGAATTAGAGAGCTTCTGCCATGTGATGAAGCTTGATAGCAGTCTGTGGGCTTTTTGGCGTAGTCTAAAATCCTTGTCGATGAGCGCTGGAGTAGGTGTCGAGATCATGGGGTCATTGGATGGCTTGCATACTATCTTTGGAGCTCTGAGATAATCCCAGAACCCCTGGGGAATGGAGTCGGAGTTGTGCACATACATTTGCGGCAAACTGATGATCATCTTGTGGGATTCTTTGGGGTGTAGTATCCATACTGGAAAGGGCAAATTTTTCTGCCCCAGATACCCATTCCGACCATGGGCCATAGCCTAAGGATGAAACCTCCAGCATGGGAATTTTACTTTCGGACATTTTTGTGGAGCATTGTATGTCTGTTGCGAGAGTGGATAGAGATTTAATGGCATTATGCCCATCGGCTTTATTCAAATCCGACCATGGTTTGAAGCGTTTTCCCGAGGGGACTGCGGATGTCTGTGTGAACGTAAAGTACCTAGCGTCTGACATAGACGGGAAAGGTTTTATGATTACGTCCAGTACTTGGTTATGTGCGTCTTTTGCCCGGAGGTGACGCAGTTCGTCCATTTCGATCACCCAGTCATGTGGGACTGGTATCAGTTCTGGATGGCCTGTGTCCGCATCTTCAGGTGTTTCCACTGGTATTTGTTTCCAGTGACGGGAGTCCCCAAACAGAAGAGGGAAGGGTTTCTTGGAGATTTCCGGTTCCTGTTCAATAGGGGGGGGGGGACGAATATGGGACAGGAATAGGTTACTGGGAAGGCCAGTGGCTTGAAGACTGGACTGAGTGGAGGATGACGGAGTGGGTGTTAATTCCTGATCATGCTGTTTGGCTGGGCAGGTATCTGAGCTAGAGGGACTGGGTCGGGTGTGGCTGGTTGTAGCATGGATGGGGACAGGGTCCTACATTGAAGGTCCTGGATAGCCTTATCCATAGAAGCCAATTTCTGATGTAAGTTGTCTGTTAACTCGTTGGTCAATGATCTTAAAGTATCTTTCATCTCTCTCCATAAGTCATTACGAGGGCTCAGTCTTGAGTCTATGTCAGACTGGTGAGGGTCTTCTCCTGAATGGTCTCCCTGATAAGTGTGGGAGTCCTTGTCATTCCAACTTTCGTCAGTGTGGCTGCTGGAAATGATGTCGTAGCACTCTATTCTGTCGTCGGCCATATCATAGGGTTCTTGGGTATCTTCAGGGGGTATTGTATGTTGATCTTCTTCAACTGTACTGTACCCTACTTGGTCTGGTTCTGCCAGAGTGGAATGGTAAGGTAAGTGTCCTGGGGTATGTATTTCCGCTCTTGTGCATATCTTGATTGTATGAGGGGGAGCTGGTTCGGTAGGGGTAGGTAAGGGGGTTAGTTCAAATTGTTGATCCATAGAGTCCGCCCACTTGTCTAGGGATAGTGGGGAGGGGTTGACCTCCTCAGAGCCTGGTTCAGTCTGGATGCATGGTGGTTCTTTGGCATGGGGTTTCCTTGTATGTTTGTGTCTTTTACTGGGCGACTGGGGGCTGGTTGACCTCTCTTCTTGCTAGAATGTGACTTTTTCCTGTCGTGTGATGAGGAAGAGCTACGGGATCTAGCTACGGATATCTCTAAGAATTTTACGTACTCTGGGTTTGCAATTTCTGGGTGTTTCTTCAATGTACCTGAAATATACGATTTTACCGCATGCCACACAGCTTTCAGAATATTCTTACATGTGTCGGGGGCTAGTGTAGAAAGTGGGTTATGGAACTTAGCTATGTAATAATTACACCTGTCACAAACTTTAGGGTTCCACCTAGCTTTTGTCCTATCAATACACCTAGCATGATAGGGGCAGAGATTATGAGCTGTAAGGGATAATGTGGTGCAATCCCTGCTTGAGCATAGGGTTGAGTCCTCGGGAGGGTCCATTTCATGTACTGTGATACTGTCCATGTAGGCTGGTGAAGGTTCCGGGGAGGAGAACCCTCTGAAGGAGAAATCGTCTTCCAGGATGAGGACTTCTGTTTGTTGCACCTTAGCTTTCTTCTATGGTTGCATGTAGGCCCTGACGAGAGGGGAGAAAAGAAAACAAAAGGATTCTTTTAGAGAGGGAAGACAATTTGTGTTTGTTTCCTGAAAAACTAAAATTTTGTACGTAGGCCTACCCCTGTAAATTAATTAAATTAAGTAATTAGTGGGAATAATCTTAGCCGGTGGACCAGAACAAACGTCTAAAGATTTGACTCGTAGACTCACCTGATATTGCAGGTTTGTTAGGTGTGGGCCGGGGCCCACACGTGGCTTGGCTCGGGCTGTCAAGGGCTTGGAGTCCGGGATAATGTACAGGACCTGTTGTGGTATCTCTTGGTATGGAGGGGGTAGGTCTAATTGATGATCAGAGCTCCTCCTCTGTAATGTCGTGTCTTGCCTGAGCCTGTTGAAATATCAAGGAGTCAATGTTGCATAATGAGGTAAGCATTGTTCTTATTAGGTTTACTTTGTTTGGGCTAGGATTAGGGTCTAGCCTTGCATGATTTGCTTTAATTTAATTGGTTATACAGATGTGTTTATCATAAGTTCTCGTATTTGACTTAATTCTGAACATTTTGTTAAATATTGTTTAACATGTTTAAGGTTAATTAGCTTACTATAGTATGGTTTAACCAAGAGTACTCAGTAATAATTTCTATTTGAATCCTGTATTTGGGGCCCTTCTCTTAGGGTACCTGGTGTTGATGGGATAGGCTTAGGCCTAGCCTAGTGTTAGAGTACCCGGTTCATAGCTTGATGGTATCCGGCCGGATGTTGTGGGTTATAAAAAGACCTATTCTAGTCTGGGGATATCTGGGTACCAGGGACTGTTGTCATACCCGGTAGTTCCGGTACCGGGTCTTGGTGCTCTGGTTTTATAAATATAAGTCCTAGGGAAAAACCCGGGAGTCTTGGGTTATATTTATATGGTAGTAATGTCTTTCCAGACCATCCGGGTACCCGGGACTTTCGCCATACTCGGTAGTCCCGGTTGCCGGGTCTTGGTGTCAGAGTTTCATCGAAATGAGGACTAGGATAACCGGGGAAATTATGAGTGTATGGTAACATAGTGTTGTCCGCCTGTTTGGGTGGATTTCCCTGCCCGGCAGTCTTGAAAACCTGGGTCTTGGGGACCGGGGTTTGTTGAGATAATGACTCGTGAACCGGGAATTTGTATTGAATGGTATTCTGGTGTCTCCCGCCTGATTGGGCACTCGGGACTGCCACCTTGCTGGCGGTCCCGGTGTCCGGGCCTTGGTACCCGACCCTTTTGTGATGGGTCTAGGTTACCTGGGTAATTGGAATAATATCAAACCGGGGATTTGGTCTTGAATGGTATTCTGGTGTCTCCCGCCTGATCGGGCACTCGGGACTGCCACCCTGCTGGCGGTCCCGGTGGCCGGGTCTTGGTACCGGACCCTTTGTGATGGGTTTAGGTTACCTGGGTAATTGGAATATTATCAGCATGTCTTACATCATTTTTCCATTGTAGTGGGACAAGGGCAACTATGATATTATTATGGGAGCTCATTGGGAAAATAAATTTATATATACGAATGTTTAGATGAGCAGAACCCGCGGGATAATACAAATCCGATCCCTAGTTGATGTAATGCTGGTTTATAGGAAACATTGTCATGAGACAAAACTTGAAGGTAATAAATATGAAGAGTGAATCGTGACCAACTAGAGTGGAAACTAAACAAAATAAATTAAGAGACTTGAATGTAAATAATGAAAGCACTTTTGTCCCCAATAAACAAATTCGGTGGCGTGACGAGTAAACCCTTGCCAGGGCACAACCAGCGGTTACTGTCTAAACGAATTAAATTAAAAGATGCTTGAATGTAAATAATGAAAGCACTTTTTGTCCCCAATAAACAATTTCGGTGGCGTGACGAGTAAACCCTGGCCAGGGCACAACCAGAGGTTACTGTCAGCCGATATAGTTAAAATGGATAGGGTACTTTATAAAACACTGATACTTAAGGGAAAAACTGACGAATTACACTTCAAAAACAAATTTACAGAACACTAAGACACTGTAGCTATAGAGCCGAGGTTCGTGTGATACGAACAAACGAGATAAAACATAATAGTTAGCGGCTCTGTGGAAAGTGGCTTCTTGAATGGCACGTTCGTAGGCCAGCCAGACGAAAGATCTTACTTCACAGGCTTACAAGTGAAAATTAGTCCATATACATACTTTCTTAGACGCATATACTATTACAACTGCATAAAAACTCACTATGGACAAAGATTTCGCGTCGAAGAGGGGCTATATAAACACTGTGGTGGAGATAAGAAAACTGTGTCTGCCTCCTATGGCCTACGGACGAGAGAGGCCAGTTTAAGGCCAACTGGGATTTCAAGGCATGCTCATGGGAACAGAGGAAGATCTGAATGCGCAAGTGGCGCGGCGTTTGAACTGTACTATTCCTTTTTCTTTTATTTTTCACTTTTCAGTGGCTCCGTCTCAATGACGTACCTTAGGAATGATTAAGGGGTACCCCCTAAGAAGATATTGGTTCTCGACCGTAGTGATCAGGATTAACCCGGGCTCAGAGGAGCCCGGAACGAGGCCATATTACCATGGGCTCTTACGTCATTGACGTAAGGAGCCACCAATAAATCGGGTCCCGGAATCTCAGCCTATATATAGTATAGGCTCTTCGTCATTGACGAAGGAACCAATACTAAATCAGCCACTTTACACTACTTTTCACTACTTAACAACAACATACAGGCACACACGAACAAGGACGCCTCTCCTTCTTGTGGTCGGAGATGCGCGGCGTTGGACCAACCGGCTGTTGTTTACATGCGTCGGACGGACGCCTCGCACACCAAGCTTACAGGCTTTCAAGCTGCTGGAGCCTCAGAGCCCTTCCGGGTTCCGTGGGGGTGTTTTTTATGGATGCCTCAGAGCCCAACCGGGTCTGAGGGGTTAATTGATGACGTTCCCTAGGAACTAAGTAAAGGGTTTCCCCTAGGATGTTCTTTTTATGTATTAAGGTTGTGTTAAGCATTCTCCGGGCCCTCTCCTTAGGACCCGGGGAGCCCTTATATATATATATAAGGCTCTCACGTCATTGACTACGGAACCACTACTAAATATTTAGTCTTCCTTCCTGCCCTTCGGGTTGTTAAACCCGTAGTATATACAGGTCTGTGTTTATATAAGGGAGTGATTTTGATTGAAAACAGGAAAAAATCCAGAGTAAGGTTTGGCATCCTCTACCCAACCTTAGCTATATCTGTCTGTCTTTTTTACTGTCCTACTTTTCCTTCTGGGGGCAGGAGGCTAGGAATCCTCTTCCCCTTGTAAAATTCTCCTATTCGACGAGACAGAGAAATGAGCGAAAGAACGCGAAAGTGGTCCCGGACCCTGAGAATAGGAACATTAAATGCTGTTTCTGTTCGGGCTCTGTCTCGTGTCGGCCACCCCCAGCAATGGGGTATGTGCCTAAGTATATACAGTTGGCAGAAAAAGTCTTGTTTCGGTAATAAGTACGGTAACAAATTTGATTATACAGTATATCTATTAAGAAAAATAAATATATAATATCTTTCTGGTATATTACTGTACTGTATATTACTATAATGCCAAATCTTGTCATAAATAGCATAAGAAGAAGCTGCATCTAACCGAGAATGAACCAGACAGCTAAGAAGAAGTTGATGGATCCTGAGAACTGTAGTCTGCGATGCCAGGGAACGTTGGTGTCGGAGAGGTCCACCTCCTCCCACCCTAGTTGTCGACTCAGAGGTTTCTGCAGGTTTAACAGGTTCTTTACCACACCAAATGTACCTGCACAGAAGAAGACACACCAAATTGATATTGGGTTAGTAAAGAAGATATCTATTTATCTATTTATCTATTTATCTATCTATCTATCTATCTATTGCCGGACGCAGTGATCCACGAACGAAACGCTCCCATGCACCTCTGTCCCCGGTCAGTCGACGCCCCTCCTCCCATCCAGCACCGCTTTGAGCTTAGAAATATGTTGCTGTCATTCCCTAGGCTACCTGGCCGAACATCCCCGAGTCCCTAAGGAAGGCCATGGCCGAGATCGGGCTTTCCCACAGGTCTCTCAAGGAGTGTAGATTATGTTGTTGGCTTAAGTGATTGAGTGGAATGCAGTCTTCTATGATGTATTTAATAGTATGGGGTGCTGTGTTACATCCTGGACAGGCATCACCAACGGAGTCATCTAGTCTCTTCTGATAGCTCAGAAGAGCTGAATGGTGCCCACATCTCAGCCTGGCCAGGTAGACTCTGTCCTCGCAAGGAAGGAAGGACTCAGAAGGATGGATTTCGGAGGTCGTGCATGCAGCTGCGTATTGTCTTTGAGTGATTGGATGGAAAGGCGAGAGATATGAGTATGGATGTGCTTCTGGAAGCTAGTTTGGGGTGGGCAGGGACGGAGAGATGACAGTACAGTAGACGCTCGATTTAACGGACCCCGATACAACGGATTTCGGATTTAACGGACTCTGTCCATAGCCGGACAATGGACCCAGCAACGGACAAAGTCCGTTGCTCGAAAAAAAGTTGGAGCAAAGTCCGTTGCTCTATCTATTTATCTCTAATGCACCTACCTAAATCCCTTATACATTAACATAACTATGTCTTATTTGGACTTTTTGTAATCTTTGAATAATTTCTAATGTGATGGAATTGAAAAATATAATATCCTTCCAGCACAAGATATATAATAAATAAGATAGTCAACAAAATATTTCAACTCTCCCCTCCGTGCGAGCAGAGACGGAAGATTTAAGTTTGATAGATTTTTTGTTTTGTTTTTTTCCTTCGATATACACTCTTTCTATCTATCTATCTCTCTAATTCATCTACCTAAATCCCTTATACATTAACATAACTATGTCTTATTTGGACTTTTTGTAATCTTTGAATAATTTCTAATGCGATGGAATTGAAAAATATAATATCCTTCCAGCACATAGATAAACAATAAACAAGATAGTCAAAAAAATAGTTCAACCCTCCCCTCCGTCTAGGCGCCGAGCTTCCAAGACGAGAGATTTACGTTTGATAGATTTTTGTTAGATTTTTGTATGATGGGGAAATATTATAACATGTTTTTAATTGACATTTGTGTCGTTTTTGCTGATTATGAGTTGGTGGAAAAAAAAATCTTTAATTCTATCATATCGGAAATGATTCACAGATTATATAGAGACCAAATAACATACACTTTTAAGTGTGTTCAATAGTTTTGCATTATCAATAGGGTGTAGCACAAGGCTTATCAACATTATCACAGTAACAGGGAGGGGAGGGAGTAGGCCTACAGCGGCGGGGATATCCTTCCTTCTTTTTTTTTTTTTTTTTTTTTTTTTTCCCCCATGCGAAATTTATCATATCAATGACAAATAGAGCGAGGTGGAGGGACAGAGGGGGAGAGGTAGACCGAATATGAGGTGGAAGGATGGAGTGAGGAACTACATGAACGAAGGCGGTGCTGGTTGGGGGGAGGGGCGTCGACTGACTGGGGACAGAGGTGCATGGGGGCGGTTCGTTCGTGGCCACCCCTTCGGGGATCACGGTGTCAGGCAATAGATAGATAGATAGAATGACAAATACCTTTATATGTTTTCAGGGACAGTACAGCACAACGTGTCTCTCTCAAAAAAAAAAAAAAAAAAAAAAAAGGCGAAATACAAAGGCAATTTTCCAGCTACGGACTTTTTCCAGCAACGGACTCGGTCTCCCCCCTATTAATCCGTTAAATCGAGCGTCGACTGTATTTGTGTGTGATATCGTGTGCTGGGTGTTGTTTTGATTTCCCTTCGTGTCTGTGGGTGTGTTGCTATGTACTGTAGTGTAGTGGATGGTGTTGGTTTGTGGAGGTTGCAGCCAGGAATTGAGTGTCTGTCATGTCCAGGTGGTCTTTGACTTTGAGGACTTTGGTTTCTTGATGTACAGTAGGTGATCTGTAGGTATAGTAGTTGTGCAGCTTCTGATGATTTTTAGGGTTTTGTTTTGAAGAGCAGTGGATGTTGGTGTACCGCTGATAAGGGAAGGAAATGAGTGGAAGTTGCCTGTACTGCTGTTTGCCCATGATACTTTTCTGATGAGCAATAGTGAATGGGAGTTGCAGGGTCTGGTAAATATGTTTGGAACAGTGTGTGGAAAACAGAATCTGAAGGTAAATGTGGGGAAGAACAAGGTTATGATCTTTGAAAGGGGTTGTTGTTGATGCGTTTATTTTATACTAGCCCACTGGGCCAGGGCCCTCATAAGGCTAGTGTTCGGTGAGGAGGTGCAAAGTCAAGTCATGTAACTGTCAGTAGTCAGATATCATCATAAAGTTTGATGGCTTTCAGGAATTGACTAATAGGAGTGAAATTGAAGGAGGATGACTCAGAAAGAATAGTGTAATGAGGCGTGCTGCAGGAATCAACGTCGTTCTGGCTCATACGCCGGACAAACAGAGAAAATGATGGACTGTTAATGGGCTGTGAGATAGTTGACACTCAGGCGGTAGATCTTGAGGGGTGGACATCAAATAATATTGAGTAAGCGTGTGTGACCAATACGCAAACGCGTCAATACCGTTTGGTCCGCTCGACATGTAGCAATCGACGAAGGCTTACAAGGAAATGTCATCCTTAAGTGAACAGAAATTATTAGATTCAGGTTGTGAACGCCACTCAATACGCCATGCATCAAGTACGCGTTGCTGCAAGACTGGGAAAATATCCTTTGGCCTCTGGAGAATAAGAGAGGGAGAAGTAATGCGTACAAGTAGACTGGGATGGTATGGACATGTGGAGAGAATGGATGAACAAAATTGGGTGAAAAAATGCAGGTCTGTGATTGTGGAGGGAGCTGCACCAAGGGGTGGACCGAGTAAGACCTGGGATCGGACTATACGTGCCGATCTCAAATCCAAAAACTTGACATGTGAAGCAGCCCTTAACCCATAAACGGCGGAAAAGCTCATAAGAGGTTTTACTGGGCGACGGCGGCAAAGCTCTTAACCCGTTGAGCCCCGGCTAGTTATAATATTTTGTTCACCCCAGTCCCAAGCCGTTTTCACTTATTTTTTTTGTTTGCTAAAATGGAAGACAAGGATGAGAAATGAAAAAAAAAACAAAAAAAAATCACCCCTGACATTTTTTTTTGGGGGGGGGGGGCCGGTGGGGGGTTGGGGGGGGGAGCTTCAAAAAAATGTGTTGAGCCAAAATGGAAGAGAATGGTGAGAAATGAACACACAAATAAAAAAAAACTCATTTCGGTCATTTGGGGGGTGGGGGGGGGTTTCAATAGTTCGTGTCCCCCGCATGACCACCCGCCCGGGAGCACTAGGGTAAAAACTGAGTATGGCATTGTACGGCATACATCCTAAGGAGTATCTCACATAAATCTCAAGCCTCTAGCTCCCATACGACCGGAGTAATGAAGGTTCAAAGTGGCGGTAAACTAGGGGTGTAAACTATCCCCACTAAGCCCACCACCACCAGCCGCGCGGCTGTCTCGGCCCGCTCACACCTACTGGCCCGGCTCCCCCACACACTACGGTACCGCCCCCTCCGATTCTCCCGCCATTTCCTACCTTACGAGCCACGTAAGTGTTTTTTATATGTCGGACGCACGTGATGCGTCGCTGGGAGTTGGTGATCAAAGACTGCCGACGCAACACGTGCGACGCTGGGTCTCAACGGGTTAAGAGGGAGGCCTAAAAAAAACATTTAAACAGCCCCAGTAGCACTAAACATTTTTTTTTTTTTTTTTTTTTTTTACCTATACCTCATATCACTCCTCCACATCCCCTCCTTCCTCCCTTTCCCCTCCCCCTTCAATTATCACCTATTTTCCCTGTTATTCCCTAATTCGTTGGTATATTTTTGTGCTAACATAAGCAAACTGTGTGGGGGATGTGCTTACGTGCCTAGCGGGTGTGTTACACAACCGAGTGTGTGTATGCTCAGTGTGGCTTGAGGCCTCGTGGAGGGAGGGGTTGCCTCAATTTTCTCCATAATTCATGAATGGGCTGGTCCATCTATATTCGCGATTTTGACCAGAAAAATTATATTTTCACTTGTTTTATTGTTGTTACAGGTTACTATCTTCATAGTGAAGGTAAAATAGGCTCATATGAATAAGTAATAACGATATTTATCGTAAAATGACGATTATAGGCCTGAATGGAGCCAATATGCTCGCCCATGGGGAGCTAGTTCAATACCCCCCCCTCGCCGTTGCCGAGTTAACAGGGTTGCCTGGAACGCCGCCATTAGGACAAGAGACCGAAACTGCACGTATGTGTGGAACACTCAGTCTTAAAATATTATGTATGTACAGTAACACCTCGATTTTCCGGTATTCAGGCATCCGGTAGCTTCAAACAACCGGAGGTTTTAGGAAATTATTTAATAAAAAAATAAAAAATATAAAAATTTGTCTTACCAGCATAATTTCATCATAACAAATAATAAATACATATATTAGGAAAAAACTAATTAAAAAGCACCAATAAGAAAAATATATATACAGTAAAAGTCCGTTAATCCGACGACCGATAATTCGAATCTCCCAATAGTCCGAATTTTTCAATTTGAGGCCAAATCCGAATTCACCCGATGGTCCGAATTTCAAGAAGTCCCAAAGTCCCCTTTTTGAGGCATTAGGCCACTCAAATGACACATAATGGAGCACACACATATCATATGTTCATGAATTCACTTTAAAAGTTTACCATTGTCATTGTAGCCTATTACCTACTTCAAAACATTCAGATTAATGGTCAAAGGAAGCTACTGATATAAACGTAAAACCTTCTTCTTCTTCTTCTTCCACATCGTCTGCTAGAGAGTTTGTTTTGCTCTTGAACGCATCCTTGGGACGCTCCGATGCGCTACTGGCTTGCACTGCATTTTCTGGAAGCGCATTCAGTCTTGAGCTTGAAAACGCACCTTTGGACGTATTAGTCTTGAGCTTGAAAACGCACCTTTGGACGTTCCGATACGCTACTATTTATAGTTCAGTGATCGGAGCGTCCCAAGGGTGCTTTCAAGACAACAAGACAAGGGTGCTTTCAATACAATATAATATAACAGAGCACGTCACAAAAGGAAAATCACAAAAGGAAAATTACAAGAACCTCTCAGGGAAGTGCCGTTGTTAAGGCATTACTTCCCGAACCACATCTGATCTTCAAGAGCAAGACAAACTCGCTAGTAGACGGAAGAAGAAGAAGACGTTTATATCAGCAGATTCCTTTGACCATTAATCTGAATGTTTTGAAGTAGGTAATAGGCTACAATGACAATGGTAAACTTTTGAAGTGATTTCATGAACATATGATATGTGTGTGTGCACCATTGTGTCATTTGGGTGGCCTAATGTCTCAATGTTTTCGTCATACACAGGTTCATAGGGGTAAAGTCCGATAATCCGAAAAATCCACTAATCCGAACGAGGGCCGGTCCGCTGCCCTTCGGATTAACGGAAGTTTACTGTATATATATATATAAAATAGTTTGTGGTTCTATGCGGGTAACGGCGACGTCAGTAGAACAAGCAACAACAACAACAAAAGCGCAGGAATAGGCCTACTCCGTCTCCCCGATCGATCCGTATATACAAACATTCTCATATCGGGCATATTATACTCGATTCACCGCTATCCTGATGAAGATTAAGGCAAAGTCGGACAAAGTTCTATCCATTTCTCCTTTCTCAGAAATCTCCATCTTAGGAGATTTCAACGTTCACCACCGCCAATGGCTCTCCTCTCACACTACTGATCCACCTGGTGAACAAGCCTACGTCTTTTCTATCCTAAATGACCTAGAGCAGTTAGTTCAGCAACCCACCCGGATCGCATCGGAGATCGGCCCAACATTCTTGACTTGTTTCTAACTTCTAACCCTTCTTCTTATACTGTCGATCTTTTCTCTCCTTTGGGCTCCTTCGACCATAAACTATAGGTTTGACTCCTGCAAGATTAAGAAAACCTAATATTTACTAGTGGCCCCGTAATCATTGACGATTATACCTATTACATAAGGCACCCTCTTCAAACACTCGTCCGCCGTAGTTTTGAATCTACCGCGCAGAGCATAACAAATTTGAGGAGCCTTCATCATGAGTGCACGCAACCTCACTCATGGTTCAGTCATTATGAAATTGGGTTCTCACTACGAAAAACTTTGTAACAAACAAAAAACAAAAGGAAAATAAGAATAACTATTCATAAGCTTTCCATATACTCGTGGATGTACTTGTGTGGATCTTTGACCAGACGCTGACTCAGGCGTCATTCTTCCTTCACTGACATATCAAGTATACCAAAATCCTTAATACATCAACGAATGGGAAGGGGATGGTCGGGAGGGCCCCAGTCGTCAATGATTACGGGGCCACTACTAAATATTAGGTTTTCTTAATCTCCTTGCAGGAGTCAAACCTATAATTTAATAGTGGCCCCTCCATCATTGACAATTATGCCTGATATCTAAGACTGGAGGGGGACATTCGTAATCATATCATAACTCTAGCAAAGGCAGATAATCAAACAACCACATAGTATTCTTACTTTGTAAAAAATATATATTTGGTGCATAAACTTTATACAGCACAACTATACAAAAAGGTGTACAAGCAGGAGCGTGCTTCAAAGAAGCCTGCTTGATAAAAAGGGGTTAACTCTGAGATTCTGCGAACAGATCTGCCAGTTACCAAGGCACCCCACTTAATTTAAGTGGTGAAAAATAAAAATTTATAAGTTTACATGTGCACATATAAACCCCATAAAATTTGTGGATATACTTTGCAAAATATAACCAATGCTTAAATTAGATTGCTTCTCAGCCCAAAAACTACTTACAACAACACTGTTGTTTGTACTAAAATTGTACTAGCACAATTTCCTGTAATGAATAGTACAGAGAAATTTTAAATATCACAATACCCATCAACAGTATCACAGCTCTCATATTCTGGCGGGGTCTAGGGTGTCCTATGTTACACTGACTGCACCCCCCACCCCCCACCCCCATTTTCTTGAAATTAAACAAAAGTGACTTGGGCCACCTAGACCCTTTGCCTTAAGGTGAGCGTCCGGCTCATACTCGTAATAGTGCTCAAAACGGCAATATTGCGCAACCCGATATATGGCATCATCACCCATCCCTCTGTCTTCAGTTAAAATCCTGAGGCAATATTCCGTCTGGAAGCATGTTATTTCTGGGCTAGTTTAAAGTTTCCGCGGGTCGCGGGTCTCGCAGACGCGTAGAAAATGCATTATGGGTTTCGGATCTGCAAAAAATAAAAAATAAAACCATGAATTTTTGGTGAAAATATGACTTTCTTAGATATTTTGCCTAACAGTATCTGGTACTCAACCCGGGTAACAACGAAGGGTGTGGTGGTGGTGGAGGAGAAAGAGCAGTGTGGTCCAAGCCGCGAGAGAGGTAGGGTGCGGCTGGCCGGCTGGCTTGCAACAGCTCTCGTGCCTTAGTACCTCACGTAAGAAAGTTCACTTGTCGGCGCAGTTCTGACGTAACCAAATATGCTACAACAATGTTTCTGGTGTCATTGGAAAGGGCATGAAATTCTCTACAACTCCACGTCGCCATTTGTTTGTATTTCTTTCCCATTTCGACACAGCACCCCGAGACATTTGTCACCTAATTTGTACCTAATTGTAAATGCCCTAATTCTACAATTAGATACAAAATGGAAAAAAGTATCAACGTACAATTGAAACTACACCTATTGTTAGTACCCCCAATGCATTAAAACAATCAAGCAACAACATTTAAATGAGATTTTGATTTTACAAAAAGTCATAAATTTACACACCTAACTCAAAAAATAATTGTCCTAGAGAATTAAAATTTTGGAAATTTCTTAGTTGTTAGGTCCCCTATACGTGTACAAAATCTTATGAAATACAGACAAAATCCACTGACACGTTCTAGAGTAAAAGCCTGACGCTCCCGGACGCTCCCCTTAACCCGTGGAGCCCCGGCTAGTTTTGTAATGTTTGCGCACCAGAACCCGGCCGGTTTTCAAAAAATGGTTTTATTCCAGAAACAATAGCGAATGGGTTAGGAATGAAGGAAAAACCACGAAAAACCGCTCAAAAAGCTTAAAAAATGGTCCTACAGAGCCCCCGAAAACGGATTTTATAAGAGTAAAAAATTGAAGGCAATTATCCCAAAAAACCAGGTTATTGCGTGCTCGCGCGCACGCACGTGGACTTTGAGAGTTTTCAACCATCGGCACGGGTGCGTGGGATACGTACACAGTTCCCATACAAATCTGAGCCCTCTTGAGTGGCTACACCTGAGGTCACGGTCGGCGCAATTGGGGCGACGCGCCAGGCGCGTCTCTGGGGCTGTGCGTTACATACATCGCCGACGCGTCAGGCGCGTCGCTGGGGCTGTACGGGTTAAAGCTATACATGGCAAGGAAGGTTTGTCTAGTGCTACTGAGAGGTAACGAGTCAAAAACGTATGATTAGAGGCCCACAACTGTGTGGACATAATATCTTCAACAGAAAAATTCTTAAGGAAACATAACGAAGCCGCCCACTTGCGTAAATCGTGGACCCTACCCACAACGCCGGGATTACTCTCTTTAATGACCTCGACCAAGAGAGAAGCCAGTCTACGTTTCATCAAGCGTTTACCCGTACTTGCTACCCATAAAGCACTGTGGTGATTTAGAGGTGCCACTCTCAAATATTTGGTTAGAGCTTGCACTGGACATAAATTATGGTGCACCTTTCCCCTTTTCAACGCCGGCACCGTGAATTCTGAAAACACGTGTTCACTGTGCTCATTCTTGGCTATGAACCCTGGGGAAGGTGCAATGTGAATACACTCGTTAAGCCTACCAAACCTGAGGCAATTAGGTGTGTTGCTCATCGCCACCAGCTCAGATACTCTGTTCCCGGTAGCCAAGGCCATAAGGAATACTGACCTTTTTAAAAGTAATGTAAAATCTGCAGTATTTTGGTACAGACGGGAATGAAGTAAAGACAATGCCTTGTCCAGAGACCAGGTAGGCATGAGCTGACGGGGAGGTGGGCGGAGTTTAAAACATGCCCTCACCAAACCCTTTTCCTCTCCAACTGGTATGGAGAGACCGGTAAGGTCCAAAAACGGTATCCTAATCGCTGTTAAGTGATTTTTTAACGTCACGACAGGCAAACGTTTCTGCTCGAACAGATAATTTAAATAATTAAAAACCAGAGCCACCGAGGGCACAGTTTGTGCTGTTCTAATAATCCAAGAAGTAAAGGCCTGCCAATGTGATTGATATTGTCGCTTAGTAGACTGGGTATATTGATTCATGAATTTATTGGTCACGTCTCTACCGTATGGTGCTAGCCATTTGGCCTCCTGAATGTCCATAATGCAAAAGTCAGCGAGGTCTTTAGGTTGCCAATTGTGTCTAAGTGGAAAAACCCTACCGGGAGTGATACCGGGTCCGGGCACCACGTCTTCAATTGCTGGTACCACAACTGCGCCGGCCACAGGGGCGCGATTAGCGAGACTACGCCTCGATAATCCTGTAGTTTGTTTACTACGTGGCACATTAGAGACGCATCTGGCGGCGGAAACAGATAAATGGAACTCCACCTGTTCCAGTCTGTCACCAGTGCATCTGCCCCGCCCGCCGGCGTTATCGTCCGGCGGGTGAGGTACAGTGGGAGTTTGTGAGTCTCCTCTGACGCAAACAAATCCACTTGTGGATGGTAAGGCTTCGCAACCATTTGGTCGAAAATGGTTTGCTTGAGCGCCCATTCTACTGTTGTGCTCTGTCTCCGAGACAGAGTGTCTGCCCAGACGTTTGCTACGCCTGGGAGGTAAGATGCGTGAAGCTAGCCTGTTGGCTAGAATAAAAATCTCTTCTGACACGTTTAGCAACCCCCGAGACCTCGTCGACCCTTGTTTCTGAATACAGTGAACTGCATTCAGATTGTCCATTCTGAAGGCCACCGCCTTGCCCCGTAAAGTAGAGCCGTGAGCCTGAAGGAAATATAAGGGCACTAGTAATTCTTTGACATTGATGTGGGAAATTTCTAAATGGGACCAAAGCCCTTGACCCTGGTGCCCTTGGTTTGATTGAAAGCCCCAACCTATCGTTCCTGATGCATCCGTGTTTACCCATACCGTTGGCGGAGGAGAGGTCCATGACATGACTGAGTGCAATGTTTCCCTCTTCGCCCAGACCGCTAGTAAGTTGTGGATTAATTTTGGTATGGGCCATAATTTTTTCACCGGCAATAGCGGAAAATATTTGTTGCCCTCCAATATTAAACGTTTGACTCTTAACCGGCCCAACCGTACCGTTAGTTGAATCCAGTTGAGAGAGCCAACCAGAGACTCCCAGATTCTCCGTGTCGTAGTCAGACTGTGAAGGAACATAAACAGTTTCCTGCGAAATCTGTTGCGATTGTCCACACTCTGAGTCAGAGTGAGAGTAGCTGTGTCCCAGACCAGCCCTATCCACTGAACTACTCTTGAGGGAACAAGGTTTGACTTTACCAGGTTGACCTTGAACCCTAGAGTTTTGACATGTTTTAATGTTATGTTGACATGATTTATGCATACTTGTTCCGTCTCTGCCACCACTAGCCAGTCGTCTAGATACCATAAAATCCTGATCCCTTGCCTTAACAAGGGCATCAGGGCTTGCCGGACTAATTTCGTGAATAAGCGAGGTGCTAGGTTCAATCCAAACGGCATCCTCTGAAAGACATAAGTCTGATGCTTTATTCTTAAGGCCAGAAACCTTTGAAATCTTTTGTTGACCGAGACGTGCCAATACGCGTCCGTCAGGTCTAAAGAACACATCCATCCTCCCGGCGGAAGTGTTAGCCTGATCTGGTTTACTGTAAGCATCCTGAATGACATGTTGTGAATATGGAGGTTCAGAAAAGACAGGTCTACGACTGGTCTCATCTGAACACTGTCCCTTTTGGGTACTAGAAATAGTTTGGATGTGAAAACTGGGTAATTTTGAGGAACCGGGATGATGACATTCTTGGTGATCATTTCCTGGACTAGTGACTCCACCTCTAAAGAAACTAAAGTTGCCTTTGTCGGCTGACGTAAACGAGGTCGTCGGAGCCACTGCCAGGTGATGCCCTTGCGTGCCACCATCCTTGCCCAAGTATTTACTGACCATGCGCGGTGACACGTCCGGAACGACCCAGTTAGCAGACAAGGGTTCGCCGGCTGTACTACCCTCTGATCCACCCGCCGTGAGTTCGGCCCTGGGAGTGAGAGAGACTTTAGTTTTTTGGTGGTGGTGGTGGTGGTGGTGGATGCTTAGCCGACTGGCCGGCGTTGGCAGAAGACGAGCCCTGGCCTGGTCTGCTATAGCTGCGGCCCTTATGACCTGCAAACTTACCTTGTTTGTACCTGTACTGACCTTGGGGGGAGGCGGACTTAGGTATCTGAAAGGGTTTTGACCCACCCGGTTGAGCTTTTGTGACTGGCTTGGGTTTGGGAAAGTTAAAAGCAGGTTTCTTAGAAGGGGTGGGACTGTGCTTAACCTCTGAAGTGCGCATGGGGGTAATTAGACACCTCTCCCTGTGCGCATGTATTTGAGGCGTTTCCGTCACTAAAATATTCATTGTACCATTAATAGCATTAATACTTATCCATATGCACCTATTATGGGTTGATTATAAAGGTATTAACCTGAAACAACAATAAAACGAGTGAAAACAGCATTTGGATGGTCAAAATCGGAGATATATTCCGCGAGTTGTATAATGTATGGGTGAGGCAAGCTGCTTTCCCGCCAATTTCCCCCAAGGCCACTGAGACACAGTCGATCGATACTCTCTCTCTCTCTCTATTGCATTCGCTTGCTATCAGTGATGACCACACCCTGCAACCGGATTTCTAATGTTAGCACGAAAATATACCTCAGAATAAGGGAATAACAGGGAAAATAGGTGATAACTGAAGGAGAGGAGGAAAGTGGGGAAGGAGGGGAGGTAGAGGACTGAGATTTTGCATGGCCCAGGGGCCAATTTTTTTTTTTTTGTTTTTTTTTTTTTTTTTATGTCAAAAGTTGATTTTTTTTTCTCTGACTCTTAAGAGTCTCCCCGCAGTCCGCCGGGGGAACTCTTAAGAGTCTCCCTGCAGTTCCCGGGTTAAAGGCCTGAGCCATATTGAAAACAGTTCTCCACACATCAGGGGACATTAACGAGGGAGTTAGCACCGACGACATGACCACCTGGTTCGCAATTCTATCAGGGAGTTTCCTCACTAGGGACATCCTGAGATCCTGTCTCGCCCGCACCGCCTCGAGCAAGGCCGTGCGTATATCACCCAACGACTGAATCGACGTCTGAAGGAGTAATCGCCGAGATAGTTCAACCGATCGTCTGGCTTCCGCGTCCGCGATTGCCTGAGTGGATCGTAACATAGATTTCGCCACCTGGTGCGTAACAATGTACTGGGAAAAAAGTCTATACGCCTTCCCTCGTAGCCTAAACTCCCGGTCTAGGTGAGCTGGTGAAGGCGTAGTGAAAGGATCTTTAAGTTCACAGAGATTGATTTTGGGGGCAGCTAAAAACGCAAACAAAGCAGATGGGACTCCGCCGGCTGAAAAGACTGGCATAGAGAACCAAGAATGGCTGTCCTGAGGAATCTGGTGGGAGGATTTTGAGGTGAAGGTGGTCGCAAAGTTCTGAGCCTCTACTTCCCATTCCACCCAAGGTCCTGGACCCAACTGCCCCACCTTCAACACTGGGTTAGCGGCTGTGACCGTTTGTAAATCTAATTCTGGAGTGAGAGCTGACAGTGCTTTTATGTCATTAAAACTGTCATGCTTGGTCCAGTCAGAAAACAGCTTTGAAGCTGAGGCAGGGGGCAGTGCAGGCGTAGCTGTATACACAAAAAAGTCATGGTGATAATGGTTCGGAATGGCCTTAATATTAACATCAAGTACATTACCCGCAATATCCAAGGCTCGTAACTTTCTAGATTTATTTCCTTGGATTACCCACTCTCGTGGCACTGGAAGTTCCCCTGACAAAGTGGGCTGTGCTGTCTCTGGCTTAGTTGGGGTCATTTGAACCCATGAGTCATCTGGACCATACAAAAGGGGCATAGCTACCTTTCTTAATGGTGCTTTATCCAACGGGGGCGGATTCACATCCGTAACCACCCTTACATTAGAAGTAGTCAGTGCCGCCGAAGCAGGCCTAGCGACTATATTAGGTGACATAGGGGGAGGGTGCGGAATCTTGGTCAAAGCAATAGAAGCGATCAGAGGCCGAACACTTGAACTCGTCATGGGAGCTCCCAGGTCCACTGTAGGAGTCTCCGGCTGTTGGCCAAATTTTTTTGTGAGAGCAGTAACTAACAACCCATCTATTTCCTCCGCCGTGACAAATTTAGTGGATGAAGAACTCAAAGGTGAATCATTCCTATCTTGCGAGTCGTCTAGAACTGAACCCGACTCTTGCACTTCCATGTCAGAGATTATGGACACCTCATCCTTGTCATCTGGCCCATCATGAGAGGGTTCCGCCGAAGCCGGAACCTCGTCTTGGTGCCAAGTTAAATTAGGAATGGATGATGGGATCACCTCGTCCCGGTGGACGTCCGCCCGTACCTGTGGCTCTTGAACCAAACGTGGGCCCTCATGCCCCGGTTGGGAATAACGCCATAGACCTAGGCTTTGGCCCGAACTCCCTTACACCATCAACCACTGAGCCCCCACTAGACTCTTCTACAGGGCGATCACTGCCTACCGAGCTCTCTAACTCTAGGTATGTAATCTCCAATGGTAACCTGTCCGCCGGCAACACCCCCACCTCAGTCTCTGACTCCACTCCCGCCCCATCAGATTGGATACTAGATAAGTCGGGAGTAGAGGCAAAAAGTGAGGCACGAGGCTCCGGCGAACGCCGGGAGGCCTTTCGTTCCTTAGCATCTTTCCTGGAAAATTTATGGCTGCGGTGTGACTTAGACTTACCACTGCTCTTAGACTTTTCCGATCTTTCACTAGAGCTGTCCTTGGACTTTTCCTCTTTGCTCCTCTTTCTAGCTGGTGAAGAGGAATGACTAGGTGGCTGTTGTCGGAGGAGCGACCTGGACCTGGACCGCGCCCGTGACGTAGAGGCTGTCACCGGGGGCGTGGGTTCACGAGGTCTTTTAGAAGGTGTAGGGACCAGAGAAAGTGCTGTACCCTGCCCAGTCTCTGCCGACTTTCGTACAGTTACTCTAGCGGGACGTTTAATAGGGGGGTGCTCAATTAGTAATTTATCCCAAAGAATCACATTGTCACATTGCAGCGCTTTGTGAGCCACTGTTGTCGCATAACATGTCAACTGTTGCCTGACCTCCCTCAAAGCGACCGCCGCGGATCTACTATTGTCCCGCAACACTTTGGTACTCAATTGAGTACAGAAGGAACAGTTCCCCGTTACCCACAAACCCCTTGAGCGATCTAAACATTTAACACATCTAATGCAAAGAGTGTGTGCAAAGATAGGGATACCTGAACAGGAGGGAGCAATACACAAGGCAAACACAGGGTCTATGGTAGCCATGACAGAGACTGGTGGAAAACACGAACCCACCCCCGGTTTACTCCAGGTTCTCGAAAGTCTCGCCGGAACTCGGCCCTGGAAAAAATAAAAATTTCCAGGAATTAATGCTCATAAGGCTACACCAACATGTTCGAACACAAGTGTTTTAGACAACCCGCCGGGTAACGAGACGTAATACACAACTATCACGGCTCGCTACGCGGAGGGTTCATTAATAAAGATTTCAGAATATCTTAACTTGTCCAAAAGATTTATGCATATCCTCTGACATAATATAAACACCAGCATGGCTTTTTATAACTGACGCAGTCTTCCCAGTGGTGTTTTGTTAAGTTCTTACTGGAAAACCACTCTCAAAGACACCGGCCCTCGTATTATCTCGCAGATAAAAAACTGGACAGCCTGTCTTAAATGCTAGATCTGGCTTCTCCCGAAGCGTTCTAGATCGCCGTATGTTGAATGGCGGCGATACGTATCGTACCCCTCGAGTGTCTGGTTAACTTTACTGAATTAAACAAAACCGTTAATCCTACCCTCCCAAGGTGCAACCGCCGGGTGTGAAATTTAACGTTAACCCCAAAATTCCTAACCCCACTTCTTTGCAAAAGATCGCCTGGGAGGAAAGATCAACAAACAGCCTAGTTTTACTGGCTTTGCAGAAACCGGGAAAAACTCAACTCAACAAGTGTCCGCATGAACACTTAGTTAAATGGGTAAAGCCATCCCGCCGGGAAACACAGTACGCCTGAACACAGGCCCCACCACAGAGACGCAGTCCTGGAGAGCATCAGGCCACTAATCGCCGGGGAAAACAAGCCTTTTTTAACCACGCGTAATTAAAACTCGGCAACCAGCCGGGTTTTCATGGTGTAACCGAGAAAACCCGCCGGAAAAGGCAACCCACCCCGTTCAGATTCAATCTGAACGCACCAATAGACCGTGGAATTAGCCAAAGCACAACTAACCCAAGTCACATAAATAGTCCGAGGAATTAGCGGGAGAGAGAGATAGCTAGAAATGTGAAGGATAATCCAAAAATATTCTGGAAGTACATTCAGGAAAAGTTAACAAGAAGAGTAGGGATCCCAGAGCTGGTAGGGGAGTTGAATGATGGGAGTAGAGCGGAGACTGATAAGGAGAAAGCAGAGGTGCTGGGGAAATACTTTGGGGGGGTACTAACAGTGGAGTCGGAGGATGCAGTGCCTACTATTCCCATCAAACAGGCACCGGCACTAGAACTAATAGAGTTTTCCCATGCTAGAATAAGAAGGGCTATAGAAAAAATGAACAGAAGTAAGTCACCGGGACCGGATGGGATACACCCAAGAATCATAAAGGAAGGAGGGGAGATGTTAGTAGAGCCATTGAAAATGTTATTTGAGGTATCGTTTAATACAGGACAAATCCCGATGGACTGGAGAGAGGCGAACATAACAGCTATATTTAAGAAGGGAAAGAGAAATGACCCAGGGAATTATAGACCAGTCAGTTTGACAAGTGTTGTGTGTAAACTAATGGAAACGGTAATTAGAGAAGGAATAATGGATCATATGAAGTCAAACCAACTTTTCAGTGGGAGACAGTTCGGATTCTTGCCGGGGAGGTCGACGGTACTACAGCTAATTAAGGTGGTAGATGATTGGATGCAAATTCTAGAAGATGGTGATGTAATAGACGTGGTATATTGCGATTTTATAAAGGCCTTCGATAAGGTCCCACATAAAAGGTTAATAGAGAAAGTTAGAAGCTATAATATAGGGGAGAAATGTGTGAAATGGATAGAAGCCTTCCTGAAAGATCGGAGACAGAGGGTACTGGTGAATGGAATAGGCTCGGGGTGGAGGGAAATTACAAGGGGGGTACCTCAGGGATCTGTGTTGGGACCACTGCTGTTCGTTATATTTATCAACGACTTGCCTGAAGTTATAACTAATGGAAGTGAGGTATACCTGTATGCGGATGACACTAAACTGTATAGAAGAGTGAGGAGTAAGGAAGATATGGGTTTGCTTCAAGGAGATGTGGAGGGCATGAAGGGATGGTCTGAGCATTGGTTAATGCCTTTTCATCCAAAAAAATGCAAGTACATGCGGATTGGGACCAGCAAGATAGACAAGGTAGGATACAGTATGTATGAAGCGATGGAGGAAGTGAGTGCAGAAAAGGATATAGGAGTAGTGATAGACAATAAGTTAAATTTCTCAGAACATTTAGCGGAAAAGATAAACAAAGCCAATAGAATTGTAGGGCTGATAAGGAGGACATTTGTGTCACTTGACGAAGAAATCTTCAGGAATCTCTATACAGCGCTGGTTAGGCCGCACCTGGAATATGCGAACCAGGTGTGGGCTCCATATATGGTAAAGGATATAGAAGCAGTGGAGATAGTGCAGAGGAGAGCTAGCAAGCTGGTACCAACGTTGAAGAACGCAGGCTATGAGCAGAGGTTGAGGACACTGGGGCTTCCGACACTGGCATATAGGAGAAAGAGAGGGGATATGATAGAGACTTTTAAGATAGTGTCAGGAAAGTACGATGAGGATGTGTGTGAAGGTATCTTCTTGATGCGGGAGGGAACAAGAACGAGAGGACACTCTAAGAAAATTTACAAAGAAAGAAATAGGCTTGAGCAAAGAACTCATTTTGTGATAGAGTGGTAAATGAGTGGAACGCACTGCCCCAGTATGTAGTCGATTCCGAATCAATAAGGGAGTTTGAAAGTAATCTTGATAAAGCATGGGGAAGACAAGATTTGAAGTTTGATTATAAAACAAAAATACAGAATAGTAAAAATGTTGCGTCTGCTACCGCCGCCGCCAACACCGTGAACGACCGCAGCAGTGCAAGTACTGGTACTGAGCTGGATACACAGGCATAGTTTGCCTTTTTCCAGAGGATCTACTGTAAGAAACTGTAAGAATACACAACTAAACCAGGTCACATATATAGTCCGTGGAATTAGCCAATACACAACTAAACCAGGACACACATGACACAGTAGTACATATTTATAACATAAATCAATAACACTTGGCTATGGAGATCGTCAACTCTTTTAAGTATCTGGGCAGTGTGTTGAGTAAAGATGGGACTATGGATGAAGAGGTGCGGGAGAGGGTACAACAGGGGAAGAGGGTTGTAGGAATGCTAAAAGCAGTAACAAGAAATAGGGTGGTCAGTATGGAAGTGAAGAAGTCCTTGCATGACAGTGTGGTAATCCCGACACTGACTTACGGAAGCGAAGCATGGACGTTGGTTGAGAGACTAAGACCAAGAGTGAGAGCAGTGGAAATGAATTACTTAAGGAGTGCGTGCGGAGTTACATGGAGGGATAGACAGACTAATGAGGAAGTAAGAAGGAGGTGTGGTGTGGAGGTAGATGTGATGGAAAGTGTGAAAAGGAACAACTTGAGATGGTTCGGCCATATGGAACGTATGGAAAGCGAGAGAATGACTAAGAGGGTGTACGAGAGCGAGGTGGAGGGACAGAGGGGGAGAGGTAGACCGAATATGAGGTGGAAGGATGGAGTGAGGAACTACATGAACGAAGGCGGTGCTGGTTGGGGGGAGGGGCGTCGACTGACTGGGGACAGAGGTGCATGGGGGCGGTTCGTTCGTGGCCACCCCTTCGGGGATCACGGCGTCAGGCAATAGATAGATAGATAGAATAACACTTGTGCATGTGGCAAAAGCTACGAGAGGCTGGCTAGGCCTAAGCAGACGGAAAACACAGTAAACATGTCGTAATATAAACAAAAAGCACTGAATTATATCACAACAGGAACCACCGTCAACACACCACTGTAGCAAACACTTCCCGGTAAAGGGAAGAACTGACTCGGGACCCAGAAAAAACTTCACTAAGTGAAGAAAAATACGTTGGGAACGTCGGAGAATAAACAGCTACCTCATCAGAAAGATAAAAGGCAGCAATAATAACGCGTAATGAAAGCCGCCTGCATCACAAAGCTAGCTAACCGTGAAAAAGTTCACATGTCCACAACAGGACCACGAGGGTACACCCGAAATAGATGCCCCAAACACACGACCCAAAATACACTGCACTGCAGGCAACCTGCCCAGGACCCTCCTGCTACGCATATCCTAACCTTACTCGATACATCCCGGAGTAAACCAATGAGAAAAAACTCACTAGGGACGCAACAAATGCTGAACGAGCGGAGCGTGGGGAGGCACGTCCGGGTCGGTTGAGCGGAGCGCAGAGCAGAGAAGGAAGAATGACGCCTGAGTCAGCGTCTGGTCAAAGATCCACACAAGTACATCCACGAGTATATGGAAAGCTTATGAATAGTTATTCTTATTTTCTTTTTCTTTTTTATTTGTTACGAAGTTTTTTGGTAGTGAGAAGCCAATTTCATAATGACTGAACCATGAGTGAGGTTGCGTGCGCTCATGATGAAGGCTCCTCAAATTTGTTATGCTCTGCGCGGTAGATTCAAAACTACGGCGGAAGAGTGTTTGAAGAGGGTGCCTTATGTAATAGGCATAATTGTCAATGATGGAGGGGCCACTATTAAATTTGTCTCTGTCACCTGTCCTATCTCTCCAGTACGGCCACCCGATCCTCCTAGCCGGCGGCGCTTGTAGCACTTTGGCGCTGCCGACTGGGAGGCTCTCCGGCAGTACTTCTTTGATTTCCCATGGAATTATTTCTGCTTCCATGGCAGAGGTCCCTCGGAGAGTGCTGAACGCATTACCGAGGTAATCCTATCGGGCATGGAAGCATACATTCCATTCTCTTTCTCTCAGACTAATGCTAAAAAATCTTGGTTTACTCACGCCTGTTCTACTGCTGTCCGCAATAAGGAGGAAGCATTCAAACGGTACCGACGCCTTAAAACTCAAGACTCATTCTTCCTATGTTTCTGCCCGGAATCAAGCCAAATCTGTTCTTCGACTTGCCAAACACTCTTTCATCAATAATAAATGCACTAAACTATCCAACTCTAGCTCTTTCCAAGCTTTCTGGCATCTAGCCAAAAACCTCTCCAACAATTTCTCTTCCTCGTCTTTCCCTCCCCTTTCCCACTCTGATGGCACAACCATCACTTCTTCCTCTGACAAAGCTAAACTCTTCGCTCAAACTTTTGCTAGAAACTCCACCTTGGATGATTCCGGTGCTATTCCTCCCTCTCCGCCCTCCTCTCTCTTACTTATGCCTAATATCCCTAATCTCTTCTAAAGATGTACTTTCTACCCTCTCTGGGCTTAACACTAATAAGGCGTATGGGCCGGACGGTGTTAACATAAGAACATAAGAAAATGGGAGTCTGCAGAAAGCCGATTGGCCTAAGCAAGGCAGATCCCTGAATCCCAGGTGTTCCTCCTGTTGTTCTCAAAAACTGTGCTTCCGTGCTGACTCCCTGCCTAGGCAAACTCTTTCGTCTCTGTCTATCCTCTAACGTCTTCCCTTCATGCTGGAAGTTTGCTCACATTCAACCTGTCCCAAAAAAATCAAGAAGGGTGACCGCTCTCAATCCTCCAACTATCGTCCAATTGCTCTCATCTCTTGTGTTTCTAAAGTTTTTGAAACTATTCTTGCTTCCAAATTTCTTAAGCATTTCTCTTCTCATAATCTGCTCTCAGATCGCCAGTATGGCTTCCTTAAGGGTCGCTCTACTGGTGATCTTCTTTCATATCTTACTAACTCTTGGTCATCCTCCTTTCGGGACTTCGGTGAGACTTTTTCTATTGCACTAGACATATCAAAAGCCTTCGATAGAGTCTGGCATAAATCTTTAATTTCTAAACTACCCTCCTTCGGTTTCTATCCCTCCATCTGTGCCTTTGTCTAATTTCCTTTCCAGCCGTTCCATAGCCGCGGTTGTGGACGGCCATTGTTCACTGACTCACCCTATAAACTCCGGTGCTCCTCAGGGCTCTGTCCTATCTCCTATTCTCTTTCTAATTTTTATAAATTATCTCCTTAACTGTACCTTAATTCCCATCCATTCATACGCAGACGACTCAACCTTACACTACTCCATTAGTTTTTCAGAACGCCCCAACCAGCAATCCCTCAACGACAAACGTAATGAAGCCATAGAACTCTTAAATTCTGATCTAAATACTATTTCCAATTGGGGCAGAGAAAACCTTGTTAACTTTAATGCTTCCAAAACCCAATTTCTCCATCTATCTACCCGTCAAAATCTCCCAGCGGACTATCCCTTATTCTTCAACAATACAAAAATCAACCCTTCATCTTCTCTCAATATTCTTGGTGTCTCTTTTTCTTCTGCTCTCATTTGGAAGGACCAAGATAGACAAGGTAGGATACAGTATGTATGAAGTGATGGAGGAAGTGAGTGCAGAAAAGGATATAGGAGTAGTGATAGACAATAAGTTAAATTTCTCAGAACATTTAGCGGAAAAGATAAACAAAGCCAATAGAATTGTAGGGCTGATAAGGAGGACATTTGTGTCACTTGACGAAGAAATCTTCAGGAATCTATATACAGCGCTGGTTAGGCCGCACCTGGAATATGCAAACCAGGTGTGGGCTCCATATATGGTAAAGGATATAGAAGCAGTGGAGAAAGTGCAGAGGAGAGCTAGCAAGCTGGTACCAACGTTGAAGAACGCGGGCTATGAGCAGAGGTTGAGGACACTGGGGCTTCCGACACTGGCATATAGGAGAAAGAGAGGGGATATGATAGAGACTTTTAAGATAGTGTCAGGAAAGTACGATGAGGATGTGTGTGAAGGTATCTTCTTGATGCGGGAGGGAACAAGAACGAGAGGACACTCTAAGAAAATTTACAAAGAAAGAAATAGGCTTGAGAAGGCAAAGAACTCATTTTGTGATAGGATGGTAAATGAGTGGAATGCACTGCCCCAGTATGTAGTCGATTCCGAATCAATAAGGGAGTTTGAAAGTAATCTTGATAAAGCATGGGGAAGACAAGATTTGAAGTTTGATTATAAAGCAAAGATACAGAATAGTAAAAATGTTGCGTCTGCTACCGCCGCCGCCAACACCGTGAACGACCGCAGCAGTGCAAGTACTGGTATTGAGCTGGATACACAGGCATAGTTTGCCTTTTTCCAGAGGATCTACTGTAAGAAACTGTAAGAAATATTACCAGTCTTGCTAAGGCAGCCTCCCAGAAGCTGGGTGTGCTCAACCGCCTTAGGGGGTTCTTTTCCCCTGCACAGCTTCTTGCTCTGTACAGGGGCATAGTGCGCCCTTGTATTGAGTATTGTTCACATGTGTGGGGAGGTTCCTCTCACACCGCTCTCCTAGACAAAGTTGAAAGGAAGGCCTTTCGTATCATTAACTCCCGTCCACTCACCAACTCTCTGCAATCTCTCTCTCTCCGCCGCAATGTTGCATCTGTCTCGCTATTCTATCGCTACTATAATAATCAGTGTTCCTCAGAGCTATCCCAGTGCATACCACCTCCTTTACGTAGGGCACGTGGTACCCGTCTTGCAACTCAATCCCACCCCTACTCTGTGCAACTCTCCAACCCAAGAGTGAAACGTTACTCTCAAACTTTCTTCTACTCAACAGCTGAGCTCTGGAACTCTCTCCCAGATGGTGATGGGCTGGTCTATCAGAGTGAGAACTGAGCGATCTCTGCCATACCCATAGCTTACTCTGACTGTTCCTTTTACTTTTATATTTTCTAAATCTCAAGTGACGGCGTCTCTTTCGTGGATTGACCTCCCAGTCTACCTAGATTGGAAGCCAGAGCGTCACATTTTTTCCTTTGCCCCTCAACTTTCTCTTCATAATTGCTGAGGGGCACAGGTCCCTGGGTTGGGCTTTGGTTTCCCGGGATTTCCGCACCCTCCTCAACTCCCCGCCATGGAGAGTGGCTTCGGTCACCCAGGCTTTATTGTGGTCGGCAGTGAGGGTTCTGTGGGGGCGCACGGTTATGGCCTTGGCCTTGCTCGGGGCCTTGGGGCTGTTCGGCCAGGCAGCTTGGGGAACAACAACAACAACTCTCCCAGAATCAGTCTTTCCCTCTTCCTATGACTTAAATTGCTTCAAACTCAGTGTGTCTAGGCATTTTGGCTCGAACGTCCCTTGATTTTGGCCCTGTCACTCTTTCAACTATGGGGGAGGCACTCGCTATAGGCAGTTATGCCTTTTGCCTCCCTCAATCACATGGAAAAAAAAAAAAATGAAAGTCAATAGTGACAAGAAGAAATGCAAAAGAGTGGTTCTGAGCTTGGAACAAAAAACGCAAATATCCAAACGAATGGAGAGAGGTGGATGATGTAACAGCATCCACCTCTACAACTGTGGATGAGTGGCAAGCATCCACCCCTTGCTGCCTCTCCCAAAGCATCTACCTCATAAATAAGAACTTTTAGATATTAAGTGAGAAACCCAAGACAAACTAAAAAGAACAAAAACAGTTTGATATTAGTGTTTCGTTTTGCTACTGTCAAAACTTTGAATGCGCTGCAGAACTCTCCCTCCCGATAAGGCCTAGCCTTCGCATACGACGATACGCATTACGCCGCCGACAACAACAACAGCTGGACGCCTTTTCCAACTTCTACTGTACTTCTAAATTGGCGAGCTGAGAACATTACTATTAAAATGGTATAGTTATGTGTGTTTGTTTATTATATTAAGGCTGATAATACAGATAGTCATTAGGGAGGTATTTTCTTGGGGTTTATGGGCATTTATAGGAGTAATTTTCAATCAACCGGAATTTTCATTTCACCGGAGGTTTCAAATCCCTCTGAGTGCCGGAAAATGGAGGTGCTACTGTATGTATGTAACCATGACAAGCCTCTTTAGCAAGAAGGTCTGCGTTCTCATTCCCCTCGATACCTACATGTGCAGGGATCCAACATAGTGTGAACGACAGACCCCCGCCCTGTAACAGGTGTATTTCATGTACGTTTTTACTAACGGGTCGGTGGGAGCGTAAACGCATAACGCGTGCAGAGCGCTTCGAGAATCACTGCAAATTACAATATGGGAAGAGGTGTTTGGTAGCATGGAGACGATGTCCAGGGCCCCATGGATAGCCCATTATTCTGCGGTGAAAACTGTGGAGTACGAATGAAGGGTACACTGATAAGTATCATGTGTAGAAATCGCAGCACAGCCCGTGGCTTCAGCCTGTTTTGAACCATCGGTGTTTTGTTGTTGTTGTTGCTGTTCCCCAGGCTGCCTGGCCGAACAGCCCCAAGGCCCCGAGCAAGGCCAAGACCATCGGTGTAAATGAATTCAGCAGGGCCATGACTTGAAAGATGTTACATAGCAACGCTTCTACATTGCAACGGGTGGAGTGCAGCACATGCTTCCGCTAGGTGAAAACATACGTCAGGGCGGGTAGAAGTCCACGGGGTATAGTGGTGTGTGTATAGAGAGAAGCGAGAAAGGGGTGCCGCCACAGAGTGTGAGGTGAGGTTGAATGGTCAGGCTCATTTAAGTAATTGGGCAGTTTTTTTAGTAAGGATGGGAGTATGGATGAAGAACTGCGGGAGAGGGTTGTAGGAATGCTGAAAGCAGTACCGTAAATGGGTAATTTCGGACTGCGGTCATAACTTTGGACTTTGGCGATAATAAGTAATTAGCCATTGTCATAATAAAATGTCTATCTATCTATCTACATACATACATACATACAAGTTTAAAGATCGTTTGTCCACAGAGACTGTGGTTACAGTCTCACGTCCTAAATGGCAGCTTTCCAGGCGGCCCTGTCAAGGGCTGCCTCTGTTGTCAAGTTCTTTATTTTGAGATCGGACCGGAGTACCCGAGCCCACTTCATTCTAGGTCCACCTCTACGCACAGCTTCCCCCACGTTCACAGTCCGGCATTTCTTTATATATATATATATGACGAAAATTTTTAAATTTTTCGCTACCCTGCCAAACTTCTATCACCCTGAAGAAATTTGTTGTTGTTGTTGATGTTCCCCAAGCTGCCTGGCCGAACAGCTCCAAGACCCTGAGCAAGGCCAAGGCCATAACCGAGCACCCCCACAGAACCCTCACTGCCGTCCACAATAAAGCCTGGGTGACCGAAGCCACTCCATGGCGGGGAGCTGAGGAGGGTGCGGAAACGCCCAGGAAACCAAAGCCCCACCCAGGGCCCTGTGCCCCTCAGCAATTATGAAGAAAAAGTTGAGGGGCAAAGGAAAAATGTGACGCTTTGGCTTCCAATCTTGGTAGATTGGGAGGTCAATCCACGGAAGAGACGCCGTCACTTGAGATCTAGAAGATATATAAGTAAAAGGAACAGTCAGATTAAGCTATGGGTATGGCAGAGATCGCTCAGTTCTCACTCTGATAGACCAGCCCATCACCACTGAAGAAATTTGTTTGTATGAATGATGTTGTGACTGATAATTATAATCTTGTAGTAAAATTACCAGACAACATCCACCAAAGGCAATTTGTAACACATGTATAACGCTCTAGCTAGAACACTATAATTTAACCTATTGTGTTTAAAAAAAACAAAAAACAAGACAAAAAAATCGGACATGGAACAAAGTAATAATTTCCAAGATTGGAAGCCAAAGCGTCACATCTTTCCTTTGCCCATCAACTTTCTCTTCATAATTGCTGAGGGGCACAGGGCCCTGGGTGGGGCTTTGGTTTCCCGGGCGTTTCCGCACCCTCCTCAGCTCCTCGCCATGGAGTGGCTTCGGTCACCCAGGCTTTATTGTGGTCGGCGGGGGGGGTTCTGTGGGGGCGCTCGGTTATGGCCTTGGCCTTGCTCGGGGCCTTGGGGCTGTTCGGCCAGGCAGCTTGGGGAAAAACAACAACAACAACAACTATTTTCCCTATGAAAATAATTCATAATACTTGTCCATCATTAAAATGGTGGTTAAAGATCAAATAATCATTCTCTGAGTCCAAAAACCCATAAAAATATGTTATGCTAACCGATTTATGTATTTCGGATAATTCTGGATATATAATATACAGTATATAAAATAGGAGAGGCATATATCTTGTCAAAAAAATTGTATCTGCCGAAAGAAACACTAACACATATGTTATACCTATAAAAATGCTCAAATTCATAAAAATTTATATTCAGTGATAGAGTACCTGTATACATACCTATATTTTTTCACTAGGCCTAGTTAATTTTCGAGTTATTCAATTGACTCCATTGGTTATTTTTCCAGCTCAATATTTTCTAAGAGTGAGTTCAATGCCTAACAAGAACCGATCCAAAACGAATATCTGTTAAAACTCGTATATTACCCTCTCCTATACTGATTATACAGGCCTAAAAGTATGGACTGTGCATTTTCCACTAAAACATAGGACAGGAATAAACTGCAATAATAAAATATTCATATAAAATAGTAGGAGCCGAAAAATTAATCAAATAAAGCCACGAACGTACGTCCGATGTTCTCCTTATTTGTCCTGACTTATTCCAGCTTTTTTGGCAATCATTTTCCATAAGAAATCACTGTACAGTATGTCCGAAGTTTTCCACTTGTCAAGAGTATTTCGGACATCATTTAGGATAAGGATAGCTCTCTTATTATGGGGGATCATTTTAGGAGGCTTCCTGGATTACGGCACACTATCACCACACATCACTTGACCTAGATAAATCTCTATAATGTATTTACAGTCATGAGAAATTGTTAAAAAACCTCTGAAAATGTCCGAAATTACCCCAGTTTACGGTAACAAGAAATAGGGTGGTCAACATGGAAGTAAAGAAGTCCTTGCATGACAGTGTGGTAATCCCGACATTGACTTATGGGAGCGAAGCATGGACGTTGGTGAAAAAACTCAAACCAAGAGTGAGAGGGGTGGAAATTAGTTACCGGTACTTGAGAAGTGCGTTAGGAGTTACATGGAGGGATAGACAGACGAATGAGAAAGTACGAGAGAGGTGTAGAGTGGATGTAGATGTGCTGGAAAGTGTGAAAAGGAACACCTTGAGATGGTTCGGCCATGTGGAATGTATGGGAAGCGAGAGAATTACTAAGAGAGCGTACGAGAGTGAGGTGGAAGGACAGAGAGGGAGAGATAGACCGAGTGAGAGCTGGAAGGATGGAGTTAAGAAGTATATGAGCGAAGGCGGTGCTGGATGGGAAGAGGGGCGTCGACTGACTGGGGACAGAGGTGCATGGAGGTGTTTCGTTCGTGGCCACACCTTCGGGGATCACGGCGTCCGGTAATAGATAGATAGATAGATAGCTAGCTTTGAATGGTCTACAAGGTCTTGTGATGTGTTTCAGCTAGGTTAGAAGCCCAGGCAGGGCTTGCATATTCCATCACTGATCTTATGTATTGTTTGTATACTGTGGTGGTAGTTTCTTTGTTGTGTCCAAATTTTGTGTGGGCAAGTGACCTGAGGGCATTAAGTATGGGTGTCAGTTTATTTTTTATTTTTGTGATATGTTGTTTGAATGTCATTACAGTATCATATTTATTAGTGGCCCCTCCATCATTGACGAACATGCCTATTACATAAGGCATCCTCTTCAAACCCTAATCCGCCGTAGTTTGAATCTACCGCGCAGAGCATTTAAAAACTGAGGAGCCTTCATCATCAGTGCACGCGACCTCACTCATGGCTTCAGTCATTATGAATTGGGTTCTCACTACGAAAAAACTTCGTAAAAAATAAAAACAAAAAGAAAATAAGAATAACTATCCAATAAGCTTTCCATCATATCGTGGATGTACTTGACCAGACGCTGATTCAGGCGTCATTCTTCCTTCTCTGCTCTGCACTCAGCCTGCCCGGACGTGTCTCCCCACGCTCCGCTGGTTCCGCATTTGCTGCGTCCCTAGTGAGTTTTTTCTCATTTGTTTACTCCGGGATGTATCGAGTAAGGTTAGGATATGCGTAGCAGGAGTGTCCTGGGCTGGTTGCCCGCAGTGCAGTGTATTTTGGGTAGTGTGTTTGGGGCATCTATTTCGGATGTACCCTCGTGGTCCTGTTGTGGACATGTGAACTTTTTCACAGTTGAGTTAGCTTGTGATGCAGGCGGCTTTCATTACGCGTTATTTGTGCTGCCTTTTATCTTTCTGATGAGGTAGCGTTGCTTTGCCGACGTTCCCAGCGTATTTTTCTTCAATTAGTGAAGTTTTTTTCTGGGTCCCGAGTCAGTCTTCCCTTGGTCGGAAGTATTTGCTACAGTGGTGTGTTGGCGGTGGTTCCTGTTGTGATATTTCCAGTGCTTTTGTTTATATTTCAACATTTTTTGTGCCGTCTGCCTAGGCCTAGCCAGCCGCTCGTAGCTTTGCCACATGTACAAGTGTTATTGATTTATTTTATAAATATGTCCTACTGTGTCATGTGTATCCTGGTTTAGTTGTGTATTGGCTAATTCCACGGACTATGTAGGTTTCCTGGATTAGTTGTGTATTGGCTAATTCCACGGATTATATTTGTGGCCCCTAGGTTAGTTGTGCTTTGGCTATCTCTCGGGTCCTATGTGCGTTCAGATGGTTTCTGATTGGGGTGGATTACTTTCCGGCGGGTTTTTCTCGGTTACACCATGAAAACCCCGGCCGAGAGCCGTGTTTGGCCACGCGTGGTTTCAAAACAGGCTTGTGTCCCCGGCGAGTAGGTGTCTGTGGCTCCCCAGGACTGCGTCTCTGTGGTGGTGCCTGTTTCAGGCTCCCTATGATTCCTGGCGGAATGGCTGTACCCATCTAACATTGTTCATGCGGACATATGTTATGAAGTTTTTCTAACCGGTTTTACAAACCAAAGGAAAAACCCTAGCTGTTGTTGTGGGCTTCCTCCCCGGCGATCTTTTACAAAGAAGTGGGGATAGGAACTTATGGGGTTAACGTTTAAAACATCAGATCTCACCTGGCGGGTGCACCTTGGTAGGATGGGATGAACGAATTGGTAATTCAGTTTAGTTAACCGGTCCATTTTAGTGATACTATATGTATCGCCGCCCTCCCACATACGGCGATCGAAGGCTCAATTAGGGTTAACATCTTTTTCCATAAGTTTTTCACACCCGGCGGGTGCTCCTGGGAGGAGGAAATACGGAATTTACAATTCAAGTTAGTTAACCAATTAATTGAGAGATACGTTTATGTATCGCCGCCTTCAACATACGGCGATCTATGTGACAATTCGTTACAAGTCAGATCTCGTATCAGCCTGCCCTGTGTTAATCTGCTAAATAATTCAGGGGCCGGCGTCATTGTGGGGGGTTGTTTTACAAAATTGAATCTTGAAACAGTCACCACCAGAAAGACTATGTTTATAAATGCCATACTGGTCTTTTATATTATGTCAGAGGGTATTCTTAACTTTCTTAAGACATGTCTAGATATTCGGAAATCTTTATAGAACACCGCCGCGTAACGAGCTGTGATCATTGTGACATTACGTCTCGTTATCCGGCGGGTTATTAACACTTGTGTGCGAACATGTTGGGTTAACCTTATGAGCATTAATTCCTGGAAATTTTATTTTTTTCCAGGGCTGGGCTCCGGCGGACCAATACAGAACCTGCAGTAGTTTCCCACCAGTCTCTGTCATGGCTACCTTTGCCCCAGTTTTTGCTTTATGCATTACTCCAACCTGTGCCGGTATCCCTCTTTTTGCGCACACTCTTTGTATCAAGTGTGTTAAATGTCTAGACCGTTCAAGGGGTCTGTGGGTGATGCGCAACTGTTCCTTTTGCTCCCAACTAAGTGTAAAAGTCCTCCAAGATAATGATAAGACCGCAACGGTCGCCTTACGAGAAGTTAGGCAACAAATGTCAGCTTATACTACGATTCTGGCTCATAAGTCACTTCAATGTGACAACGTCCCTCTTTGGGATAGGCTTCTTCTTGAGCACCCTCCCCCTAAACATTCCTCTCGAGTAACTAGTCGTAAACCGGCGGAGACTGGACAGGGTTCTGTGTCATCTCCTGCCCCTGCTACTTCGAAACGTCAACGTGAGCCTACACCCCCGGCGGCAGCCTCCTCGTCTCGGGAGAGATCTCGGTCTAGGTCACCTCTCAGACACCAGCCACCCAGTCTTGCCTCTTCACCATCGAGTAAGAAGAGTAAGACGGAGAGTTCCACCAGTGGTCACGGCGATAAATCCTCCAAATCGAAGAGTAGTTCACGGTCACACCGCAGCCATAAATCTTCAAAAAAGGATTCCCATGATAGAAAGGCCTCCCGACATTCGCCAGTTTCTAGTACTTCTCGTCATACCTCTACCCCAGACAGAGTTTGTGTTCGGTCTCAGGGTCCAGTGTAGTGCCTGTACCTAAAGATGATTTACCCATTAACATTTTAACCCTGGATTTGGAGAGTTCAGGGAGCTCAGTGGTTGGGAGTGTTTCGGACTCCCAAGGGAGTGTAGGCCAAGGCCTAGGTGTTTGGCGATATTCTCGACCGGGGCCTGACCACCCACTTCCGGCTCAAACTATTCACACAGTGGCTGACGTCCACCGGGACGCGGCGATCCCATCCTCTATTCCTGACTTATCTTGGCAACAAGATGGTACCCCAGCCTCGGCGGGATCTTCTCAGGAGGAACAGGATGATAAAGACGAGGTTTCGATCATATCGGATATGGAAGGGCAAGAGTCAGGTTCAGGCTTAGACGCCGCACAAGATCTTAATGATTCAGCAGTGAGTACATCATTAAATCAATTTGTCACTGCACAGGAAATTGATGGGCTACTAGTTAATGCTTTATCTAAATTTTTTGGCCAACAGCAGGAAACTCCCACAGTGGACTTGGGAGCTCCCACGACAAGCTCTACGGTACGGCCTCTGATGATTTCTATTGCTTTGACTCAGATCCCTCACCCTCCCTCTATGTCACCATCGGTGGTTACTAGGCCTGCTACGGCGGCATTGACCACTTCGAATGTAAGGGTTATAACGGATGTCAATCCGCCCCCTCTAGACAGAGCGCCTCTCAGAAAGGTAGCTATGCCCTTGCTTTACGGACCAGACGAGTCGTGGGTCCTTTTGACCCCCACTAAACCAGAGCTCGCCCAACCTACCTTGTCAGGGGAACTCCCAGTGCCGCGTGAGTGGGTCATCCAGGGCAATAAATCTAAGAAATTAAGGGCCTTGGATACTTTGGGGAATGTACTAGATGTCAACATCAAGGCTATACCTAGTTATTATCACCAGGACTATTTTGTTTATACTGCTAAGACTGCTTTACCCTCTGCCTCAGCTTCAAAATTGTTTTCTGACTGGTCTAAGCATGATGGGTTTAATGACATTAAGACACTGTCAGCTCTCACTCCAGAACTCTATTTACAAACCGTCACAGACGCAGCAGCTAATCCAGTCTTGAAGGTGGGGCAGTTGGGTCCAGGACCTTGGGTGGAATGGGAGACAGAGGCTCAAAACTTTGCGACCACATTTACTTCCAAAACTTCCCACCAGATCCCTCAAGATACTCATTCTTGGTTCTCCATGCCAGTGTGTTCTGCCGGCGGAGTCCCTTCAGCTTTGTTTGCTTTCTTTGCTGCCCCTAAAATTAATCTTTGTGAGCTAAAAGACCCTTTCACTACCCCTAACCCAACTCACCTAGACCGAGAATTTAGGATACGGGGGAAAGCTTTTCGCCTGTTCTCTCAATACATAGTGTCACAACAGGTAGCAAAGTCATTGCTCCGGTCCACTCAGGCAATCGCAGACGCGGATGCCAGACGATCGGTTGAATTGTCCCGGCGACTGCTTCTTCAGTCGTCAATTCAATCATTGGGTGACATACGCACCGCCTTGCTTGAGGCGGTACGAGCGAGACAAGATCTCAGAATGTCCTTAGTCCGAAAACTGCCTGATCGCATTGCGAATCAGGTGGTCATGTCACCAGTGCTCACTCCTTCTTTAATGTCCCCTGAAGTGTGGCGAACGGTTTTTAATATGGCTCAGGCCTTTAAACACAGTCCCACCCCTTCTAAGAAACCTGCCTTTAACTTCCCCAAACCCAGGCCAGTCGCTAAGGCTCAGCCGGGGTGATCTAAGCCCTTTCTTCCACCTAAGTCCTCCTCCCCTCAAGGTCAGTACAGGCATAGACAGGGTAGGTTTTCAGGTCAGAGAGGACGCGGCTATAATAAGCCAGGTCAGGGCCCGTCTTCTGCCAACGCCAGCCAGCCGGCGAAGCATCCACCACCTCCAACTTCACCACCATCAAAAAACTAAAGTCTCTCTCACTCCCGGTGCCAGTCTTAAGGCCGGTGGATCCGAGGGTAGTACAGCTGGCGAACCCTTGTCTGCTAACTGGGTCGTTCCGAACGTGTCACCAAGCATGGCCGTTAAACACTTGGGCACGGATGGTGGCACGCAAAGGCATCACTTAGCAGTGGCTCCGGCGACCTCGCTTACGTCAGCCGACAACGGCGAATTTTGTTTCTTTAGAGGTGGAGTCACTGGTCCAGGAAATGATTGCCAAGAATGTCATCATCCCGGTCCCCCCAAATTACCCTGTATTCACGTCCAAGCTATTTTTGGTTCCCAAAAGGGACAGTGTTCAGATGAGACCGGTCGTAGACCTGTCTTATCTGAACCTTCACATTCACAACGAGTCATTCCGAATGTTAACAGTACACCAAATCAGGCTAACACTTCCGCCGGGAGGTTGGATGTGTTCCCTAGACCTGACAGACGCCTATTGGCACGTATCGGTCAACAAAAGATTTCAAAGGTTTCTGGCCTTACGGATCAGGCATCAAAATTTTGTTTTCCAGAGGATGCCATTCGGTTTGAACCTGGCACCTCGATTATTCACGAAATTAGTCCGGCAAGCCCTGATGCCGTTGTTAAAGCAAGGAATCAGAGTTTTGTGGTACCTAGACGACTGGCTGGTGGTGGCAGAGACAGAGCAATTATGCATCAAACATGTCAACATAATTTTAAATCATGTCAAAACTCTAGGGTTCAAGGTAAATCTGGTAAAGTCAAACCTTGTTCCCTCAAGAGTAGTTCAGTGGATAGGGCTGGTTTGGGACACAGCTGCTCTCACTCGGAGTCAGAGTGTGGACAATCGAAACAGGTTTCGCAGGAAACTGTTCATGTTTCTTCACAGTCTGACTACAACACGGAGGATCTGGGAGTCTCTGGTCGGCTCTCTCAACTGGATTCAACTAACTGTAATGTTGGGCCGGTTGAAAGTAAAACTTAATATTGGAGGGCAACAAATATTTCCCACTCTTACCGGCGGGAAAATTATGGCCCATCCCAAAATTAATCCACACCTTACTAGCGGTCTGGGCGAAGAGGGAACTGTTGCACTCAGTAATGTCATGGACCTCTCCTCCGCCAACGGTATGGGTAGACACGGATGCGTCAGCACAATAGGTTGGGGATTTCAGTCAAACCAGGGGCACCAGGGTCAGGGGCTTTGGTCCCACTTAGAAATCTCCCACATCAATGTCAAAGAATTACTAGTCCCCTTGTATTTCCTTCAGGCTCACGGCTCTACTTTACGGGGCAAGTCGGTGGCCTTCAGAATGGACAATCTGAATGCAGTTCACTGTATTCAGAAACAGGGGTCAACGAGATCAAGGAAGTTGCTAAACGTGTCTGAAGAGATTTTTACTCTAGCCAACAGGCTAGACATTTATCTTCACGCATCTTATCTCCCAGGCATAGCAAACGTCTGGGCAGACGCTCTGTCCCGGAGACAGAGCACGACAATAGAATGGGAGCTCAAGCAACCCATTTTCAACCGAATGATTGCAGAGCTCTACCATCCACAAGTGGATCTGTTTGCGTCCGAGGAGACTCACAAACTCCCTTTATACCTCACCCGCCGGACGAAAACGCCGGCAGGGGGCCAGACGCCCTAGTGACAGACTGGAACAGATGGAGCTCCATCTATCTGTTTCCGCCGCCAGACGCGTCACTAATGTGCCACGTAGTGAACAAACTACGAGATTATCGAGGCTTAGTCTCGCTAATCGCGCCCCTGTGGCCGGCGCAGTTATGGTACCAGCAATTGAAGACGTGGTGCTCGCACCCGGTGTCGCTCCCAGTCGAGTATTTCCACTTAGACACGATTGGCAACCTAGCGACCTCGCTGACTTTTGCATTATGGACATTCAAGAGGCCAAGTGGCTAGCACCATATGGTAGAGATGTGACCAATAAATTAATCAATCAAAATATTCAATCTATGAAACGACAGTATCAATCACATTGGCAAGCCTTTACTTCTTGGATCATTAGAACAGAACAGACTGTGCCCTCAGTGGCATTAGCTTTTAATTATTTGAATTATCTGTTTGAGCAGAAACGTTTATCCGTGGTAACGTTAAAAAATCACTTAACTGCGATTAGGGTGCCCTTTTTCGACCTTACAGGTCTCTCCATACCGGTAGCGGAGGAAACAGGTTTTATGAGAGCATGTTTTAAACTCCGCCCACCTCCCCGTCAGCTCATGCCTACTTGGTCTCTGGACAAGGCATTGTCTTTACTTCACTCTCGTCTGTACCAAAATACTGCAGATTTTGCATTACTCTTAAAAAAAGGCTGTATTCCTTCTGGCTTTGGCCACCGGGAACAGAGTGTCTGAGCTGGCGGCGATGAGCAACACACCTAATTGCCTTAGGTTTGGTAGACTTAATGAATGTATTCACATTGCACCTTCCCCGGGATTTGTAGCCAAGAATGAGCACAGTGCACACGTGTTTTCTGAGTTCACTGTGCCGGCGTTAAAGAGGGGAAAGGTGCACCATAATCTATGTCCAGTGCAAGCTCTAACCAAATATTTGAGAGTAGCTCCTCTAAACCCCCAAGGTGCTTTGTGGGTAGCGAGTACGGGTAAACGCTTACTGAAACGGAGATTAGCTTCTCTTCTGGTCGAAGTCATTAAAGAGAGTAATCCCGGCGTTGTGGGTAGGGCCCACGATTTACGCAAATGGGTAGCCTCTTTACGTTTCCTGAAGAACTTTTCAGTAGAAGATATTTCGTCCACACAGTTGTGGGCGTCTAATCATACGTTTTTGACTAGATACTTGTCAGTTGCTCTAGACAAACCTTCCTTACCATGTATAGCTTTAAGGCAGAGGGTCTAGGTGGCCCTTCAGTCACTTTTGTTTACTTTCAAGGAAAAAGGGGGGGGGGGGGGGAGTGAAGTCAGTGTAACATAGGACACCCTAGACCCCGCCGGAATGTAAGAGCTGTGATACAAATTATGGATAATGTGATAAGAAAATTTCTCTGTTCTATTCAGGGCGAGAAATTGTGCTAGTACAATGTTAGTACAAACAACAGGGTTGTTATAGTAGTTTTAGCTGTGAAAGCAATTTAGTATTAAACAGTGGAGATCTTTTTGCAAAAAAATTCCACGAATATTATGGGGTTTATTATGTGCACATGTAAACTTATAACTTGTTATTTTTGTCACCACTCGTTGAGTGGGGTGCCTTTGTAACTACAGATCTGTTCACAGAAATCTCCAGAGTTACCCTTTTTTGTCAAGCAGGCTTCTTTGAAGCACGCACCTGCTTGAACCCCCTTTTTTGTATATATATATATAGGCTGCGCCATGGTTAAATATATTTTTTCAAAAGTAAGAATACTATGTGGTTGTTTGATTATCTGCTTTTCTAGAGTTATGATATGATTACGAATGTCCCCCTCCAGTCTTAGAAATCAGGCATGTTCGTCAATGATGGAGGGGCCACTAATAAATTATAGGTTTGACTCCTGTAAGGAGATAAAGAAAACCTAATATTTAGTAGTGGCCCCGTAATCATTGACGACTGGGGCCCTCCCGACCATCCGCTTCCCATTCGTTGATGTATTAAGGATTTTGGTTTACTTGATATGTCAGTGAAGGAAGAATGACGCCTGAATCAGCGTCTGGTCAAAGATCCACACAAGTACATCCACGATACGATGGAAAGCTTATTGGATAGTTATTCTTATTTTGTTTTTGTTTTTATTTTTTACTAAGTTTTTTCGTAGTGAGAACCCAATTCATAATGACTGAAGCCATGAGTGAGGTCGCGTGCGCTCATGATGAAGGCTCCTCAGTTTTTAAATGCTCTGCGCGGTAGATTCAAACTACGGCGGATTAGTGTTTGAAGAGGATGCCTTATGTAATAGGCATGTTCGTCAATGATTATGGGGCCACTACTAAATATTAGGTTTTCTTTATCTCCTTACAGGAGTCAAACCTATAATGTTACGCCTAGGATTTTGTGTGTGTGTGTGTTAAAGGGGTGTTGTTTATGGTGAGGAGTAGGGCGTTTCTGTATTCGGCTGGCCAGCTTATGAGGAGGGTTGCAGTGGATTTGGCTAGGGCTAATTTGAGTGTTTGTAGTGCACCAGACATGCAGTGTGTTGAGATAGGGTTGAAGGAGACATGTTGCTGTGTCTGAGTCTTGGTGTGTATATGTGAGTGTTATGTCGTCTGCATAGGAAGCACTATATATTTGGGGTGCGTAGGGTGTGGGTATATCATGTATGTATTCACCTATTTGTAGTTTACAGGAATTGAGCTGCGCTCGTGTTGTCCTGTCTCAGTTTCCATTGACTATCCAGTTTACTCTTAAAGTCGTTGATATTTCTTTGCTTCTACAAACTACGCATTTAAGTTATTCCACCTATCTATTGTTCTATACGGAAAGCTAAACTTTTTCACATTGGACTTGCACCTCTCCTTCCTTATTTTATACATATGCCCTCTGGTTCTTCCATCGTCCAGCCTGATGAAATCCTCCTTGTCGAGTCTTTCAAAACGTTTCATGCATCTATATATTGCTATCAGGTCTCCTAAACTCTTCTCTCCTCTAGCGTGGGAAGCCCTAGTCTTTCAGGGTCCTTTAGTTCTGGGATCAGTTTGGTTGCTATTCGTTGTACTTTTTCCAGTTTATTGATGTGTTTTCTTAGATGGGGAGACCATACCACTGCTGCATATTCCAATCTAATTCTGATCATGGATGTGATTATCTGGGTTAGCATGCTTTCATCCAAATAATTGAATGCTACTCTCATATTAATCTATATGTTGTTCCAACTATATGATTGATGTGATTGTCAGGGGATAAATTTTCTTGGATAATCACTCCTAGGTCCTTTTCCATGCTTGCCTTGCTGATTTCCTCATTTCCTAAGCTATAGCTTCCATTTGGTCTTCTGCCACTCTTCCCCATTTCTAGGACGTGACAGTTTTTAGCATTAAATTCCATCTCCCTTGTATTACTCCAGTTATGGATTCTGTCTAGGTTGCCTTGTAATTCTGTACAGCTGTGTTTGTTGATGATATGTTTCATGAGTTTGGCGTCATCTGCAAACATACACATCAACTCATGTCATTAACATAAATTAAGAACATCAATGGGGCTAGTACTGATCCCTGAGGCACTCCACTCTTGATTTTTGCCCATTGCGAAACTTCACTCCTAATCGTCGCTCGCATGGCTCTCCCTTGCAGATAACTTTTCATCCATTATAGATCCATATATAGATTGAAGAGTGCAGGCGACAAGACAGATCCTTGCGAGACTCTGTTTGAGAAGTTTCTGATGTTAGATAACTGACCGGAAAATGATACATGTGCATATCTGCCTGCTAGGTAGTTGGCCAGCCACCATTTTGTATTATTGTGTTGTAGATTTTGTTTGCTAGGTTGTGGCAGGGGATGGCATTGAAGGCTTTAGTAATGTTGAGTGTGGCAAGTAATGATCTGTGTGGTGGTCTAGCTGAGTTGATGCCGTCAAAAGTTCTTTGTGTAAGGTCTGTAAGAAGTGTTTGTCGAGTGTAGTGGCCTGAAGCCATGTTGTGTTGGGGCTAGGGGTATAGCGTGTGTGGTCAGTTGTAGTACAAGGTGTTCTGAGACTGGAGGGGGTGCAAAGGAGTGTGATGGGGTGGTGTAAGGAGGGTAGCGTGGGGTCTTTGTTGGGTTTGGAGAATGTAATGACGACACCATGCTTCCAGATGTCTGGTATTGTGTTGTGTGAATAACTGTAGTTTGATATGTTGGTGAGTGCTTGTATGCCTTGTGGTCCTAGGTGTCTGAGGTGTATGTTACTTATGTTGTCTGGACCACAGGCGGGTGAGTGCTTGAGATTGTTGATGATGTGCCTTGTCTGGTTGTACTGTAGGTGAAAAGTGCATAGTCAGGGTGTGTGGGGAATTGTCTCTTACTTACAGTTTCTTACAGTTTCTTACAGTAGATCCTCTGGAAAAAAGGCAAACTAGGCCTGTGTATCCAGGTCAGTACCAGTACTTGCACTGCTGCGGTCGTTCACGGTGTTGGCGGCGGCGGTAGCAGACGCAATTTTTTTACTATTCTGTATTTTTGCTTTATAATTAAACTTCAAATCTTGTCTTCCCCATGCTTTATCAAGATTACTTTCAAACTCCCTTATTGATTCGGAATCGAATACATACTGGGGCAGTGCGTTCCACTCATTTACCACTCTATCACAAAATGAGTTCTTTGCCTTCTCAAGCCTATTTCTTTGTAAATTTTCTTAGAGTGTCCTCTCATTCTTGTTCCCTCCCGCATCAAGAAGATACCTTCACACACATCCTCATCGTACTTTCCTGACACTATCTTAAAAGTCTATCATATCCCCTCTCTTTCTCCTATATGCCAGTGTCGGAAGCCCCAGTGTCCTCAACCTCTGCTCATATCCCGCGTTCTTCAACGTTGGTACTAGCTTGCTAGCTCTCCTCTGCACTTTCTCCACTGCTTCTATATCCTTTACTATATATGGAGCCCACACCTGGTTTGCATATTCCAGGTGCGGCCTAACCAGCGCTGTATAGAGATTCCTGAAGATTTCTTCGTCAAGTGACACAAATGTCCTCCTTATCAGCCCTACAATTCTATTGGCTTTCTTATCTTTTCCGCTAAATGTTCTGAGAAATTTAACTTATTGTCTATCACTACTCCTATATCCTTTTCTGCATTCACTTCCTCCATCGCTTCATACATACTGTATCCTACCTTGTCTATCTTGCTTGTCCCAATCCACATGTACTTGCATTTTTTTGGATGAAAAGGCATTAACCAATGCTCAGACCATCCCTTCATGCCCTCCACATCTCCTTGAAGCAAACCCACATCTTCCTTACTCCTCACTCTTCTATACAGCTTAGTGTCATCCGCATACAGGTATACCTCACTTCCATTAGTTATAACTTCAGGTAAGTCGTTGATAAATATAACGAACAGTAGTGGTCCCAACACAGATCCCTGAGGTACCCCACTTGTAATTTCCCTCCACCCCGAGCCCATTCCATTCACCAGTACCCTCTGTCTCCGATCTTTCAGGAAGGCTTCTATCCATTTCACACATTTCTCCCCTATATTATAGCTACTAACTTTCTCTATTAACCTTTTATGTGGGACCTTATCGAAGGCCTTCATAAAATCGCAATATACCACGTCTATTACATCACCATCCTCTAAAATTTGCATCCAATCATCTACCACCTTAATTAGCTGTAGTACCGTCGACCTCCCCGGCAAGAATCCGAACTGTCTCCCACTGAAAAGTTGGGTTGATTTCATATGCTCCATTATTCCTTCTCTAATTACCGTTTCCATTAGTTTACACACAACACTTGTCAAACTGACTGGTCTATAATTTCCGGGGTCATTTCTCTTTCGCTTCTTAAATATAGCTGTTATGTTCGCCTCTCTCCAGTCCATCGGGATTTGTCCTGTACTGTATTAAACGATACCTCAAATAACATTTTCAATGGCTCCAACAACATCTCACCTCCTTCCTTTATGATTCTTGGGTGTATCCCATCCGGTCCCAGGGACTTACTTCTGTTCATTTTTTCTATAGCCCTTCTTATTCTAGCATGGGAAAACTCTATTAGTTCTAGTGCCGGTGCCTGTTTGATGGGAAAAGTAGGCACTGCATCATCCGACTCCACTGTTAGTACCCCCCAAAGTATTTCCCCAGCACCTCTGCTTTCTCCTTATCAGTCTCCGCTCTATTCCCATCATCCAACCCCCCTACCAGCTCTGGGATCCCTACTCTTCTTGTTAACTTTTCCTGTATGTACTTCCAGAATATTTTTGGATTATCCTTCACATTTCTAGCAATCTCTCTCTCCCTCTCCTTCACCCCCCTCCTTGTCTCCCACCTTATTTTATTGTTTATTTGTCTGCATTCCAGATCCACTTCTTTAGCTTCTATACTAGAGCCCCTGTTCTTTTTTAACAATTTTAGTCTTTCCCACAATCGTTTCTTTCTTCTAATCAATGTCCAAAGCTTTCTTTTCATTGGCAATTCTGGGTTCGTTCTTTTCCTCAATTTTGTTTTATCCTTATATTCCCTTACTGGTACACTTTTGGATACAGCATTCTCCAGTTTGACTCTAATTTTCCTCCACATTCCTTCAGCGTCTTCACCGTTCAAGTATTCCCCCAGTCAATGTCCAAACACCGTCTCAGCAGCTCATAATCTGCTCTATCATACATGTATATTTTTCTATTGCTTCTATTATCCCTCTCTGTTTTAATATTGCAACTAAAGCTTATACAGGCATGGTCACTACGACCTATAGGGCTATCCACATTGACACATTCCACTATATCCTCCTCATTGCTAAAAATCAAATCAAGTACACTCCCCTGCATCCCATCTCTCTATCTTGTCATCTCTGTAATATGTTGCGTTAAAAAACAATCTCTCACTTTCTCTATAAACTTGTTTTCCAGGCTAACTGTCCCGCTGGAGTAGTACAATTTGCCCAGTTGATCCCTGGCAAATTGAAATCTCCAATCAAATCTTATATTTGTTCTCTCTATTATCTATTTCCTCCATTGCTTTCAGTAGGTTATCATCCTCTTCCCTACTATTATTTGGGCTTCTATATATAGAGGCAATTAGAATTGATCCGCTTGCACATTTTACTTCAATACACAAATACTCACAATACTGCTGTCTCATATCCACCTCATTAACCTTGAGCTCTTTTCTTACATAAATAAACAGTCCTCTTCCGACCTTTGCTCTAATAGCATTCCTCTCATATAACTCATAACCCTCCAAACTATACTCCACCAGTTCCCTTTCAATTCTAGCATTTTTTGGTCTTACTTCCTGTAAGGCTATGACATCAGGTTTTTCCTCTTTATCCTGCAACCTACATATCGGTTCTCTTTTCTTGTCCTGGGTAAACACATCCACACCCGCTTACAATGGCGGGAGGCGGACGCAAGTTTTTGAGGCTCCGGCATATGTTCATGGGAATGGATAAGTAATCACGGAATATCGAGTGCATACGGGGCTAGCAAGGAGAGGAAGGATGTTTGGGTTTCTATATATAGAAGCAATTAGAATTGATCCTCTTGTACATTTTACTTCAATACACAAATACTCACAATACTGCTGTCTCATATCCACCTCATTAACCTTGAGCTCTTTTCTTACATAAATAAACAGTCCTCTTCCGACCTCTGCTCTAATAGCATTCCTCTCATATAACTCAAAACCCTCCAAACTATATACTCCACCAGTTCCCTTTCAATTCTAGCATTTTTTGGTCTTACTTCCTGTAAGGCTATGACATCAGGTTTTTCCTCTTCATCCTGCAACCTACATATCAGTTCTCTTTTCTTGTCCTGGGTAAACACATCCACATTACTAAACATAATCCTTAATCCATCTACCATTCCTTCAGCAACTACACCATCCCGCTCCTCCTGTCCGTACCCTACTCCCCCCTTAGCACTACTGGGTCTGCAACTTTGTCTCCTGTCTCTCCCTGTGACACCTCCACCCTGTTCTCCTCCTCCGTCACAACTCCTATCACATTCTCTTCCCTCCCTGATCTCCCCCTCCCTTCTATTCGTATAAACCACTTCTTCAATTTCCCGTCCCTCACTCTCCAGTAAAAATTTCTCTTATCCTCCTCACCCAACTTTCCATAAGAGCGGGTGCCCAACCCCGAAAGGGGTTGAAATAGGGGAGCTATCCCCCCGCCATAGGCGGCTTTCTAGGGCCTTTCCTAGCTGATGTTGAGAGGATTGGGTTCTAGTCATGTGGTGATGGGCTGGTCTATCGGAGTGAGAACTGAGCGATCTCTGCCATACCCATAGCTTACTCTGTATTCCTTTTACTTATATATTTTCTAGATCTCAAGTGACGGCGTCTCTTCCGTGGATTGACCTCCCAATCTACCAAGATTGAAAGCCAAAGCGTCACATTTTTCCTTTGCCCCTCAACTTTCTCTTCATAATTGCTGAGGGGCACAGGGCCCTGGGTGGGGCTTTGGTTTCCCGGGCGTTTCCGCACCCTCCTCAGTTCCCCGCCATGGAGTGGCTTCGGTCACCCAGGCTTTATTGTGGTCGGCAGGGAGGGTTCTGTGGGGGCGCTCGGTTATGGCCTTGCTCGGGGACTTGGGGCTGTTCGGCCAGGCAGCTTGGGGAACAACAACAACAACTTTCCATTATTTTCATCAGCCTTTTCTTGTAATTCCTTTATTTTTTTCCTTTGTTCTATGCTCAAATCCTTCTTTAGTCTTATATGTTTCAGTTCTTCATTTGTGTTTAGCCTCCAACTAAAAAATTTCACCGTCTCTGCCACTGCCCTGGTTTTAAACTGTACCCTTATAGGTCTCATCTCTCCCCTTTTATATCTACCTATCCTACTGACTTCCTCCACCTGCCCTTCCCATCCATATCCGTCCACATCCATGACCTCCTTCACTTTCTTCATATCAATCACTTTTCTCACTCCATTATCATTCATATGAGCCTCTATATCTCTATGCATGATTACACCCCTATCTCTGTCCATGGCCTCCCTCACGACACTCTCCTTGTTCTTCATGACCCCTACAACTGCACTCTCAAAACTTGTTTTGGTCATATTCATTTCTTCCTTTTGCTCTTTCATAATATCCTCCAACTTCTTAATTTTCTGTTCACCTACCACCATCCATGCAGTTGACTCCTTTACTTCCTTGAATCGTCCTTTATATTCCTTCAGCTGCTCCTTCAATGCCATATTCTCTGCTCCCAGTTCATCTACCCTTTTCAATACCATCTCTAGGCTATCATTAACTTCCGAAATAGGCCTGCATTCACTTCCTTCGCTAGGCCTATTCCCTTCCCCACCTGTCACACCACACATTACACACAGTACCTTAACTTTCTCACCAATATCCCCCTTCCATTTCTCCGTATCACTCTTCCACTTTTCCAAATCCTTCACAACATTAATAACCTCTTCTAACTTATTATCTGTGCTCTTAAACCCACAAAAACTTTGTAGCCTTTCTTCCGCCTCCGTCATTCCCGAAATTCCCTCCGCCATGTTTGTTTACAATCTCAACATTGGTGATGGGCTGGTCTATCAGAGTGAGACCTGAGTGATCTCTGCCATACCCATAGCTTACTCTGACTGTTTCTTTTACTTCTATATTTTCTAGATCTCAAGTGACGGCGTCTCTTCCGTGGATTGACCTCCCAATCTACCAAGATTGGAAGCTAAAGCGTCACATTATTCCTTTGCCCCTCAACTTCTCTTCATAATTGCTGAGGGGCACAGGGCCCTGGGTGGGGCTTTGGTTTCCCGGGCGTTTACGCCCCCTCTCAGCTCCCCGCCATGGAGTTCCTTCGGTCACCCAGGCTTTATTGTGGTCGGCAGAGAGGGTTCTGTTGGGGCGCTCGTTTGTGGCCTTGGCCTTACTCGGGGCCTTGGGGCTGTTCGGCCAGGCAGCTTGGGGAACGGGAACAACAACAACAATCTCAACAACTCACAACACTAACGCTGTCCCGTCACTACACACTCTTATTACACTATATATCACCTCTCCACCACACCAATATATCCTCCAAACACTTCACAAATCCTTCCTCTCCTTGTAGCCCCATATGCACTCGATATTCCTTGATTACTTATCCATTCCCATGAACATATGCCGGAGCCTCAAAAACTTGCGTCCGCCTCCCGCCATTGTAATACCACACTTACGTCGAATGACACGTCGGTCGTGGCTGACATGAAAAAATTATTAGTGAGAGTGTTTGCTTGTTGTTTGTACGAAGGTAAAGAGTCTGTTGTTGTTGTTCCCTAAGCTGCCTGGCCGAACAACAAGGCCATGGCCACAATCGGGCTTTCCCACAGAGCTCTCATTGAGTGTAGATTGTGTTGTTGGCGTAAGTGGTTGTGTGAAATGCAGTCTTCTATGATGTGTTTAATGGTATGGGGTGCTGTGTTATATCCCGGGCAGGTGTCGACGACGGAGTCATCCAGTCTCTTCTGATAGCTCAGAAGAGCTGGATGGTGTCCGCATCTCAGCCTGGCAGGGTGGACTCTGTCCTCGCGAGGAAGGGAAGATTCGGAAGGATGGATTTCGGGAGGTCGTGCTTGCAGCTGCGTGTTGTCCATGAGTGAGTGGATGGATCGGCGAGAGATATGAGTATGGATGTGCTTCTGGAAGTTGGTTTGGGGTGGGCAGGGAGGGAGAGAGGACAGAATTTGTGTGTGATACCGTGTGCTGGGTGTTGTTTTGATATTTCTTGGTGTCTGTGGGTGTGTTTCCATGTAGTGTAGTGAGTGGTTTTGGTTCGTGGAGGCTGCTACCAGGAATTGAGTGCCTCTCATGTCCAGATGGTCTTTGACTTTGAGGATTTTGGTTTCTTGATGTAGGTGATCTGTGGGTGTAGTAGCTGTGCAGCCTGTAATGATTTTTAGGACTTTGTTTTGAATAGTCTGTAAGGTCTTATGATGTGTTTCAGCTAGGTTAAAAGCCCATGCTGGGCTTGCGTATTCCATCACTGATCTTCTATCTATCTATCTATTGCCTGACGCCGTGATCCCCGAAGGGGTGGCCACGAACGAACCGCCCCTCTGTCCCCAGTCAGTCGACGCCCCTCCCCCCAACCAGCACCGCCTTCGTTCATATACTTCCTCACTCCATCCTTCCACCTCTCCTTCGGTCTACCTCTCCCTCTCTGTCCCTCCACCCTCTTAGTCATTCTCTCGCTTTCCATACGTTCCATATGGCCGAACCATCTCAAGTTGTTCCTTTTCACACTTTCCAGCACATCTACCTCCACACCACACCTCCTTCTTACTTCCTCATTAGTCTGTCTATCCCTCCATGTAACTCTGCACGCACTTCTTAAGTAATTCATTTCCACTGCTCTCACTCTTGGTCCGAGTCTCTCAACCAACGTCCATGCTTCGCTTCCGTAAGTCAGTGTCGGGATTACCACACTGTCATGCAAGGACTTCTTCACTTCCATACTGACCACCCTATTTCTTGTTACTGCTTTTAGCGTTCCTACAACCCTCTTCCCCTGTTGTACCCTCTCCCGCACTTCTTCATCCATAGTCCCATCTTTACTCAACACACTGCCCAGATACTTAAAAGAGTTGACGATCTCCATAGCCTGACCGTTCAGCTTCACCTCACACTCTGTGACTTCACCCCTTTCGAAGACCATAACCTTGCTCTTCCCCGCATTTACCTTCAAATTCCGTTTTTCGCACACTGTTCCAAACTCATTTACCAGACCCTGCAACTCCCATTCATTATCACTCATCAGAACTGTATTTATTAGTGGCCCCTCCATCATTGACGAACATGCCTATTACATAAGGCATCCTCTTCAAACACTAATCCGCCGTCGTTTTGAATCTACCGCGCAGAGCATTTAAAAACTGAGGAGCCTTCATCATGAGCGCACGCGACCTCACTCATGGCTTCAGTCATTATGAATTGGGTTCTCACTACGAAAAAGCTTCGTAAAAAATAAAAACAAAAAGAAAATAAGAATAACTATCCAATAAGCTTTCCATCATATCGTCGATGTACTTGTGTGGATCTCTGACCAGACGCTGATTCAGGCGTCATTCCTCCTTCTCTGCTCTGCGCTCAGCCTGCCCGGACGTGCCTCCCCACGCTCCGCTGGTTCCGCATTCGTTGCGTCCCTAGTGAGTTTTTTCTCATTTGTTTACTCCAGGATGTATCGAGTAAGGTTAGGATAGGCGTAGCAGGAGTGTCCTGGGCTGGTTGCCCGCAGTGCAGTGTATTTTGGGTCGTGTGTGTGGGGCATCTATTTCGGATGTACCCTCGTGGTCCGTTGTGGACATGTGAACTTTTTCACAGTTGAGTTAGTTTGTGATGCAGGCGGCTTTCACTACGCGTTAATTATTGCTGCCTTTTATCTTTCTGATGAGGTAAGCTTTGTTTTCTGACGTTCCCAGCGTATTTTTCTTCACTTAGTGAAGTTTTTTCTGGGTCCCGAGTCAGTCTTCCCTGGGTTGGAAGTTTTTGCTACGGTGGTGTGTTGGCGGTGGTTCCTGTTGTGATATTTCCAGTGTTTGTGTATATTTCAACTTTTATTATGCCGTCTGCCTAGGCCTAGCCAGCCGCTCTTAGCTTTGCCACATGTACTAGTGTTATTATTTATTATTTATAAATATGCCCTACTGTGTCATGTGTATTCGGGTTTTAGTTGTGTATTGGCTAATTCCTCGGACTATAATTGTTTCCTGGTTTAGTTGTGTATTGGCTAATTCCACGGATTATTGTGTGACCTTGGGTTAGTCGTGCGTGGCTCTCCTCGTGTTTTTTGTTGTTCAGATGGTGTCTGTTCAGGGTGGGTTTCCTTCCGGCGGGTTTTTTCTCGGTTTCACCATGAAAAAATCCCGGCCGAGAGCCGTGTTGGGCCACATGTGGTTGTTAACACTGGCTTGTATCCCCGGCGTTGGGGGTGTCTGTGGCTCTCCAGGACTGCGTCTCTGTGGGTGCCTGGTTTCAGGCCTCCTTTGATTCCCGGCGGGATGGCTGTACCCATCCATAAAACGTCGTTCTTGTGGACATACGTTATGTAGTTTTTCTACCTGGTTTTACAAACAACCACATGAAAAACCTAGCTGTTGTTTTAGGCTTTCCTCCCCGGCGATCTTTTACAAAGAAGTGGGGACAGGAACTTATGGGGTTAACATTTGGGCTTCTCACCCGGCGGGTGCACCTGGGTAGGGTGGGATGAACGACTTATGTCTTTCAATTAGTTAACCAATCCATTTTAGTGATACTATGTGTATCGCTGCCTTTACACTTACGGCGATTGAAGGTTCAATTAGGTTAAATATCGATTCTCACACCCGGCGGGTGCTCCTAGGTGGAGGAACTAAGGAATTTACAAAATTCAATTTCGATTTAACCACTTAATTTAGTGATACAAATAGGTATCGCCGCCTTCTAACTTACGGCGATCTTTTGTGACAATTCGTTAAACATCAGATCTCGTATCATCCTGCCCTGGGCTATTCTACTAAAATAATTCAATGGCCGGCGTCTTTATGGGGGGTTGCTTTGTTACAAAATTGAATCTTGAGACAGTCACCACCTCCAAGAGACTATAAGTGCCATGCTGGACCGTTATATCAGAGGGTTATTAACACTTGTGTGCGAACATGTTGGGTTAACCTTATGAGCATTAATTCCTGGAAATTTTCTTTTTTCCAGAGCTGAGCTCCGGCGGACCAATACAGACCCGGCGGTAGTTTTCACCCACCAGTCTCTGTCATGGCTACCGTGGCCCCAGTTTTTGCCCTGTGCACTACCCCTACTTGTGCTGGTATCCCTATTTTTGCGCATACCCTTTGCATTAGGTGTGTTAAATGTCTAGACCGTTCAAGGGGTCTCTGGGTTATGCATAATTGTTCTTTTTGCTCCCAATTAGCTGTAAAGGTCCTTTGTGAAAATGATAAGACCGCGGCGGTAGCGTTGAGAGAAGTCCGGCAACAGATGTCGGCCTACACTACCATTGTCGCGCATAAGTCACTTCAATGTGACAACGTCCCACTTTGGGATAGATTGCTGTCAGAACACCCTCCCCCTAAACGTTCCTCTAGAGTCACGAGTATTAAGCCGGCGGAGACTAGTCAGGGTTCTGTATCTTCTGCGGCTACACCTAAACGCCCGAGAGAGCCTACACCCCCGGCATCCGCCTCCTCGTCGCGGGCGAGATCTCGGTCAAGGTCACCTCTCAGACACCAGTCATCTAGTCGTGCCTCTTCACCGGCGAGTAAGAAGAGTAAGACGGAAGGTTCCACCAGTGGTCACGGCGGGGAATCCTCCAGATCTAAGAATAGTTCGCGGTCACACCGCAGCCATAAATCCTCCAAAAAGGATTCACATAAACGGAAGTCCTCTCGACATTCTCCAACGTCTAGTGCATCTCATCGTACCTCTACACCAGACAGAGTTTGTGTTATGGCCTCAGAGTCCAGTGCAGCGCCTGTCCCAAAAGAGGATTTGCCAATTAATATTTTAACCCTGGAAATGGAAAGTTCAGGGGTTTCAGTAATTGAGAATGTTTCAGACTCTCAAGAGAGCGTAGGCCAGGGCCTCGGTGTTTGGCGGTTTGCTCAACCAGGGTCTGACCACCCACGTCCGACTCATACGAGTCACACAGTAGCCGACGTCCACAGGGACGCGGCGATCCCATCCTCTATCCCAGACTTATCTTGGAAACAAGGTACCCCTGCCTCGGCGGGGTCTTCTCAGGAGGATCAGGAGGAAAAAGACGAAGTTTCAATAATTTCGGAAATGGAAGGACAAGGGTCAGGCTCAGGCTTGGACGCCGCACGGGATACTAATGATTCACCTGTAAGTTCTTCATCAAACCAGTTTGTTACGGCACAAGAAATTAATGGGTTACTTACTCATGCTTTATCTAAATTTTTTGGTCAACAACAGGAAAGCCCCACAATGGACTTGGGGGCTCCCACGACAAGTTCTACGGTACGGCCTCTGAGGACGTCAATCGATTTATCTAAGATCCCTAACCCTCCTACTCTGTTACCTTCAGGGATCACTAGCCCTGCTACGGCGGCATTGACAACTTCAAATGTCAGGGTCATAACGGATGTCAATCCACCCCCTCTAGACAAAGCGCCTCTTAGAAAGGTAGCTATGCCCCTGCTTTATGGGCCAGACGAGTCATGGGTTCTTTTGAACCCCTCTAAACCAGAGCTTGCCCAACCTACCTTGTCAGGGGAACTCCCGGTACCGCGTGAGTGGGTTATCCAGGGCAATAAGTCAAAGAAATTAAGGGCCATGGATACTTTGGGTAATGTTCTGGACGTAAACATCAAGGCTATACCTAGTTATTATCACCAAGATTATTTTGTGTATGCTTCTAAGCCTGCTTTACCCCTGCCTCAGCTTCAAAACTATTTTCAGACTGGTCTAAGCTGGATGGGTTTAATGATATTAAGACTCTGTCAGCTCTTACTCCTGAACTAGATTTACAGACCGTCACAGACGACGCAGCTAATCCAGTTTTGAAGGTGGGACAGTTGGGACCAGGACCTTGGGTAGATTGGGAGGTAGAGGCTCAAAACTTTGCAACCACTTTCACTTCTAAATCTTCCCACCAGATCCCTCAAGATACACATTCATGGTTCTCCATGCCGGTGGGTTCTGCCGGCGGAGTCCCGTCAGCTTTGTTTGCATTTCTAGCTGCCCCTAAGATTAATCTTTGAACTGAAGGACCCGTTCACTACCCCTACCCCTACTCACCTAGACAGAGAATTTAGGCTACGGGGAAAAGCTTTTCACCTGTTTTCACAGTACATAGTATATCAGCAGGTGGCTAAGTCTTTACTACGGTCCACTCAGGCAATCGCAGACGCGGATGCTCGAAGATCGGTTGAGTTATCCCGGCGACTGATTCTTCAGTCGTCAATCCAATCCTTAGGTGACATACGCACCGCCTTGCTTGAGGCGGTGCGAGCACGACAAGATCTTAGGATGTCGTTAGTTCGCAAGCTACCTGATCGCATTGCTAACCAGGTGGTGATGTCACCAGTGCTTACTCCCTCTTTAATGTCCCCTGAAGTATGGCGAACGGTGTTCAGTATGGCACAGGCCGTTAAGCACAGTCCCACCCCTTCTAAGAAACCTGCATTTAACTTCCCCAAACGCAGGCCTACTACTAAAGCTCAGCCAGGGGGTTCTAAACCTTTTCTTCCGCCTAAGTCCTCCCACTCCCCCCAGGGTCAGTACAGGCATAGACAGAGTAGGTTTTCAGGACAGAGAGGACGCGGCCAGAATAAGCCAGGTCAGAGCCAGTCTTCGGCCCACACCAGCCAGCCGGCAAAGCGTCCAGCACCACCAACCCCACCATCAAAAAACTAAAGTCTCTCTCACTCCCGGTGCCAACCTTAAGGCCGGAGGAACCGAGGGTAGTACAGCCGGCGAACCCTTGTCTGCTAACAGGGTCGTTCCGAACGTGTCACCAAGCATGGCCGTTAAACACTTGGGCACGGATGGTGGCACGCAAAGGCATCACTTGGCAGTGGCTCCGGCGACCTCGCTTACGTCAGCCGACAACGGCGAATTGTGTTTTTTTAGAGGTGGAGTCACTAGCCCAGGAAATGATTGCCAAGAATGTCATCATCCCGGTCCCACCAAATTACCCTGTATTCACGTCCAAACTATTTTTGGTTCCCAAACGGGACAGTGTTCAGATGAGGCCGGTCGTAGACCTGTCTTATCTGAATCTTCACATTCACAACGAATCTTTCAGAATGTTAACAGTACACCAAATCAGGCTAACACTTCCGCCGGGAGGTTGGATGTGTTCACTAGACCTGACAGACGCCTATTGGCACGTATCGGTCAACAAAAGATTTCAAAGGTTTTTGGCCTTACGGATCAGGCACCAAAATTTTGTTTTTCAGAGGATGCCGTTCGGCTTGAACCTAGCACCTCGATTATTCACAAAACTAGTCCGGCAAGCCCTGATGCCATTGTTAAAACAGGGGATCAGAGTGTTGTGGTATCTAGACGACTGGCTGGTGGCAGAGACACAACAATTATGCATAAAACATGTCAATATCATTTTAAATCATGTCAAAACTCTAGGCTTCAAGGTAAATCTGGTAAAGTCAAACCTTGTTCCCTCAAGAGTAATTCAGTGGATAGGGCTGGTCTGGGACACCGCCGCTCTCACTCTGAGTCAGAGTGTGGACAATCGCAACAGGTTTCGCAGGAAACTGTTCAGGTTTCTTCACAGTCTGACTACGACGCGAAGAGTCTGGGAGTCTCTGGTTGGCTCTCTCAACTGGATTCAACTAACTGTCAAGTTGGGCCGGTTGAAAGTAAAACGATTAATATTGGAAGGCAACAAATATTTCCCGCTCTTACCGGCGGGAAAATTATGGCCCATCCCGAAATTAATCCACACCTTACTAGCGGTCTGGGCGAAGAGGGAAACCTTGCACTCAATAATGTCATGGACCTCTCCTCCACCAACGGTATGGGTAGACACGGATGCGTCAGGCACAATAGGTTGGGGATTTCAGTCAAATCAAGGGCACCAGGGTCAGGGGCTTTGGTCCCACTTAGAAATCTCTCACATCAATGTCAAAGAATTACTAGTCCCCTTGTATTTCCTTCAGGATCACGGCCCGGCGTTACGGGGCAAGTCGGTGGCCTTCAGAATGGACAATCTGAATGCAGTCCACTGTATTCAAAAACAAGGGTCAACGAGGTCAAGGAAGTTGCTAAACGTGTCGGAAGAGATTTTTGCTCTAGCCATCAGTCTAGATATTTATCTTCACGCATCTTATCTCCCAGGCGTAGCGAACGTCTGGGCAGACGCTCTGTCCCGGAGACAGAGCACGACAGTAGAATGGGAGCTCAAGCAACCCATTTTCAACCTAATGATTGCAGAGCTCTCCCATCCACAAGTGGATCTTTTTGCGTCCGAGGAGACTCACAAACTCCCTCTATACCTCACCCGCCGGGCGAAAACGCCGGCAGGGGGGCCAGACGCCCTAGTGACAGACTGGAACAGATGGAGCTCCATCTATCTGTTTCCGCCGCCAGATGCGTCACTAATGTGCCACGTAGTGAACAAACTACGAGATTATCGAGGCTTAGTCTCACTAATCGCGCCCCTGTGGCCGGCGCAGTTGTGGTACCAGCAATTGAAAATGTGGTGCCCGGACCCGGTATCGCTCCCGGTCGGGTATTTCCACTTAGACACGATTGGCAACCTAGCGACCTCGCTGACTTTTGCATTATGGACATTCAGGAGGCCAAGTGGCTAGCACCATACGGTAGAGATGTGACCAATAAATTACTCAATCAATATACTCAGTCTACAAAGCGACAGTATCAATCACATTGGCAAGCTTTTACTTCTTGGATCGTTAGAACAGAACAAACTGTACCCTCAGTGGCATTAGTTTTTAATTATTTGAATTATCTGTTTGAGCAGAAACGTTTATCTGTGGTGACATTAAAAAATCACTTAACTGCGATTAGAGTGCCCTTTTTAGACCTTACGGGTCTGTCCATACCGGTAGCGGAGGAAACAGGTTTTATGAGAGCATGTTTTAAACTCCGCCCACCTCCCCGTCAGCTCATGCCTACTTGGTCTCTGGACAAAGCTTTGTCTTTGCTTCACTCTCGTCTGTATCAAAATACTGCAGACTTTGCATTAATCTTAAAAAAGGCGGTTTTCCTTTTGGCTTTGGCCACCGGAAACAGAGTGTCTGAGCTGGCGGCGATGAGCAACACACCTAATTGTCTTAGGTTTGGTAGACTTAATGAATCTATTTCCATTGCACCCTCCCCAGGTTTTGTAGCCAAGAATGAGCATAGTGCACACGTGTTTTCTGAGTTCACAGGTGCCGGCGTTAAAATGGGGAAAGGTGCATCATAATCTATGTCCAGTGCAAGCTCTAACCAAATATTTGAGAGTAGCTCCTCGAAACCCCCAAGGTGCTTTATGGGTAGCAAGTACGGGTAAACGCTTACTAAACGGCGATTAGCCTCTCTTCTGGTAGAAGTAATTAAAGAAAGTAATCCCGGCGTTGTGGGTCGGGCCCACGATTTACGCAAATGGGCAGCCTCTTTACGTTTCCTGACATTTTTTTCAGTTGAAGATATTGCGTCCACGCAGTTGTGGGCGTCTAATCATACGTTTCTGTCTAGATACTTATCAGTTGCTCTAGACAAACCTTCCTTACCATGTATAGCTTTAAGGCAGAGGGTCTAGGTGGCCCTGCAGTCACTTTTGTTTACTTTCACGGGAAAGGGGGGGGGGGGGGGGGGGGTGCAGTCAGTTGACATAGGACACCCTAGACCCCGCCGGAGTATGAGAGCTGTGATACAATTTAAGGTTAAAATGTGATATGAAAATTTCTCAGCGAGAAATTGTGCTAGTACAATGTTAAGTACAAAACAACGGTGTTGTTATAGTAGTTTTAGCTGCGAAAGCAATTTAATATTAGAACAATGGAGTTCCTTTGCAATTTATCTCCAAGTGTATTTTGGGGTTTATTATGTGCACATATAAACTTATAACTTGTTATTTTTTGTCACCACTCGTTGAGTGGGGTGCCTTTGTAACTACAGATCTGTGTTCAGAATCTTCAGGGTTACCCGTTTTTTTTTGTCAGGCAGGCTTCTTTGAAGCACGCACCTGCCTGAACCCCCTTTTTCTTGTATATTTTCGGCCTACGCCATTGTTAAATATATTTTCAAAAGTAAGAATACTATGTGGTTGTTTTTATTATCTGCTTTTCTAGAGTTATGATATAATTACGAATGTCCCCCTCCAGTCTTAGAAATCAGGCATGTTCGTCAATGATGGAGGGGCCACTAATAAATTATAGGTTTGACTCCTGTAAGGAGATAAAGAAAACCTAATATTTAGTAGTGGCCCCGTAATCATTGACGACTGGGGCCCTCCCGACCGTCCCCTTCCCATTCGTTGATGTATTGAGGATTTTGGTTTACTTGATATGTCAGTGAAGGAGGAATGACGCCTGAATCAGCGTCTGGTCAGAGATCCACACAAGTACATCCACGATATGATGCAAAGCTTATTGGATAGTTATTCTTATTTTCTTTTTGTTTTTATTTTTTACGAAGTTTTTTCGTAGTGAGAACCCAATTCATAATGACTGAAGCCATGAATGAGGTCGCGTGCGCTCATGATGAAGGCTCCTCAGTTTTTAAATGCTCTGCGCGGTAGATTCAAAACTACGGCGGATTAGTGTTTGAAGAGGATGCCTTATGTAATAGGCATGTTCGTCAATGATTACGGGGCCACTACTAAATATTAGGTTTTCTTTATCTCCTTACAGGAGTCAAACCTATAATCATCCGCAAACAGCAGTATAGGTAGCTTCCACTCATTTCCCTCTCTTTTCAGCGATACACCAACATCCACTGCTCTTGATAGTATTTCTTTCATGACTCCATCCATATATACAGTAATCAACCACGGGGACATCACACACACCTGTTTCAAACCAACATTCAGGTCAAAGAACTCGCTCTGCTCACTCTTGCGTACTGCCGCCTTGCACCCTCAATTGCTCCGACATTGTCGCTAAGATGATAAAAGCCTCAGGGGAGATTGGTGTAAACTTAGTCACTGAGTTGATAAACACCATTATTAAAGATGAGAAAATCCCAGAGGATTGGCTCAAAAGTGTAATAGGAATATATACAAAGGAAAAGGGGATGCGCTAGATAGAGGAAATTATAGGGGCCTGAAAATGCTTGACAAAATCATGAAGGTCTGTGAGAGAGTCCTTGAGGGTTTGATCAGCAAAGCATCTTATTCATGATATGCAGTTTGGTTTTATGCCAGGACGTGGTACAACCGATGCTATCTTCATAGTCAGGCAGATACAGGAAAGATACTTACTAAAAGGCAGGGATCTTTACTTTGTGTTTGTGGACCTGGAGAAGGCCTTTGATAGGGTACCTAGAGATGTTGTGCAGTGGGCTATGAGGAAACTTGGTGTGGAAGAGTAGTTGGTGCGTGTGATAATGAAGATGTATGAGGATTCGCGAAGTTCGGTGAGGGTGAACGGTGTACTGAGTGATGAGTTCGCAGTCCGTGTTGGAGTCCATCAGGGTTCAGTGTTAAGCCCCCTCCTCTTTATTATGGTCTTGGAGGTGCTGTCTAGAGTTTTTAGAGGCGGACTCCCGTTGGACCTGTTTTATGCAGACGATTTAGTCCTAATAGCTGACAGTATGCAGGATGCTGAGGCCAAATTCAGAGAGTGGAGAGAGGGCATGGCGAGCAAGGGTTTAAGAGTCAATATTAACAAAACCAAGGTTATGCATTGTAGATTGAGATGAGGCAATGTGGAAAAGAGCGGTGCATACCCATGTGCAGTGTGTGGAAAGGGAGTGGGCGTTAACTCAATTCAATGTAGCATCTGTCGATGTTGGGTACACCATGGGAGTAAGCGCTGTAGTAGAATAAAGGGGCCCCTGCCGAAGGGAAGTCAGAAATAGAGAAATTTGAGTGCGTAGTGTGCAAAGGCGAAGCTTGTGTTTAAGTGATGATCCTGTGGCTGTGAATTTTGGAAATGAGTCTTTGGAGCTGGTGAACAAGTTTTGTTACCTAGGAGATACCATCTCTGCCGGTGGTGGGGACCGAGGCTGCCACTGTTGCTAGAATTAGGTGTGTGGCTGGGGAAGTTCAGAGAATTGATGCCAATCTCTGACCATGAAAGAATGCCTTCCCCCTGAAGGGAAAGGTGTATGCCCCATGTGTTAGAAGTGCAATGACGTATGCCTCAGAAACATGGGCCGTTAAAGTAGAGGATGTCAACAGAATGGAGCGTAATGAGATGAGAATGGGGAGATGGATGTGTGGGGCCAGGCTACAGGATAGAATAACAAATGTTGAGCTGAGGAGACGTTTAGTATAAAGAGTATTAGCTAGGGTCTGCGTACAAGTAGACTGGGATGGTATGGACATGTGGAGAGAATAGATGAACAAAATTGGGTGAAAAATGCAGGTCTGTGATTGTGGAGGGTGCTGCACCAAGGGGTGGACCGAGGAAGACCTGGGATCGGACTATACACGCCGATCTCAAATCCAAGAACTTGATAAGTGAAGCAGCCCTTAACAGGGTTGCCTGGAATGCCGCCATTAGGACAAGAGACTGAAACTGCACTGATGTGTGGAACACTCGGTCTTAAAATTTTATGTATGTGTGTATGTGTATACATGCTCTTCACTGCTTTCAGCAACTTGCCATCTACTCCGTATATTCTAAGTACTTTCCACAAACCTTCTCTATCCACTCTGTCATAGGCCTTCTCCAAGTCCATAAAGGCAACATACACCTTTTGTTTCTTTTCCAGATATTTCTCCACAACACAATTCAGTAAAAAATCTGATCTACACATCCTCTTCCCTTCCTAAAACCTCCCTGCTCGTCGCCTATCCATTTCTCCGTTCTCACTCTCACTCTCTCAATCACTACCCTACAGTGGAATCTCCAATCTCGATCATAATTGGTTCCCACAAATACCGATCGAGATTCGAAATATCGAGATGCGAAGTTAACTTATTATGGGAAAAATACAATCGGTTCCAGCACTTGCCCGACTAACCTACATCAAATCTGTCAATTTTCACATTTGTCCCCCACAATCACATGCAATATATATAATATGTTAAAATAGATAAAATTAATAATGAAAGAGTTTTATTTTTACCTTATATTTATTGATAAAGAGGTTTGTGTGGTTGATGTTGGTTTCGAGGCGAACGCAGTTAGGTTACTGCGTCTCCGCACCCGGCGCACAGTCACCGTCATCAATTCTTGCAATTGCTTCCCTCACCCTGTCACCACTAGTACCGGCATTTTATGAATGCGATAAAAAAGGTCCAGGTAGACGACTTCACAATACAAGTTTTCAAGCGAATGGCGGATGTGTGACTGGTACAAAGTGGCCGCTAGATCTACCGACTTCAATAAATTTTCCATGGTATAAAGTTTAATCAAGTTTTCTTTTGTCTTTACTATTATTATATATTGATTTTCCTCATACAACAATAATGTATATTAAAACATGGTAAAGTCATTTTTATTACTACGTAAATGAAAGCGGCAGAGACAGGTTAGGCACTACCGCTTGAGACGATCGATACTAGCGGTCATTAGTATACAGGTGAACAAAAAACAATGACTGTGAGGTTCACACATCGATTTGGTCAAGATTAATCTGTTTATATTAGTATATAAGCATCTAGCATCGATATTAGCTATAGCTATCGAGATTAACGTTTTTTTCACGAGATTTGTGTTGGGGAGAGCTTGAAGGTGGCATCGAGATGCGAAATATCGAGATGAGATTGATCGAGATATGTGAGCCTACTGTACTGTATACCTTCCCTACTACGCTTAGAAGACATATTCCTCGTGGTTACCACACACTCCTCTTTCCACTTGCCCTTATATAGGGGGACTATTATGCCAGTCTTCCAGTCATCGGGTGCACTCCCCTCTCCCATGTAGTTTGCATTTTCCATACCCTTTCGATCACTATCTCACCAATACCTAAACATTTCCACACTCAATCTGTTCCTGGTGCTTTCAACTTCATCTTTTCATGGATTCCCACACTTCTGACCTGTGATTCCCACCTCTTCCTCCAATAATTGTCTTACTACCTCCCATACTATGTAACTATGTTTGCTGGCTCTTCATTCCTACGTTAGCAACTCATTGAAGTACTGTACTCCTCCATCTTTCGACTCTCTCGTGCTTCTCGGCTAGGATTCTCCCATTCTTTTTCACACCCTTACTGTTTCCCTTGCTCCTTAACTTCTTGACTCTTTCAGGACAGTTTCTAATATCCCTCCATTTTACTCAGATTTCTTCCAAATTCCTCATCTACTCTCTTACTTTCCTTCACTACTCTCTCAACCCTCTTTCTCTCCACGTATCACGCTCGTTTTTGTCTCTCGAAATCTTCATTCTCTATACCAACCACTCTCTATATGCTTTTTTCTTTTCTTCCACAGCTATTTTTACTCTTCTGTCCACCATGCTGTACCTTTCACTCCCCTCCCTTTCTCCTCACTCACACAATACATGCTGCACAGATCTCTTCCAAACACCTTATCTCCTCACTTCTCATAACTGGTCGAACCCACCTAGTCATTTCTACTGCATCTGTAATGTTCCCTGATTCCTCTCCTGTAAAATTCATCCTCCTCACCATTCACCTTCCTCTCGCCTTCTCTCCAGCTCTCCTCATTCTTTTGTATCCTAACCTAGCTACTACAAGATCAGACCCCCTCAAACCTATAACCCTAGCATCCATCACAGTTCTTCATTCGTGCATCCACTACTAAATATAGGTTTGACTCTGTAAGGAGATAAAACCTATAATTAGTAGTGGCCCCGTAATCATTGACGAAAACATGCCTGATTTCTAAGACTGGAGGGGGACATTCGTAATCATATCATAACTCTAGAAAAGAAGATAATCAAACAACCACATAGTATTCTTACTTTGAAAATATATTTAAATACGGCGCAGCCCATATATATACAAGAAAGGGGTTCAGGCAGGTGCGTGCTTCAAGAAGCCTGCTTGACAAAAAAGGGTAACTCTGAAGATTCGGTGAACAGATCTGTAGTTACAAAGGCACCCCACTCAACGAGTGGTGACAAAAATAACAAGTTATAAGTTTACATGTGAACATAATAAACCCCAAAATAATCGTGGAGATAATTTGCAAAAGATCTCCACTGTTTAATAATAAATTGCTTTCACAGCTAAAACTACTATAACAACCCCGTTGTTTTGTACTAACATTGTACTAGCACAATTTCTCGCAGAGAAATTTTCATATCACATTAACAATAAATTGTATCACAGCTCTTACACTCCGGCGGGGTCTAGGGTGTCCTATGTTACAATGACTGCACCCCCCCTTTTTCTTGAAAGTAAACAAAAGTGACTGAAGGGCAACCTAGACCCTCTGCCTTAAAGCTATACATGGTAAGGAAGGTTTGTCTAGAGCAACTGACAAGTATCTAGCCAAAAACGTATGATTAGACGCCCACAACTGTGTGGACGAAATATCTTCTACTGAAAAATTCTTCAGGAAACGTAAAGAGGCTGCCCATTTGCGTAAATCGTGGGCCCTACCCACAACGCCGGGATTACTTCTCTTTACTGACTTCGACCAGAAGAGAAACTAATCTCCGTTTCAGTAAGCGTTTACCTGTACTCGCTACCCATAAAGCACCTTGGGGGTTTAGAGGAGCCACTATCAAATATTTGGTTAGAGCTTGCACTGGACATAGATTATGCTGCACCCTTCCCCTTTTTAACGCCGGCACCGTGAACTCAGATAAACTGTGTGCACTGGGCTCATTCTTGGCTACAAATCCCGGGGAAGGTGCAATGTGAATACATTCATAAGTCTACCAAACCTAAGGCAATAGGTGTTACTCATCGCCGCCAGCTCAGACACTCTGTTCCCGGTGGCCAAAGCCAAAAGGAATACAGCCTTTTTTAAGAGTAATGCAAAATCTGCAGTATTTTGGTACAGACGAGAGTGAAGTAAAGACAATGCCTTGTCCAGAGACCAAGTAGGCATGAGCTGACGGGGAGGTGGGCGGAGTTTAAAACATGCCCTCATAAAACCTGTTTCCTCCGCCACCGATATGGAGAGACCTCTAAGGTCTAAAGAGGGCACTCTAATTGCAGTTAAGTGATTTTTTAACGTTACCACAGATAAATGTTTCTGCTCAAACAGATAATTTAAATAATTGAAAACTAATGCTACTGAGGGCACAGTCTGTTCTGTTTTAATGATCCAAGACATAAAGGCTTGCCAATGTGAGTGATACTGTCATTTCGTAGACTGAGTATATTGATTTAATAATTTATTGGTCACATCTCTACCGTATGGTGCTAGCCACTTGGCCTCCTGAATGTCCATAATGCAAAAGTCAGCGAGGTCGCTAGGTTGCCAATCGTGTCTAAGTGGAAATACCCGACCGGGAGCGACACCGGGTGCGGGCACCACGTCTTTAATTGCTGGTACCACAACTGCGCCGGCCACAGGGGCGCGACTAGCGAGACTAAGCCTCGATAATCTCGTAGTTTGTTCACTACGTGGCACATTAGTGACACGTCTGGCGGCGGAAACAGATAGATGGAGCTCCATCTGTTCCAGTCTGTCACTAGGGCGTCTGGCCCCCTGCCGGCGTTTTCGTCCGGCGGGCGAGGTATAGAGGGAGTTTGTGAGTCTCCTCGGACGCAAACAGATCCACTTGTGGATGGGAGAGCTCTGCAATCATTCGGTTGAAAATGGGTTGCTTGAGCTCCCATTCTACTGTCGTGCTCTGTCTCCGGGACAGAGCGTCTGCCCAGACGTGTGCTACGCCTGGGAGATAAGATGCGTGAAGATAAATGTCTAGTCTGTTGGTTAGAGTAAAAATCTCTTCCGACACGTTTAGCAACTTCCTTGACCTCGTTGACCCCTGTTTCTGAATACAGTGAACTGCATTCAGATTGTCCATTCTGAAGGCCACCGACTTGCCCCGTAAAGCAGGGCCGTGAGCCTGAAGGAAATACAAGGGGACTAGTAATTCTTTGACATTGATGTGGGAGATTTCTAAGTGGGACCAAAGCCCCTGACCCTGGTGCCCCTGATTTGACTGAAATCCCCAACCTATTGTGCCTGATGCATCCGTGTCTACCCATACCATTGGCGGAGGAGAGGTCCATGACATTATTGAGTGCAACGTTTCCCTCTTCGCCCAGACCGCTAGTAAGGTGTGGATTAATTTCGGGATGGGCCATAACTTTCCCGCCGGTATAAGTGGGAAATATTTGTTGCCTTCCAATATTAAACGTTTTACTTTCAACCGGCCCAACATAACAGTGAGTTGAACCCGGTTGAGAGAGCCGACCAGAGACTCCCAGACCCTCCGCGTCGTAGTCAGACTGTGAAGAAACATGAACAGTTTCCTGCGAAACCTGTTGCGATTGTCCACACTCGGACTCAGAGTGAGAGCAGTCGTGTCCCAGACCAGCCCTATCCACTGAATTACTCGTGAGGGGCAAGGTTTGACTTACCAGATTTACCTTGAACCCTAGAGTTTTGACATGATTTAAAATTATGTGACATGTTTGATGCATAATTGTTCTGTCACTGCCCCCACCAGGCCAGTCGTCTAGGTACCACAAAAACTCTGATTCCTTGTTTTAACAACGGCATCAGGGCTTGCCGGACTAATTTCGTGAATAATCGAGGGGCCAGGTTCAAACCGAATGGCATCCGTTGAAAAAAAAAAAATTTGGTGCCTGATCCGTAAGGCCAAAAACCTTTGAAATCTTTTGTTGACCGATACGTGCCAATAGGCGTCTGTCAGGTCTAGGGAACACATCCAACCTCCCGGCGGAAGTGGCGCCTGATTTGGTGTACTGTTAACATTCGGAATGACTCGTTGTGAATGTGAAGGTTCAGATAAGACAGGTCTACGACCGGTCTCATCTGAACACTGTCCCTTTGGGAACCAAAAATAGCTTGGACGTGAATACAGGGTAATTTGGGGGGACCGGGATGATGACATTCTTGGCAATCATTTCCTGGACCAGTGACTCCACCTCTAAAGAAACAAAATTCGCCGTTGTCGGCTGACGTAAGCGAGGTCGCCGAAGCCACTGCCAAGTGATGCCTTTGCGTGCCACCATCCGTGCCCAAGTGTTTAACGGCCATGCTTGGTGACACGTTCGGAACGGACCCAGTTAGCAGACAAGGGTTCGCCGGATGTACTACCCTCGGATCCGCCGGCCTTAAGATTGGCACCGGGAGTGAGAGAGACTTTAGTTTTTTTATGGTGGTGGAGTTGGTGGTGGTGGGACGCTTCGCCGGCTGGCTGGCGTTGGCCGGAAGACGGGCCCTGCCCTGGCTTATTATGCCCGCGTCCTCTCTGACCTGAAAACCTACTCTGTCTATGCCTGTACTGACCTTGAGGGGAGGGGGAGGACTTAGGTGGAAGAAAGGGCTTAGATTCCCACGGTTGAGCCTTGGCGACTGGCCTGGGTTTGAGGAAGTTAAAGGCAGGTTTCTTAGAAGGGGTGGGACTGTGTTTAAAGGCCTGAGCCAAATTAAACACCGTTCGCCACACGTCAGGGGACATTAAAGAGGGAGTGAGCACTGGTGACATGACCACCTGATTCGCAATGCGATCAGGCAGTTTGCGGACTAAGGACATTCG
>CM064544.1:14449380-14794615 GCA_032716605.1 Paralithodes platypus | reverse complement strand
TAGAGCTTCTGCCTATGTTTTGACAACATTAAAACTGGAGGTCTGAAAGTGGACGCTCCGATCGTCGGTATAATCCGGCTATTCACATTCAAAACCTAAAGTCTTTATGCTAATTATTTTTTTTTGCTCTCGATTATTCCGGTGGTATTTTCTTATTATTGTATGTCTTATTGGTTCACCATTTAATCCACTCCCTTTTGGGTTGGGTATATCTAGAGTAATATAAATAAACAATTAATCCGTCGCTATATCCGTCGATAACCTTACACCTGAAATCAGGTCTAAAGGTCATTCGAATAGTCCGAATCCGTCTATGCTAAGCAATTCCTGTCCTATAATCAAATCCGTCTATAAAAAAGACGCCCCCGTCGATAACGAGGGACTACTGTACAGTATAGCAATGTGATTAGATAGTTAGGATAGAAGTATGGGTATTACACCTCACTTTGGATGAGTTTATTAGTATCGCGTGGAGGTTGGGATGTTGGTCTTACCTGAGGGTCCGAGGCTCCTCAGTATGACCAACATCCCAACCTCCACACATACCTAAACCATCCAAAGTGATGTAATACCCCTATTCTATCTAATCTAATCGCATTTCTATACTGTGCAGGTATTCTTTCCATAGTTCATGTTTTTCAGGGGTTATTGGGCGAAAAAAGGATAAGTTTTGAAGAGTCCCCGGACTACATAGTGAATTTCCCATAGGTTCTTAAGCTCCAAGGGTGCGCGCATGTCTCGGACTTAGGTAACCGCACCCTTGTGGGGCCCACTGTACACAACTAATCCAGGAAACATACATAGTCCGTGGAATTAGCCAATACACAACTAAACCCGGATACACATGACACAGTAGGACATATTTATAAAATAAACAATAACACTTTGTACATGTGGCAAAGATACGAGCGGCTGGCTAGGCCTAAGTAGACGGCATAAGAAATGTTGAAATATAAACAAAAAACACTGGAAATATAACAACAGGAACCACCGCCAACACACCACTGTAGCAAATACATCCGACCAAGGGAAGACTGACTCGGGACCTAGAAAAAACTTCACTAAGTGAAGAAAAATACGCTGGGAACGTCAGTAGCAACGCTTACCATCATCAGAAAGATAAAAGGCAGCATAACTAACGCGTAACGAAAGCCGCCTGCATCACAAGCTAACTCAACTGTGAAAAGTTCACATGTCCACAACAGGACCACGAGGGTACAATCCGAAATAGATGCCCCAAACACACGACCCAAAATACACTGCACTGCGGGCAACCAGCCCAGGACACTCCTGCTACGCATATCCTAACCTTACTCGATACATCCCGTGGTAAACAAATGAGAAAAAAACTCACTAGGGACGCAGCAAATGCGGAACCAGCGGAGCGTGGGGAGACACGTCCGGGCAGGCTGAGCGCAGAGCAGAGAAGGAAGAATGACGCCTGAATCAGCGTCTGGTCAAGATCCACACAAGTACATCCACGATATGATGGACAGCTTATTGGATAGTTTATTCTTATTTACTTTTTCTTTTTATTTTTTACGAAGTTTTTTTCGTAGTGAGAACCCAATTCATAATGACTGAAGCCATGAGTGAGGTCGCGTGCGCTCATGATGAAGGCTCCTCAGATTTTAAATGCTCTGCGCGGTAGATTCAAACTACGGTGGATTAGTGTTTGAAGAGGATGCCTTAGGAGATTCAAACTACGGCGGATTAGTGTTTGAAGAGGATGCCTTATGTAATAGGCATGTTCGTCCAATGATGGAGGGGCCCCTAATAAATATAATCAATCAATGACTTTCGTTCCACCACTGTCTTATCCTTCATCGTCCACACCCGTTTCCACGTGTACCTGTGTATCATTCTGTGTCCGGAAGAAGGTGTTGGCTATCCACAACCTCCTCCCCACACATACGTCCATAAGTGCACTACTATTCCCATTCACCTCTGACGGTACCCCCCACCCTCCCACCACTCCCTCAGCTTTCCTATCACCCACCTTACCATTCATATCCCCAATCAGAAATATTCTTTTGTTCTTGTCAAACTTATCCAGACATGCCTCCACATTCATCCAGAACTCCTATTTCACGTTTATCCTCTGTCGGGGCATACACACACACAATCACCCATGTTTGTATTCCTACTTTCATTCTCACCCACACAATCCTTGAACCCACAGACCTATACTCTCTTACACATTCCTTCCATTTGTTACTTATAAACAAACACGCACCTTTCTCGCTGCTCCTTCACTCACTCCAGCACACACACCGATTTCACACTCCCACTCTCTCACATCTGTACCCTTCCATTTGGTCACTGATCTTATGTATTGTTTATAAACTGTGGTGGTGGTTTCTTTGTTGTGTCCAAATTTTGTGTGAGTCTGTTGTTGTGATTGAGGCATGTGATTGTGTTGTGTTGCTGTTGGAAAGTGTAATGTCGTTTAGTGTTTTGTAAAGTTTTTGGGGGTCTACTTTGTGATCAATTGTCTGGAGGTAATTGTTCCAATTTAGTATTTATTGTTCTAGTATTTTGTTGGTAATCTCTGTTGAGTGCTTGAATTTGGTGTGCGGTGTCCTGTGTGTGGGGTGCTGGAGAGTGTTTTAGTGTGTTGCGTTGTCTGATGAAGTTTTGAATTTCTGGTGTGAAGTTGGGGTTGTGTCGTTTTCTGTTACCTCTTGGAATGTGTTTCTTGTCTGCGTTTTGGTTAATTGTGTTGAATGTGTGAACAGCATTGTTGATGTTACTGATGGGTATGCTGTTTAGGGTTTCAAGGTGTTGTTCTGTCTCCTTTTAGTCCAGTCAATCTACTAGAAATATGGACTGAACCTGGCACAAATTGCAACATTAATTATTTCACCTGTATTGACTTGTGGAAACCCACAAATATAACATATCAAAAGTCCTTAATAATCTGGATAGTGGAAATTCCTCAAAATAGCATAATTATGTTTATTGCTTGCCAAAATGTAACTGGACCTGGAAATAATTGCAACACAAATTATTGCACCTGTATTGGCTTCGGGAAACCCCCAATACAACATATCAAAAGCTCACAAAACTCCGGATATGGGAAAGTCTCCAAATTGCATAATGATGTTAATTGGTATCGCCATGAGCCGAAAATTGAAAACCAGCATAACTTTACAACCAAGTGTCCTAACATAATAAAAGTGGGGTCTATACCCATGTTTTCATGGCCAAAGAATCCAATGTACATACAATTAACCTCCCTCGGGTATTACATAATATGGATTATGCAAATCAGCAGCAGCAAATGCCCCAAAAATAGAACATTTTGTAACCTTGCAACCAATGGTGCAAACTCAGTAAAATAGGTGGCTATACCCATATTTTCAACGCCAGGGAATTCAATGATCATTAGAGTAACCTACCATATGCATTACATAACAAGTAATTTAGTAATGGTTCTCTCTGTCAATGACGTGAGAGCCTTATATATATAAGGGCTCCCCGGAGACCCCCGTGAGGGTCCCGGAGAAAGCATAACGCGACCCAAATATATAAAAAGTACATCCTAGGGTGAAACCCTTTACTTAGTTCCTAGGGAACGTCATTAAAAAAGGTAACCATTAGAAAAGAAAGAAATCTTTTATGAGTAAAGATTAGAAACTATGAATGTTGTCTTACTAAATCAACTAGTGTGCCGTTATACAGTCCTTCCCTTGCACGCGTCCCCCAGCTGGTCACGCTGGGTTTATACGTCCTTCTTGTGGTCGCGTCCCGTGCGACAGGTTGGACTAATTTTGTGCTCTCAGGATGTGCTACTTTTCATCTTTAGACGTTTCCTGCTGCCTCTTCTGGGAAGTATATGTTACCTTATAGTAAGGAGGCGTCATAGATATGTATGTATATTGAACATTTCCAGAGAGCTGACGACTTCCACGGGACGCGCCACATGCTACGACATTATTATTATATGAATATTATTTTTATTTTCTGTACAGTATTTCTATCTTTTTCCTCTTTATATTATTACATTATGTTATGTAAGCCAGGTTAGTTAGAATGCCTCTATTTCAGTTTTTAGGCTTCGTTAGTTTAGCTAGCGGACGCCAGTTTTAGGGATAGGCTAGGCCTTTGCCTTTTTTCCATCAATGCTTTTATAAGCTCCGAAATTCAATATTCTTAATTCTAACTAGCCTATCCATTCTTATAATTTTTCAATTAATCGTTGATGCTTTTCATTTCAACTTTTCTTGCTGATAGCCTAACTTTTTCTCTGAACGTTCAACGTCGCGCTTCGATAAAATTGTTTAATGGCGATCTAGCGGCTATCACATTTTCTTTTATTTCTTATCGAAAATTCCAGATGCTTCGAATTTCATCCTTTTGATGTTTTCGTGACATTGAGCGTTTCTCTTTACATTTTAATAAAGTTTTTATGAAATATTTTCCTTTTGCACTGTATATAGCCTAAACAATTTATTAGACTTTTATGTCATACATCTTCATAGTCTATGTACCTTCCAGGTTTTCTGTCTTGTTGCAGAGCGGATAAATGTTATTCTTTTATGATACTTTTGCCTGTAATTATTTTTATACTTGCCACCGTAGCCTCCCTTTTCAAAAATATGATTTTAAGCTACGAACCAACCTTCAGTTGGGCCCCTTTTTAGAGTCTCACTCCGGTCCATTTTAGGTCGGCTAGTGTTAGACTGGGCTTAATTATATCTCCGGTCACTAGGAGATCCCCGTGTACTATTTGAAGTCCGGGGGGTAGCAGAGTATAGGCGGAGGTTGGGGGCCTCATTTGTATATCTTTTATTTGTGCCTACTCTGCCGGAGTTCTCTAGTTTATATCTACGAGGCTCCGGGTATTTTTACCTACCATTTTGCTTTTACTACAAGGTGCTTTTGTCATACACCTCACCCCCTTTCTTCCACTCGGAGTTTTTTCCGGTGGTACACTGTCATAGCCTTATCTCCAGGGCTCCAGAGTTAAGAACCTGTTCCCTCACCAGTTTTTATTAACTCCGGTTCACAAACACCGAGTGCTACTATAGCTCCGAGTGCAATTATGTCAAAATTCATATTTTACTCCGGTTCACTACAGACAGTATCTCCGAGTACTCTAACCCTTAAAGAGAATACATACTCCGGTTTCCATATACCGAGTTTTATACCACTCTAACTCCGGGTATTCAACAAAAGCGTCTTAACTCCGGTTCTCAAACACTGAGTTCTACCAACTCCGAGTATCCCTTAGCGAGAACATATCTCCGGTTCCTATATAACTTCTAACTCCGGGTATACAACAATAGTGACTTCACTCCGAGTCCCAGAAAACTCAAGTAGTCTAATATTGTCAATTAACTCCGGTTCCCAGACACCGAGTTCTGTCAACCAACTCCGGGTATTCAAACAATATTAACTTATTTCCGGTTCCAGACACCGAGTTATACCAATAGGCCTACCGAGTCCTACTAGCACACTCCAGTAGGCCTATTCAAGTTGGCAGTCCTAGATGACGAAGTTCAAATTGGTAATTAATAGAATCACCTTCAAGAACTTTTTACAATACAGTACTTGTATATGCTTAGTATAGTACTAGAGATAACTAAATTTTAACAAAGTCCCGAGTAAAACTTCATTCACTCAGTATTACTGATAATGTTTATACTCATTCAGAGTGGGACAAAAGGTGCACTAAACTTTCCAATCCTAAATTATGGTACAAGGTTGTAGGATTATTCCTACCCTTTATTAAGAACAGTATTTCAATACCATAGTTACCCTGTTCATTCATGCATAGCCATATAGGTTAGAAAGATTAATAATTTAGCCGTCCGGCTGGCTTAGTTGATAGCGTGCCTGATAACCATCTGGCAGGTCTCGCATTTCAATCCCCTCTCAGATTGAAAAGTTTTCAGGGATATAGCCGGCGTTTACCATCTCCCCATGAGCAAGGGGGATGGGTAATAGTCAATGGTAGACTAAAGAAAGCCAAGCGCTGGTGAATCCTCGAAGGAGGAGAACGGGCGCTATATAAGTAACCTGACGATTATTATTGTTATTAACTTTTATTCCCAAACAAAGGCGGTACAAAATTAAGAGATATTATCTCTTTCCTTAGACCAAGTATATACATGGACACGATTAACCGGTTGGTTCTCATCCATTCGTTTTACACAGATTTTACTGTTTTACCTACTATTAGTAGATAAAAAAAAAAAAAAATTATTTTCAAAGAATCTCACATTATCACTCCTTCAATAAAGGATACTATGATATTGTCGTTCACGTATAACTACTAGTAGTAAATCAATATTTTGATTCACAAAGATTCCCAGGTTGCCACTCCTCCAATAAGGATACTATGGCATAATCAGTATCATTCAAGGCTAACGCTTGACTACTCAACTCGACAATAAACATTTCATATTTTAGGCTCCGGACCAACTCTTGAGTTGGTCAATGACCCCAATGGAAATACGCCTAACGGCCTTATTGGGCTATCCTTAGTTGGAATTATGCAAAGCTGGTACAGGTCATATTTGTAACATACTATGTGGTACCAACTCGGTAAATTGCTAACTGAATAAATAATAATATTATTATTATTATTCCCCCTGGGGGTTAGGGAATAGAATATGCCCCACGTGCCTTCTGCGTGTCGTAAGAGGCGACTAAAGAGGTTGGGTCGGTGGGCTTGCGACCCCCACCCGGAAAAAATATCTAAGCAAAGAAAAACGAACGAACAGCCTCGGATGCGGACGGAACCAACGTTGACGAACCACGACCGACTAAGGACATGCCTTCGGACATTCTGAGAATGGCTACGTGGAATGTTAGTGGCATGAATGATGGAACAAAAGAGAGAGAGGTTCTGGAAGTGTTAGTGAATGCCAGGCTGGATGTATGTGGAATGACAGAGACCAAATGGAAAGGTTCAGATGTGAGAGAATGGGAATGTGGAATGGGTGTGTGTGTGCTGGAGTGAGTGAAGGAACAGCGAGAGAAGGTGCATGTTTGTTTGTAAGTAGCAAATGGAAGGAATGTGTAAGAGAGTATGGGTCTGTGGGTTCAAGGATTGTGTGGGTGAGAATGAAAGTAGGAATACAAACGTGGGTGATTGTATGCGTGTATGCCCCGACAGAGGATATACTTGAAAGAAAGAAAGAGGAGTTCTGGATGAATGTGGAGGCGTGCCTGGAGAAGTTTGACAAGAACGAAAGAATTTCTGATTGGGGATATGAATGGTAAGGTGGGTGATAGGAAAGTTGAGGGAGTGGTGGGAGGGTGGGGGGTACCATCAGAGGTGAATGGGAATGGTTGCACTTGTGGACGTATGTGTGGAAGGAGGCTGTGGATAGCCAACACCTTCTTCCGACACAGAATGATCCACAGGTACACGTGGAAACGGATGTTGACGATGAAAGATAAGACAGTGGTGGAACGAAAGTCATTGATTGATTATGTATGTGTGGATGAACGAATGAAGAAATCTGTGATGGATGCTAGGGTGTATAGGGGTATTGGAGGGGGTCTGTCTGATCATTATGTAGTGGTAGCTAAGGTTAGGATACAAAAGAAGTGGGTGAGGAGAGCGGGAGGGAGGGTGGAATGGTGAGGAGGGTGGAGAGGTTGCAGGAGGAGGAAGTCAGGGAGGAGTACAGGAGAGCAGTGGAAAGACGACTAGGTGGGTTCGACCTGGAAGTTATGGAGGAAGTGGAGGAGATGAGCAAGGTGTTTAAGGATGAGATCTGTGCAGCATGTGAGGAGGTGTGTGGAGTGAGGAGAAGAGGGAGGGGAGTGAAAGGTACAGCATGGTGGACAGAAGAGGTAAGAATAGCTGTGGAAGAAAAAAGCATATAGAGTGTGGTTGGGTAGTAGAGGGAATGAAGATTCCGAGAGACAGAACGAGCGAGGTACGTGGAGAGTAAGAGGGTGGTGAAGAGAGTAGTGAAGGAAAGTAAGAGAAGAGTAGATGAGGAATTTGGAAGGAATCTGAGTGTAAAATGGAGGGAGAGTAAGAAACTGTTCTGGAAAGAAGTCAAGAAAGTTAGGGAAGGTAGCAAGGGAAACAGTAAAGGTGTGAAAGATAAGAATGGGAGAATGCTAGCCGAGAAGCAAGAGAGTCGAAACATGGAGGGAGTACTTCAGTGAGTTGCTAAATGTAAGGAATGAAGCCCCAGCAAACATAGCTGGATATGGTATGGAGGGAGAAGAGAAGTAGTGGAGGAGGAGGTGGGGATCAGGAGGTCAGAAGTGTGGGAAGCCATGAAAAGTGAAGTTGGGGAAAGCACCAGGAACAGATGGAGTGTGTGGGGAAATGTTGAGGTATGGTGGTGAGATAGTGATAGAATGGGTATGGAAAATGTGCAAAATAGCATGGGAGAAGGGGAGTGCACCCGATGACTGGAAGACTGGCATAATAGTCCCCCTATAAGGGCAAAGGGGAAAGAGGAGTGTGTGGTAACCACCGAGGAATATGTCTTCTAAGCGTAGTAGGGAAGGTATACAGTAGGGTAGTGATTGAGAGAGTGAGAGTGAGAACGGAGAAATGGATAGGCGACGAGCAGGGAGGTTTTAGGAAGGGAAGAGGATGTGTAGATCAGATTTTTACCCTGAATTGTGTTGTGGAGAAATATCTGGAGAAGAAACAAAAGGTGTATGTTGCCTTTATGGACTTGGAGAAGGCCTATGACAGAGTGGATAGAGAAGGTTTGTGGAAAGTACTTAGAATATACGGAGTAGAGGGCAAGTTGCTGAAAGCAGTGCATGTATGAGGGTGCAAAGGCGGCAGTACGTGTGGAGAGTGAGCAGAGCGAGTTCTTTGACCTGAATGTTGGTTTGAAACAGGGGTGTGTGATGTCCCCGTGGTTGTTTACTGTATATATGGATGGAGTCATGAAAGAAATACTATCAAGAGCAGTGAATGTTGGTGTATCGCTGAAAAGGGAGGGAATTGAGTGGAAGCTACCTATACTGCTGTTTGCGGATGATACAGTTCTGATGAGTGATAATGAATGGGAGTTGCAGGGTCTGGTAAATGAGTTTGGAACAGTGTGCGAAAAACGGAATTTGAAGGTAAATACGGGGAAGAGCAAGGTTATGGTCTTCGAAAGGGGTGAAGTCACAGAGTGTGAGGTGAAGCTGAACGGTCAGGCTATGGAGATCGTCAACTCTTTTAAGTATCTGGGCAGTGTGTTGAGTAAAGATGGGACTATGGATGAAGAGGTGCGGGAGAGGGTACAACAGGGGAAGAGGGTTGTAGGAACGCTAAAAGCAGTAACAAGAAATAGGGTGGTCAGTATGGAAGTGAAGAAGTCCTTGCATGACAGTGTGGTAATCCCGACACTGACTTACGGAAGCGAAGCATGGACATTGGTTGAGAGACTCAGACCAAGAGTGAGAGCAGTGGAAATGAATTACTTAAGGAGTGCGTGCGGAGTTACATGGAGGGATAGACAGACTAATGAGGAAGTAAGAAGGAGGTGTGGTGTGGAGGTAGATGTGCTGGAAAGTGTGAAAAGGAACAACTTGAGATGGTTCGGCCATATGGAACGTATGGAAAGCGAGAGAATGACTAAGAGGGTGTACGAGAGCGAGGTGGAGGGACAGAGGGGGAGAGGTAGACCGAATATGAGGTGGAAGGATGGAGTGAGGAACTACATGAACGAAGGCGGTGCTGGTTGGGGGGAGGGGCGTCGACTGACTGGGGACAGAGGTGCATGGGGGCGGTTCGTTCGTGGCCACCCCTTCGGGGATCACGGCGTCAGGCAATAGATAGATAGATAGATTATTATTAATGATTCATTGAACCTCCCTCCGGTCCCACTTTGGGTCGGCGAGTGTCTGGGTCTGGGGCTCTTTTACATATCTTCGATCACTAGAAGACCACCACATTCTCTCTGAGTCAGGGTTTTAGCAGAGTAGGCTAAGAGATGGACCCTCTTAGATATTTATAACATTGCCTTCTCTGCCGGAGTTTCACAAGTCTCATACTAGAGTTCTCCAATTAGATATTTTTCTCTTCTCATTTATTACAGAATAGGTTTTGTTCACTCTATTTCCGTCCGAATCTTGAGTCCTCCATACCAGTCCGAGAAGACTATTAGGTACTTAGTAAATTTTACCCCCGCACCTATTAAACAACACAGAGTTATTCCGTCAGTCATTACCGAGTAATTTCTTTACCCCGAGTCCTCATACTACAAAGGACAACACTGGGAATTAATTTTCCGTCTGGCAATTCCCAAGTAATATTTTCCCCAAGTCCCCACTACAACAGAGGTCACTTCTTTAGGGTCTACTTAACCAGTATAGTAATGATTCATTAGCTTGTTTTCCTTACGCTTCAGCACAACATGCTAGAGTTCAGGGTATCCCTAGCACCAACCATTCCTTTTAATAAATTGTTCGACTAGGGTCTGTTTTAAAAAGCCTGACAGAACTGATACAGTCAATTGCTATCTTACCTTTACACAGCTGGTTGTTCCGGTCCCACTTTGGGTCGGCTAACACTTAGTCCGGAGCTCTAATAATGACACCTAAAGTCAGTAGGAGTTCCCCGCGTTCTCTATGAGTCCGGGTTGCAGAGGAAGGGGGTCTCTTAGATAACTATTCATTGCCTACTTCGCCGGAGTTCCACATTCACATACCAGAATTCTCCAGGTAGATAATTTTATCTATCCTTTATTACAGAATAACTTTCACGGGGCTCAATCAACCATTTCCCCATACACCTCTTAATCACACAGGGTTATTCTGGCAATTTGGCTGAGTCAGATCCTTGACTCCGTGTCCCCATAATTGACGAGGATATTTCTTAGGAACAAAAGGTTGGGGAAGGACTTTACACTCTCAGATAAACGACCCATAGGCGATTATCCAACCTTTTGGTTTTATTATGTTCTCTCCACCAACATACTTTACTCCTAAACTCGGTTAATGAAATTAACAAACACATGTGGCAGTCCGGGGATTCGAACCTAGGCTGCTCACACTGAAAATCACCACACTTATGCATTGCACCACAAAGACAGTTTTACAAGACAACTCACTCACACTAATGAGGAGTAGCAGATCCTATTCATGACACATACTCTAGGGCAACATTATCACACATAAGAGAAGTCTATCTTTGCAAAACCCTTCGGACAGTAGGAGAGGTCAGAACAGCCCTTTTCATGACGTCTAAAGCACGTCAAGACCTCCGTATCTTTCTATCTAAAAAACTCTGCCCAAAGACATCAAGACTAGAATCTTGATCTCTCCATCTATTCAAACAGATTAACAACCACAAATACTTGGTCTGAAGTATCAGCACTACTTTTTATAACCGTCTCTAAAGTGGCCTTAGCTTTGCTTGGGGCCTTGGGGCTGTTCGGCCAGGCAGCTTAGGGAACAACAACAACAACCGTCTCTAAGGTTCTCTCGTGTTAACTTTATTAGATTCAGATCTCAACGACACTCAACAGGCCACAGTAGTCGGGACAGACTGGTTAATTCATCCCCAGACAACAAATTAGACAGACTCAGACACACACCAACAGCAACAGTCTGACCTTTCAAGAGCACATACCGGTTCAAGGACCTAACTTAGCTCATCTTAGCCTTGCATCACATTATATCGCAAGGCACAACCGATTCTTTCCAAGCCAGTTACACAGCATGACCGAAAGGACCTTGGTCCAGACATTTAATAAAGCATAGTCTGTTTTGGAACTGGGAGAGACGACCGTTCTTTCGTAAGTACGTATACAACGTCTCATACCAGTAAAGGTGCCAACACTCGTAAAAGCGATGCTTTAGTGAGGAATTCGAGTGAACATTCCTCCCACATCAAAAGTTTTCTGTCTCACTTAGTTCTAGTACCAAAACGAGATAGCCTACAGTTCAGACCAGTCATAGAATTATCAATCCTCAATAAGTTTATGGTAAACCACTTTTTCGAGATGATAACAATACAACAAATATCACAGCCCTACGTCTTAATAGTAAAGTGGGAATCCTAGGTTTACCTCAGTTGGGAAACCCTATCACACAACATACAACATCAAATACTTGACTACTACAAGTATGCAAGACAGTACATACAAAAAACAATTCCAAACGGCTGTGGGAGTCGTTAACCCGCTCACGACCATATGATGCAGAGGTTGCCAGATTAGCAATAAGAAATAGAGTTCTCTCACTCTTATAATTACCTCTCCAAAATGAGTTTTCTGCCCACAGCTAACTCAAAGACAACTGCAGAGGTTAAAGTAACTAAACTAAAGATTTCTAAATACCCCTGATGGTAAGAAGGCTTTAAAGTATCTCCAATAGGCTCAAAATTGCGTCAAGGACGTGAGAGGGTTAATAGGGTCGAAATATTGGGTTCAGGTACCTGTTCCGTTGGACAAACTTCGCCTGAATCCTTACATCAGGCTAGACAACAGAGCTTTTCCGAGTCAATCAACCTCATACCCTAATTACATTCCCTCAGCATTTTATCAGACTGCTAAGCTTCTGGATAAGACCTGAGACCCCTTCCCCGACAGCCCTCTAGTCAGAACCGCCACCATCAGTGGGGGTCATCTTGGACAAAACGGGAGCCCCGAGCTGGAGTTACCAATCGTCAGACGGTCGCCAGACACAAAGTCGCTAGACCTCTCTCAATCTCTATTGATCACTTAAATACAAAGGAACTAGTTGTCCCTCGATTTTCCTGAAAAATCATGCCCTTGCACTCCAACACAGAGTACAATAATAGCCTTTCACATGGACAACACATCAGCCGTGTCCTGTATCAACAGGCAGGGCCCAACGAAATCTCACACGCCCCTGAGATTGTCGGAGTTAATATTTTTCCTTACTCTTCATTACCATATCACAATTCAAGCAGTTTACCTACCAAGCAAGGCGAATCTGTAGGCGGACACCTTATCTCGGGAGAAGGGTACCCTAGTCGAATAGACAATCACTCAGACGGTATTCCACAACTTGATAAGGCCGTTCCATCCACAGGTAAATCTCGTTAATTCACACCAATCGACAAAATTCCTCCGGCTTCTGACCTTCTGGCACGAGATCCAAGTGAGCGGAACAGATGCATTCTCAGAGATTTGGAACAAGTGGTTATCGATATACCTCTTTCCTCCTCCGGACACACGAATATCCAAAGTTTTGCAACATATCCACTTAATTCAAGGTCAAGGGTGCCTTATAACGCCAGTCTGGTCAACACATGTGTAGTTCATTCATCTGTCTCTCTAATGTCCCATTCCAATACCATTTCCAACGTCTTGCTTCCACTTAGAGCGGATTAGCAACCTACAGACTGATCTACATTTAGCTTTATGGATATTTTCAAAGTCAAATGGCGGAGCTCTTATGATTAAGCTGTTCACGACAAATTAACCAAACAGTTTACGCCTTCCACTATTAAACAGTAGGAATTACATCGGAAACAATTTACCACGTAGATTGTAGAGTCTGTCCAACACATAGCTTCAGTCAGTTTATTTTTAAAGTACTGTATTTCAATTACTCTTTTGAAGACAAACAACTGTCAATTTACACACTATACAATCAATTCTCAGCCATTAAAGAATCGTTCTTTGATTCCACTGGCTTCCGACTTACCCCTCAACAAGTTCAAAGGAGTTTTTCTTACAACTTGGTTTTAGTTACGAAATATTTTCAAAACCAAATGGCTAAATTCTTATGACCAAGCCGTTCACGACAAATTAACAAAACAATTTACACCTTCCACAATTAGACAGTATGAGTCACATTGGGAACAATTTACAACGTGGATTGTAGAATCCAACCAACAAAGTGCCTCAGTAAGTTTAATTTTAAAGTACTTAAATTACCTTTTCGAAGACAAACACCTATCATTTAACACACTTCGCAATCACCTCTCAGCCATTAAAGAACCATTCTATGACCTTACTAGCCTTAGACTTCCACCTAAGTATGAAGGAGGTTTTATTACGGCTTTTTTTAAATTACGAGCTCCAGCGAGACAGATTCTACCTCAGTGGTTTCTGGGCAAAGTGTTAAATCTATATAGTACTGTACTAAGCCTTACACGGTCAACCCCTCTTATGACAAGTTATTATCTAAATGTGTTTTCTTAATTTCGTTAGCAACAACACATAGTGTCCGAACTTGCGGCCATGGCTAGAGCTGCGAACTGCTTACAATTTAAAGATCTGAGTGCTGTTACCCTCCTCACACCAACTCCTGATTTCATAGCCAAGAATGAAAGAGAAGATCATATGTTCTCACCTTTTGATATAATGGCCCTCAAACAAAAGAATAAACATCAGGCACTAGGCCCAGTGTTGGCTTTATATAAGTATGTACAACCAACTACACTCTTACACCCTTATCATTTATGGATCTCTTCACATGGCAAATCAAGGTTATCTAAACGACAACTTGCTTCAATTCTAGTGGACGTTATCAAAACAGCCGTACCGTCAACAGTAACAAGGGCCCATGATGTGAGAAAGTGGGCCACGACAGTCAGATTTCTTAACAATTACTCTATCCAAGACATTAAGCAAACAAGAGTCTGGTCATCTCACCACACATTTTTATCCAAATATCTTTCAGTTCATTTGAAGAGACCCACTGTGCCATGCATAGCCATGAGAATTAGGCATAAACATAACTGATCTCTGTTTATTGCAATAATGACATTGTTTTATGTTACAAGCACGTGTGAGGTTCACCAAATACTGACTTACTTTTAGGAGTTTGGGACAAAACAGAGGGAGGGGGGGGGGAGTGTGTTCCGAACTGGAGAACCTCTCACAAGTGTTGTTCAATGTTAGTTTTAGTAAGATTGATAATCTCTAAGGGTTAATTTCTAATACAGGATATTAGATTAATAAATACACAAAATTTTTTTTTTTTGTGAGTTTAATAAGTATGAATAGATTTTCCTTTTTACAAATCATTCTAGTACTATAGTATGTACAATTCTTATGTGTTACAATATTTAGTGGTTCTTTTATTAAGTTTTACTGCATCCTTATCTTTATCTACCTTTCTATCGCTTCCTAAGGCTTACTTAGAAACCCTGCCTTTATACTTTACACTTATTCTTAATTCTAGTTATTTAATTGCAACAGTGCGAGCCGTTAGTTTTGGTTCTCTTCAATCTTTGATGTTGAGCATGAGATGTCCCAACCACCGATCTTGGTATTCTTAGGTTCTCACGTCATTGACGGAGAGAACCATTACTAAATTACGGGTTTGACAACCCGAAGGGAAGGAAGGAAAACTAACTATTTAGTAATGGTTCCGTAGTCAATGACGTAAAGCGGCCCTCCCTCCTCCCTCTTCCCATGCACATGCGCAACTTTGTACTATGAAGGAAGTATAAACCCAGCGTGACCAGCTGGGGGACGCGTGCAAGGGAAGGACTGTATAACGGCGCACTAGTTGATTTAGTAAGACAACACTCATAGTTTCTAATCTTTACTCATAAAAAATTTCTTTCTTTTTCTAATGGTTACCTTTTTTAATGACGTTCCCTAGGAACTAAGTAAAGGGTTTCACCCTAGGATGTACTTTTTATATATTTGGGTCGCGTTATGCTTTCTCCGGGACCCTCACGGGGGTCTCCGGGGAGCCCTTATATATATATATATATAAGGCTCTCACGTCATTGACTACGGAACCATTACTAAATAGTTAGTTTTCCTTCCTTCCCTTCGGGTTGTCAAACCCGTATTATGTTAATCAACAGGTGACCAATACTGCAATCTCAGTAAAATAAGTGTCTATATCTGTGTTTTCAGGGTCCGTGTATTAAAAGGTGAAACCAAAAATACCTACATTCCATTAGAGAATAAAAAATTGTCCACATCAGCACTTTACCCCCAAAAAATATATTTAGGAAATTAATAGGAACTCAAGTACTGTACCATGTTGTTGTTGTTCTCTAAGCTGCCTGGCCGAACAGCCCCGAGTCCCTGAGAAAGGCCATGGCCACGATCGGGCTTCCCACAGAGCTCTCATTGAGTGTAGATTGTGTTGTTGGCGTAAGTGGTTGTGTGAAATGCAGTCTTCTATGATGTGTTTAATGGTATGGGGTGCTGTGTTACATCCCGGGCAGGCGTCGACAACGGAGTCATCCAGTCTCTTCTTATAGCTCAGGAGAGCTGGATGGTGTCCGCATCTCAGCCTGGCCAGGTGGACTCTGTCCTCGCGAGGAAGGGAGGATTCGGAAGGTCGTGCATGCAGCTGCGTGTTGTCTGTGAGTGAGTGGATGGATCGGTGAGAGATATGAGTATGGATGTGCTTCTGGAAGTTGGTTCGGGGTGGGCAGGGAGGGAGAGAGGACAATAATTGTGTGTGATACCGTGTGCTGGGTGTTGTTTTGATATTTCTTGGTGTCTGTGGGTGTATTGCCATGTAGTTTAGTGGGTGGTCTTGGTTCGTGGAGGCTGCTGCCAGGAATTGAGTGCCTCTCATGTCCAGATGGTCTTTGACTTTGAGGATTTTGGTTTCTTGATGTAGGTGATCTGTGGGTGCAGTAGCTGTGCAGCCTGTAATGATCTTCAGGGCTTTGTTTTGAATAGTCTGTAAGGTCTTATGATGTGTTTCAGCTAGGTTAGAAGCCCATGCTGGGCTTGCGTATTCCATCACTGATCTTATGTATTGTTTATATACTGTGGAGGTGGTTTCTTTGTTGTGTCCAAATTTTGTGTGAGCAAGTGACCTGAGGGCGTTAAGTCTGGGTGTCAGTTTCTTTTTAATGTTTGTGGTGTGCTGTTTGAATGTCATATGAGTATCATATGTTACTCCTAGGATTTTGGGTGTGTGTGTATGTGTTAGGGGTGTGTTGTTTATGGTGAGTTGAGGGATGTATTCGTGTTCTCCTGTCCAACTTGTGAGCAGGGTTGCGGTGGATTTGGCTGGGGCTAGATTAAGTCTGTTTGTAGTGCACCAGCCATGTAGTGTGTTGAGATAGGGTTGAAGGAGATCTGTTGCTCTTTTTGGGTCATGGTGTGTGCATGTGAGTGTTATGTCATCTGCATAGGAGGCTAAGTTTATTTGGGGCGTATTGGGTGTAGTTATATCGTGCATGTACAGATTACATACATACATACATACATAACATTTTAAGACTGAGTGTTCCACACATAAGTGCAGTTTCAGTCTCTTGTCCTAATGGCGGCGTTCCAGGCAACCCTGTTAAGGGCTGCTTCACTTGTCAAGTTCTTGGATTTGAGATCGGCGCGTATAGTCCGATCCCAGGTCTTCCTCGGTCCACCCCTTGGTGCAGCTCCCTCCACAATCACAGACCTGCATTTTGTCACCCAATTTTGTTCATCCATTCTCTCCACATGTCCATACCATCCCAGTCTACCTGTACGCATCACCTCGCTAATACTCTTTATTAAAGAGTGCGGGCGATAGGACGGATCCTTGTGGGACTCCGTTTGGAAAGTTTCTGATTTTAGATGACTGACCGGCAAAAGATACGTGTGCACATCTGCCTGCTAGGAAGTTGGCCAGCCACTTTTTGTGTTGTTGTGCATGTTTGTGTTGTAGATTTTGTTTGTTAGGTTGTGGCGGGGGATGGCATCGAAGGCTTTACTAATGTCGAGTGTGGCTAATAGTGATCTGTGTGGTGGTCTAGCTGAGTTGATGCCGTCGAAAGCTCTTTGTGTAAGGTCTGTGAAGAGTGTTTGTGGAGTGCAGTGGCCTAAAGCCATGTTGTGTTGGAGCTAGGGTAGGTCAGGTGTAATTAGTTGTAATACTAGGCGTTCCATGACTTTGGAGGGGGAGCAAAGGAGTGTGATGGGGCGGTGCGAGGAGGGTAGCGTGGGGTCTTTGTTGGGTTTGGGGAATGTGATGATGATACCATGCTTCCAAATGTCTGGTATTGTGTTGTGTGAATAGCTGTAGTTTGATATGTTAGTGAGTGCTTGTATGCCTTGTGGTCCCAGGTGTCTGAGGTGTATGTTGCTTATGTTGTCTAGGCCACAGGCGGGTGAGTGCTTGAGATTGTTGATGATATGCTTTGTCTGGTGATTGGCGAAGGGTGTATAGTCAGGGTCTGTGGGGAATTGTCTCTTACGTCGGATGACACGTCGGTCGTCTTTGTGAGGTTTTAGGTGGCTGACATGTGAGAAGTGATTGATGAGAGTGTTTGCTTGTTGTTTACATGAAGGAGTAGAGTCTGTTGTTGTGATTGCAGCATGTGATTGTGTTGTGTTGCTGTTGGAAAGTGTGATGCTGTTTAGTGTTTTGTAGAGTTTTTTGGGGTTTGTTTTGTGATCAAGTGTTTGTAGGAAGTTATTCCAATTTAGTTTTTGTTCTTGTATTTTGTTGTTAGTTTGGGTGTTGAGTGCTTGAATTTGTTGTGTGATGTCTTGTGTGTGGGGTGCTGGGGAGTGTTTCAGTATGTCGCGTTGTCTGATGAGGTTTTGAATTTCTGGTGTGAAGTTGGGATTGTGTCTTTTTCTGTTACCTCTTGGAATGTGTTTCTTGTCAGCGTTTTGGATAGTTTTATTGAGTATGTGTACAGCATTGTTGATGTTAGTGATGGGTGTACTGTTTAGAGTTGTGAAGTGTTGTTCTGTCTCATTTGTGAATGCTTCCCAGTTAGCTCTTTTATAATTGGTGTATGTGTGTTTGTGGCTAGCTGGGGTGAATTTATTAGTGGCCCCTCCATCATTGACGAACATGCCTATTACATAAGGCATCCTCTTCAAACACTAATCCGCCGTAGTTTTGAATCTACCGCGCAGAGCATTTAAAAACTGAGGAGCCTTCATCATGAGCGCACGCGACCTCACTCATGGCTTCAGTCATTATGAATTGGGTTCTCACTACGAAAAAACTTCGTAAAAAATAAAAACAAAAAGAAAATAAGAATAACTATCTAATAAGCTTTCCATCATATCGTGGATGTACTTGTGTGGATCTCTGACCAGACGCTGATTCAGGCGTCATTCCTCCTTCTTCTCTGCTCTGCGCTCAGCCTGCCCGGACGTGCCTCCCCACGCTCCGCTAGTTCCGCATTCGTTGCGTCCCTAGTGAGTTTTTTCTCATTTGTTTACTCCAGGATGTATCGAGTAAGGTTAGGATAGGCGTAGCAGGAGTGTCCTGGGCTGGTTGCCCGCAGTGCAGTGTATTTTGGGTCGTGTGTGTGGGGCATCTATTTCGGATGTACCCTCGTGGTCCCGTTGTGGACATGTGAACTTTTTCACAGTTGAGTTAGTTTGTGATGCAGGCGGCTTTCACTACGCGTTAATTATTGCTGCCTTTTATCTTTCTGATGAGGTAAGCTTTGCTTTCTGACGTTCCCAGCGTATTTTTCTTCACTTAGTGAAGTTTTTTCTGGGTCCCGAGTCAGTCTTCCCTTTGTCGGAAGTATTTGCTACAGTGGTGTGTTGGCGGTGGTTCCTGTTGTGATATTTCCAGTGTTTTGTGTATATTTCAACATTTTTTATGCCGTCTACCTAGGCCTAGCCAGCCGCTCGTAGCTTTGCCACATGTACTAGTGTTATTGTGTATTATTTATAAATATGCCCTACTGTGTCATGTGTATCCGGGTTTTAGTTGTGTATTGGCTAATTCCTCGGACTATAATTGTTTCCTGGTTTAGTTGTGTATTGGCTAATTCCACGGATTATTGAGTGACCTTGGGTTAGTCGTGCGTGGCTCTCCTCGTGTCTCTTGTTTGTTCAGATGGTGTCTGTTCAGGGTGGGTTTCCTTCCGGCGGGTTTTTTCTCGGTTTCACCATGAAAAAATCCCGGCCGAGAGCCGTGTTGGGCCACACGTGGTTGTTAACACTGGCTTGTATCCCCGGCGTTGGGGTGTCTGTGGCTCTCCAGGACTGCGTCTCTGTGGGTGCCTGGTTTCAGGCCTCCTTTGATTCCCGGCGGGATGGCTGTACCCATCTATAAAACGTTGTTCATGCGAACATACGTTATGTAGTTTTTCTACCCGGTTTTACAAAAACCTCATGAAAAACCTAGCTGTTGATTTAGGCTTTCCTCCCCGGCGATCTTTTACAAAGAAGTGGGGACAGGAACTTATGGGGTTAACGTTTGGACATCTCACCCGGCGGGTGTACCGGGGTAGGGTGGGATGAACGACTTATGTCTTTCAGTTAGTTAACCAATCCATTTTAAGTGATACTATGTGTATCGCCGCCTTTACACTTACGGCGATTGAAGGTTCAATTAGGTTAAAATCGATTCTTCACACCCGGCGGGTGCTCCTAGGTGGAGGACCTAAGGAATTTACAAAATTAGATTTCGATTTAACCACTTAATTTAGTGATACAATTAGGTATCGCCGCCTTCAAACTTACGGCGATCTTTTGTGACAATTCGTTAGACATCAGATCTCGTATCATCCTGCCCTGTGCTATTCTACTAAAATATTTCAAGGGCCGGCGTCTGTTTGGGGGGTTGCTTTGTTCCAAAATTGAATCTTGAGACAGTCGCCACCAACAAAAGACTATAAGCGCCATGCTGGACCGTTATTTTATATCAGAGGGTATTCTTCACTTTCTTTAAAAAAAGATTTGTTTAGATATTCTGAACCCCGCCGCGTAGCGAGCTGTGTTCGTTGTGTCATTACATCTCGTTACCCGGTGGGTTATTAACACTTGTGTGCGAACATGTTGGGTTAACCTTATGAGCATTAATTCCTGGAAAAAATTTTTTTTTCCAGAGCTGAGCTCCGGCGGACCAATACAGACCCGGCGGTAGTCTTCTCCCACCAGTCTCTGTCATGGCTACCGTGGCCCCAGTTTTTGCTTTGTGCACTACCCCTGCTTGTGCTGGTATCCCTATCTTTGCGCATACCCTTTGCATAAGGTGTGTTAAATGTCTAGACCGTTCAAGGGGTCTCTGGGTATTGCGTAATTGTTCTTTTTGCTCCCAATTAGCTGTAAAGGTCCTTTGTGATAATGATAAGACCGCGGCGGTAGCGTTAAGAGAGGTCAGGCAACAGATGTCAGCCTACACTACCATTGTTGCGCATAAATCACTTCAATGTGACAACGTCCCACTTTGGGATAGATTGCTCTCCGAACACCCTCCCCCTAAACGTTCCTCTAGAGTCACGAGTATTAAGCCGGCGGAGACTGGTCAGGGTTCTGTATCTTCTGCTGCTACACCTAAACGCCCAAGAGAGCCTACACCCCCGGCATCCGCCTCCTCGTCTCGGGCGAGATCTCGGTCTAGGTCACCTCTCAGACACCAGTCATCTAGTCGTGCCTCTTCACCGGCGAGTAAGAAGAGTAGGACGGAAGGTTCCACCAGTGGTCACGGCGAGGAATCCTCCAGATCTAAGAGTAGTTCGCGGTCACACCGTAGCCATAAATCCTCCAAAAAGGATTCCCATAAACGGAAGTCCTCTCGACATTCACCAGCTTCTAGTGCATCTCATCGTACCTCTACCCCAGACAGAGTTTGTGTTACGGCCCAAGGGTCCAGTGCAGCGCCTGTCCCGAAAGAGGATTTGCCACTTAATATTTTAACCCTGGAATTGGAAAGTTCAGGGGGTTCAGTAATTGAGAATGTTTCAGACTCTCAAGAGAGCGTAGGCCAGGGCCTCGGTGTTTGGCGGTTTGCTCAACCAGGGTCTGACCACCCACGTCCGACTCAAATGAGTCACACAGTAGCCGATGTCCACAGGGACGCGGCGATCCCATCCTCTATTCCGGACTTATCTTGGCAACAAGGTACCCCAGCCTCGGCGGGGTCTTCTCAGGAGGATCAGGAGGAGAAAGACGAAGTTTCAATAATTTCGGAGATGGAAGGACAAGGGTCAGGCTCAGGCTTGGACGCCGCACGGGATACTAATGATTCACCTGTAAGTTCTTCATCAAACCAGTTTGTTACGGCACAAGAAATTAATGGGCTGCTTACTCATGCTTTATCTAAATTTTTTGGCCAACAACAGGAAAACCCCACAATGGACTTAGGGGCTCTCACGACAAGTTCTACGGTACGGCCTCTGATGACTTCGATTGATTTATCTAAGATCCCTAACCCTCCCACTCTGTTAACCTCAGGGATCACTAGGCCTGCTATGGCGGCATTGACAACTTCAAATGTCAGGGTCATAACGGATGTCAATCCACCCCCTCTAGACAAAGCGCCTCTTAGAAAGGTAGCTATGCCCTTGCTTTATGGGCCAGACGAGTCATGGGTTCTTTTGAACCCCTCTAAACCAGAGCTTGCCCAACCTACCTTGTCAGGGGAACTCCCGGTACCGCGTGAGTGGGTCATCCAGGGCAATAAGTCAAAGAAATTAAGGGCCGTGGATACTTTGGGTAATGTTCTGGACGTAAACATCAAGGCTATACCTAGTTATTATCACCAAGACTATTTTGTGTATGCTTCTAAGCCTGCTTTACCCCCTGCCTCAGCTTCAAAACTTTTTTCAGACTGGTCTAAGCTGGATGGGTTTAATGATATTAAGACTCTGTCAGCTCTCATTCCTGAACTAGATTTACAGACCGTCACAGACGACGCAGCTAATCCAGTTTTGAAGGTGGGACAGTTGGGACCAGGACCTTGGGTAGATTGGGAGGTAGAGGCTCAAAACTTTGCAACCACTTTCACTTCTAAATCTTCCCACCAGATCCCTCAAGATACTCATTCATGGTTCTCCATGCCGGTGGGTTCTGCCGGCGGAGTCCCGTCAGCTTTGTTTTCATTTCTAGCTGCCCCTAAGATTAATCTTTGTGAGCTGAAGGACCCGTTCACTAGTCTTTACTACGGTCCACTCAGGCAATCGCAGATGCGGATGCTCGAAGATCGGTTGAGTTATCCCGGCGACTGATTCTTCAGTCGTCAATCCAATCCTTGGGTGACATACGCACCGCCTTGCTTGAGGCGGTACGAGCATGACAAGATCTTAGGATGTCGTTAGTTCGCAAGCTACCTGATCGCATTGCTAATCAGGTGGTTATGTCACCAGTGCTTACTCCCTCTTTAATGACCCCTGAAGTGTGGCGAACGGTGTTCAATATGGCACAGGCCGTTAAGCACAGTCCCACCCCTTCTAAGAAACCTGCATTTAACTTCCCCAAACCCAGGCCTACCACTAAAGCTCAGCCAGGGGGATCTAAACCTTTTCTTCCGCCCAAGTCCTCCCACTCCCCCCAGGGTCAGTACAGGCATAGACAGAGTAGGTTTTCAGGTCAGAGAGGACGCGGCCAGAATAAGCCAGGTCAGGGCCAGTCTTCGGCCAACACCAGCCAGCCGGCAAAGCGTCCAGCACCACCAACCCCACCATCAAAAAACTAAAGTCTCTCTCACTCCCGGTGCCAACCTTAAGGACGGAGGAACCGAGGGCAGTACAGCCGGCGAACCCTTGTCTGCTAACTGGGTCGTTCCGAACGTGTCACCAAGCATGGCTGTTAAACACTTGGGCACGGATGGTGGCACGCAAAGGCATCACTTGGCAGTGGCTCCGGCGACCTCGATTACGTCAGCCGACAACGGCGAATTTTGTTTCTTTAGAGGTGGAGTCACTGGTCCAGGAAATGATTGCCAAGAATGTCATCATCCCGGTCCCACCAAATTACCCTGTATTCACGTCCAAACTATTTTTGGTTCCCAAAAGGGACAGTGTTCAGATGAGGCCGGTCGTAGACCTGTCTTATCTGAATCTTCACATTCACAACGAATCTTTCAGAATGTTAACAGTACACCAAATCAGGCTAACACTTCCGCCGGGAGGTTGGATGTGTTCACTAGACCTGACAGACGCCTATTGGCACGTATCGGTCAACAAAAGATTTCAAAGGTTTTTGGCCTTACGGATCAGGCACCAAAATTTTGTTTTTCAGAGGATGCCGTTCGGCTTGAACCTAGCACCTCGATTATTCACAAAACTAGTCCGGCAAGCCCTGATGCCATTGTTAAAACAGGGGATCAGAGTGTTGTGGTATCTAGACGACTGGCTGGTGGTGGCAGAGACACAACAATTATGCATAAAACATGTCAATATCATTTTAAATCATGTCAAAACTCTAGGCTTCAAGGTAAATCTGGTAAAGTCAAACCTTGTTCCCTCACAAGTAATTCAGTGGATAGGGCTGGTCTGGGACACCGCCGCTCTCACTCTGAGTCAGAGTGTGGACAATCGCAACAGGTTTCGCAGGAAACTGTTCAGGTTTCTTCACAGTCTGACTACGACGCGAAGGGTCTGGGAGTCTCTGGTCGGCTCTCTCAACTGGATTCAACTAACTGTCAAGTTGGGCCGGTTGAAAGTAAAACGATTAATATTGGAAGGCAACAAATATTTCCCGCTCTTACCGGCGGAAAAATTATGGCCCATCCCGAAATTAATCCACACCTTACTAGCGGTCTGGGCGAAGAGGGAAACATTGCACTCAATAATGTCATGGACCTCTCCTCCACCAACGGTATGGGTAGACACGGATGCGTCAGGCACAATAGGGTGGGGATTTCAGTCAAATCGGGGGCACCAGGGTCAGGGGCTTTGGTCCCACTTAGAAATCTCTCACATCAATGTCAAAGAATTACTAGTCCCCTTGTATTTCCTTCAGGCTCACGGCCCGGCGTTACGGGGCAAGTCGGTGGCCTTCAGAATGGACAATCTGAATGCAGTCCACTGTATTCAGAAACAAGGGTCAACGAGGTCAAGGAAGTTGCTAAACGTGTCGGAAGAGATTTTTGCTCTAGCCAACAGTCTAGATATTTATCTTCACGCATCTTATCTCCCAGGCGTAGCGAACGTCTGGGCAGACGCTCTGTCCCGGAGACAGAGCACGACAGTAGAATGGGAGCTCAAGCAACCCATTTTCAACCTAATGATTGCAGAGCTCTCCCATCCACAAGTGGATCTGTTTGCATCCGAGGAGACTCACAAACTCCCTCTATACCTCACCCGCCGGTCAAAAACGCCGGCAGGGGGGCCAGACGCCCTAGTGACAGACTGGAACAGATGGAGCTCCATCTATCTGTTTCCACCGCCAGATGCGTCACTAATGTGCCACGTAGTGAACAAACTACGAGATTATCGAGGCTTAGTCTCACTAATCGCGCCCCTGTGGCCGGCGCAGTTGTGGTACCAGCAATTGAAAATGTGGTGCCCGGACCCGGTATCGCTCCCGGTCGGGTATTTCCACTTAGACACGATTGGCAACCTAGCGACCTCGCTGACTTTTGCATTATGGACATTCAGGAGGCCAAGTGGCTAGCACCATACGGTAGAGATGTGACCAATAAATTACTCAATCAATATACTCAGTCTACAAAACGACAGTATCAATCACATTGGCAAGCCTTTACTTCTTGGATCGTTAGAACAGAATAAACTGTACCCTCAGTGGCATTAGTTTTTAATTATTTGAATTATCTGTTTGAGCAGAAACGTTTATCTGTGGTAACATTAAAAAATCACTTAACTGCGATTAGAGTGCCCTTTTTAGACCTGTGGTGCACCAACTTTCGCGGCCAATAGGGACCGCCGAAAGTGGCGCGAAAGTGCGATTAGCGAAAGTTGGGGCATTGAGGTAATGGGAATTAATTTAATAGGGACCGGGCATGTACGAAAACTCACTCCCAAGTTGAACAAACCTAGGCAACCAATGACAAAGAATTGCTATACACCAACGAAAACTGGAATTGGTACACTTACTTACAGGTACTCAATATTTTAATGAGTCTATAGTGCTGATTAGCAAGGCATAATAATGAATTACAGTTCTTATACTTCTTCTGAACCACCGCCATAGGCCTATGCAATGTTTTGGTAGAGTTCAGTTAGTGAACTTAGCGTTACGGTACGCTGATGCTCCAACCGTATATGATGATACTATGAGGGCATTTTGGCTCGAGCCAAAACTCAAGCAAAATGCGCCTATAATTTGAACCAAGACATCAGTTTCAGTTAAGGCCACTAGATGGCATCATGGCGCCGCTTGAACCCAAAACAGTGCATTTGCAAAATGGCGCCTATGGCGGTGGCACGGTTAACCTTATGTCTAAGCAGTGTAACCTATTATAATGCTTTGCTAATCAGTATTATAGACTCATTAAAGTATTGAATATCTGTAAGTAAGTGTACCAATTCCAGTTTTAGTTGGTTTAGCAATTCTGGGTCATTGGGTGACTAGGCTAGGTACGTTCAACATGAGTAGGCCTATTTGTAAGTACAAATAATTGTATTGAGTATTTGTAAGTATGTGTATTGATTAGTTATAGTCATTGGGTGACTATATACTGGTATTGGGTCGTGTTTCGACACACACCTTTATTTTCCTCACCGAATCCTCTTGCTTGTGGCTGAATAGGCCTTCATTGATTTTCGAAGCTCGGGCGAAAATGCGAGTTTTTACCGCCAAACTCAAATCGGCGGGATATTTAGACACTGCCGCGAAAGTGCGATCCGCGAATCGAGATGTAGCGAAAGTTGGTGCACCACTGTACGGGTCTTTCCATACCGGTAGCGGAGGAAACAGGTTTTATGAGAGCATGTTTTAAACTCCGCCCACCTCCCCGTCAGCTCATGCCTACTTGGTCTCTGGACAAAGCTTTGTCTTTTCTTCACTCTCGTCTGTACCAAAATACTGCAGACTTTGCATTACTCTTAAAAAAGGCGGTTTTCCTTTTGGCTTTGGCCACCGGAAACAGAGTGTCTGAGCTGGCGGCGATGAGCAACACACCTAATTGTCTTAGGTTTGGTAGACTTAATGAATGTATTTCCATTGCACCCTCCCCAGGTTTTGTAGCCAAGAATGAGCATAGTGCACACGTGTTTTCTGAGTTCACGGTGCCGGCGTTAAAAAGGGGAAAGGTACATCATAATCTATGTCCAGTGCAAGCTCTAACCAAATATTTGAGAGTAGCTCCTCGAAACCCCCAAGGTGCTTTATGGGTAGCAAGTACGGGTAAACGCTTGCTTAAACGGCGATTAGCCTCTCTTCTGGTAGAAGTCATTAAAGAAAGTAATCCCGGCGTTGTGGGTCGGGCCCACGATTTACGCAAATGGGTAGCCTCTTTACGTTTCCTGAAAAAAATTTCCGTAGAAGATATCGCGTCCACGCAGTTGTGGGCGTCTAATCATACGTTTCTGTCTGGATACTTGTCAGTTGCTCTAGACAAACCTTCCTTACCATGTATAGCTTTAAGGCAGAGGGTCTAGGTGGCCCTGCAGTCACTTTTGTTTACTTTCACGGGAAAGGGGGGGGGGGGGGGTGCAGTCAGTTGACATAGGACACCCTAGACCCCGCCGGAGTGTGAGAGCTGTGATACAATTTAAGGTTAAAATGTGATATGAAAATTTCTCAGCGAGAAATTGTGCTGGTGCAGTGTTGAGTGCAAAACAACGGTGTTGTTGTAGTGGTTTTGGCTGCGAAAGCGGTTTAATGTTGGAACAATGGAGTTCCTTTGCAGTTTGTCTCCAAGTTTGTTTTGGGGTTTATTATGTGCACATATAACTTGTTATTTTTTGTCACCACTCGTTGAGTGGGGTGCCTTTGTAACTACAGATCTGTGTTCAGAATCTTCAGGGTTACCCATTTTTTGTCAGGCAGGCTTCTTTGAAGCACGCACCTGCCTGAACCCCTTTTTCTTGTATATTTTCTGCCTACGCCGTGTTAAATATATTTTTCAAAAGTAAGAATACTATGTGGTTGTTTTTATTATCTGCTTTTCTAGAGTTATGATATGATTACGAATGTCCCCCTCCAGTCTTAGAAATCAGGCATGTTTGTCAATGATGGAGGGGCCACTAATAAATTATAGGTTTGACTCCTGTAAGGAGATAAAGAAAACCTAATATTTAGTAGTGGCCCCGTAATCATTGACGACTGGGGCCCTCCCGACCGTCCCCTTCCCATTCGTTGATGTATTGAGGATTTTGGTTTACTTGATATGTCAGTGAAGGAGGAATGACGCCTGAATCAGCGTCTGGTCAGAGATCCACACAAGTACATCCACGATATGATGGAAAGCTTATTAGATAGTTATTCTTATTTTCTTTTTGTTTTTATTTTTACGAAGTTTTTTCGTAGTGAGAACCCAATTCATAATGACTGAAGCCATGAGTGAGGTCGCGTGCGCTCATGATGAAGGCTCCTCAGTTTTTAAATGCTCTGCGCGGTAGATTCAAAACTACGGCGGATTAGTGTTTGAAGAGGATGCCTTATGTAATAGGCATGTTCGTCAATGATTACGGGGCCACTACTAAATATTAGGTTTTCTTTATCTCCTTACAGGAGTCAAACCTATAGTCTGGTTTTGGTGGTGATAATGATCGGGAGGTGGTCAGAGCCTAAGGTTCTGACCACCCTCCAGGATGTTGTGGGGGCGAGTTCTGGGGAGCAAAAGGTGATGTCTGGAGATGATGGGTTATAGAGGGCTTGGTGAGGAATATGGGTATGTTGATGGATGTCGTTAAGGATGATGAGGTTATCGGTTTGGTTTTGTAGTACCAGCCCTCTGTCTGTGTCGGGGTTGTCGACAAACCAGGCCGACGTCTTGGCGTTGAAGTCACCACCCAGGATGATGTGTACTTACACTAGTTGTACTTACACTAGTTGTATTTGCGGGAGTGAGCATGCTCGTTAATTCCCGCCTCCTAAGATATGTTTATCATACCGTGCTTTGAAACTATGCACTGATGGTGCAGACACTACTTCGGCTGGCAATTTGTTCCACCCACTAATCGAGTTGGTAGGAAATCTTTTACTTTTCAGATCAGATTTACTATTTAGCACTTTTAGTTTGTAGCTGTGACCTCTTGTCCTCTCACCTCCATCCCTCTCTATGAAGTTTTCTTGGTCGATTTTGTCAATACCTCTAACACATTTATATATCTGAATTTGCTGTCCTCGTTTCCTTCTCTGTTCCAGTGTTGGTAGATTCAATCTCTCGAGCCTCTCTTGGTACTCCAAATTTTCCAAACCTGGGATCATCCTCGTAGCTGCTCTCTGTACCCTCTCAATTTTGTGGATATGTTTCTTCAAGTGAGGATAACTGTGAACCCCAAACACAGCATCTCCTCGGGGAGGAGCTTAACTCTTCCTGCAACAGCATTAGTGTAGTCATTGTTCTCATCATGGTCGTTATTAATGACCAGCCACGGTGTATGTTGTTTTATGGTCTAGACCAGGGGGGAACTACTGTTCTCTGGTCCAGGAGTCGAACCTAGCTCAGAGGGGAACTACAGCTTCCTGGTCTAAAGCGCTCCCAACTCAGCCACCGCGACTGGCCTGTGGGGTGTGGGGTGTGGGGGGGGGGTGTGTGGGGTGTTTGTGATGTGTTGTAAGTGTGGTCTGTATTCATTTGGTACTGTAGGGGATGTTTGGGGAGGGATGTACAGTGGTGCACCAACTTTCGCGGCCAATAGGGACCGCCGAAAGTGGCGCGAAAGTGCGATTAGCGAAAGTTGGGGCATTGAGGTAATGGGAATTAATTTAATAGGGACCGGGCATGTACGAAAACTCACTCCCAAGTTGAACAAACCTAGGCAACCAATGACAAAGAATTGCTATACACCAACGAAAACTGGAATTGGTACACTTACTTACAGGTACTCAATATTTTAATGAGTCTATAGTGCTGATTAGCAAGGCATAATAATGAATTACAGTTCTTATACTTCTTCTGAACCACCGCCATAGGCCTATGCAATGTTTTGGTAGAGTTCAGTTAGTGAACTTAGCGTTACGGTACGATACTGATGCTCCAACCGTATATGATACTATGAGGTGCATTTTGGCTCGAGCCAAAACTCAAGCAAAAATGCGCCTATAATTTGAACCAAGACATCATTTCAGTTAAGGCCACTAGATGGCATCATGGCGCCGCTTGAACCCAAAACAGTGCATTTGCAAATGGCGCCTATGGCGGTGGCACAGGTTAACCTTATAACCTTATGTCTAAGCAGTGTAACCTATTATAATGCTTTGCTAATCAGTATTATAGACTCATTAAAGTATTGAATATCTGTAAGTAAGTTACCAATTCCAGTTTTAGTTGGTTTAGCAATTCTGGGTCATTGGGTGACTAGGCTAGGTACGTTCAACATGAGTAGGCCTATTTGTAAGTACAAATAATTGTATTGAGTATTTGTAAGTATGTGTATTGATTAGTTATAGTCATTGGGTGACTATATACTGGTATTGGGTCGTGTTTCGACACAAACATTTATTTTTCCTCTACCGAATCCTCTTGCTTGTGGCTGAATAGGCCTTCATTTTCGAAGCTCGGGCGCGAAAATGCGAGTTTTTACCGCCAAACTCAAATCGGCGGGATATTTAGACACTGCCGCGAAAGTGCGATCCGCGAATCGAGATGTAGCGAAAGTTGGTGCACCACTGTATGTGTTTATGATGGTTATGTTGGAGTTGTTGCCAGTGCATATTTTAATTGACTGTATTTCTGTTGTGTTATCATTTGGGGGGAAGAGGGATTTGGTTTGTACACTGGTTACTATGTATGATATTTCTTTGTGTACCAGGGTGATGAGTCCACCGCCCCCGCCGACAGCCCGGTCTTGTCTGATGTTGGTGAAATTATGAAATGTGGGTGTTTTTTGTGTTGTGCAGAGTTGGCAATACTGCCAACCATGTTGGCAGTATTGCTTGCTCCACTCAGCAAAGTCCAGTTTGTCGAGGGGGTTTGAAGGATTTGAACAGTTCTATCCTTTACAGTCACAACATGCAGCTGTGTAATCAAGTCCATGTTTCCTGTAGGTGCACTTTGTTGTATCACAACAAGTCCTGATTTTGTAACGGAACAAATTTAGAAGTTTGGGTATTTGCTGCTGCTGATTTGCATAATCCATATTATGTAATACCCGAGGGAGGTTAATTGTATGTACATTGGATTCCTTGGCCATGAAAACATGGGTATAGACCCCACTTTTATTATGTTAGGACACTTGGTTGTAAAGTTATGCTGGTTTTAAATTTTTGGCTCATGGCGATACCTGTCGGGAATTTAGATAAAGAGGTTAAATTGTATATCACTGGTACATGAAATAACCCAACAAATAGTTATAATATAATTACCAACGAGGTATTCGATGGGTGTAATCCAGTCCCCCACACGCGGCTAATTCAATTGCATGACATGTAGGAATGTTCACATAATACAATATCGATACAATGAACTTAGCTTAGAGGAGTGAGGACTGGTGATGTAGGACTGTTGTTAATATTGTTATAGATTAATATTTGTAGCACATGGTGAACTGTGGGTTGAGTCAGAGCCGGGGGAGGAGATGTTGACTGTATGGTGTTGATTGAGAGACTAAAGGGCCGGTGTCCGATCGCTTCGCGAAATTACATATGGCTGCCGGCTCATAATAATTATAACCCATAACTTGGTTTCATAATACATCTAGAGCTGATGTAGATATTTATACATTACAGTTAATATTTAACCTAACTTAAGAATAAACTACAATACACAAAGAACCAGCCGAAATCGTACAAGCGATACGATACCGCCAAATTCAAATGTCCTATTGGACCAAAACCTGTCGGGATCATTACCCTATTCCCGACAATACCAATTAACATCAATATGCAATTTTGAGGACTTTCCCTTATCCGGATTTATGAGGACTTTTGATATGTTGTATTTGGGGGTTTCCCGAAGCCAATACTGGTGAAATCATTTATGTTGCAATTATTTCCAGGTCCAGTTACATTTTGATTGGACTAATTAACATAATTATGCTATTTTGAGGACTTTCGACTATCCGGATTATTGAGGACTTTTGATATGTTATATTTGTGGGTTTCCACAAGTCAATACAGGTGAAATAATTAATGTTGCAATTTGTGGCAGGTTCAGTTACAATTTGACTGGACTATTTGTGAAAGCTTCTCAGTTGGCTCTTTTATAGTTAGTGTATGTGTATCTGTGGCCAGCTGGGCGATTCTAGTTTTGGTGGTGATAATGATCGGGAGGTGGTCAGAACCTAGGCTTTGACCACCCTCCAGGATGTTGTGGGGGCAAGTGCTGAGGAGAAAAAGGTGATATCTGGAGATGATGGGAGGAAGAGGGTTTGGTGGGGAATATGGGTATGTTGATGGATGTTGTTAAGGATGTAAAGGTTATCTGATTGGCGTTGTAGGACCAGCCCTCTGTTTGTGTCAGGGTTATCGACAAACCAGGCCGAAGTCTTGGCATTGAAGTCACCACCAAGGATGATGTGTGGAGTGTTTGTGATCTGTTGTATTTGTGGACTGTAGCCTTCTGGTGTTATCTTCTTTGATTGCCGACCGTTGTCAATAATGGTAGCAACTGTATGAACTTCTGAATATCCAAATTAATAATAAGTGGGAAGACAAACAGAAAAAGCACCATCGTTGTGAAAAGGTTAAGATCTTAAAGTAGATGGACTAACCTCCCACGATGAGATAGATGGGTATATATGGCTCAACAGGACAATCATTCATCTTGAGGCTACCGACGATGATCATACAGCCTGGGATAACGATGGTCACTCCTAGCATTACTGTACACCCAACTGGAAGTAAAAAGCATCAAGGTTAGAGATAGGGTACTATTTTGCCCAGCCAAAACTGCCTTGGCAGTAGTTAGAGTGTGGAATATATAAAAATAGGGGAAGGAGAGGAGGAAAAAACACCAAACGAAACATTGTGACACGAACCACACATATGAGAAGTAAACAACCCCAATCCTCTGATCGCCCCCGAGTCCTCACTACCGCCAGAATTGAACCACACCAACACCAACCACCAACTCCACCCACACTATTCCTCACCAATCCACAAAGTCTTACTAATGTGTATGAAGAGTTTTCTTCCAGTGCAATAACATTCAAACCGGACATAATAGGGGTAAGTGAAACCTGGTTTTCACCTAATAAACCAGCTCACTTATATAATTTAATTGGATATGAACTCTTCAATAAAGATCGTGCCACAAGAGGAGGAGGAGTAGCCCTATATTTAAAGGACACCCTTTCAATTAGACCAGTAAACATTACAGTGCCGCAAAATCTCGAGTGTGTGTGGGTAATGGTCGAACAAAATTATAATCGTGATGTGAAAAGGTTGTCTGTGTGCTGCCTCTACCACCCCCCTGGTGCCCCTACCCATGATCAACTAGTGGAACACCTCATCACAACAACTGACACACTTCGTTCTCAGTACAGTGATATACGAACAATAATAATGGGAGATTGTAACAACCTGAATAGTGCATTTATCTGTACAAATCTTAATTTAAGGTGTATAGTGACTGAGCCGACCCATGATAACTCAACAATAGACTTAATTTTAACTGACTGTGAATTCTACACCACTACCGAGCTACTCCCACCCATAGGACTCAGTCGCCACAGGTGTGTACTGAGCCGCCCCGACCGACCGCCCGCCCCACCCCCACACCATGTCAGCATTGTTCGCCCGTTTCTTGACTCTTCGGTCAGGGAATTTGGACAATGGATTACAACGTGTGATTGGAGAGACGTAATGATGAGTGATGATGCAGATGAAGCAGCGGAACGACTGGAGCGACTACCGATGCAACAATACGAGACCTGCTTTCCTGAAAGAACACAGCGTATACGGCAGGACAACAAACCTTGGATTACAAGTAGAATTTTGAAATTAATGGATGAAAGGCGTCGAGCGTATAACAGAGGAAGGATGGACGAGTGGAGACATTTACACCAACAAGCGAAACAAGAAATCAAACGTGCGAAGAAACACACTGCAACAAAGATAGAACACAATATTAATTCAAGTAATTTTTCTAAAGAGCTTAAATGCGTAATAGGTAGTAAGAGGAAGGATGTTAGAATACCATTTCTAGACCACCTGAGTGATGATAGTGCGAGCGAAGAAATAAGAAATAATTTTACAAATATATCTACACATTATCCTCCCGTTAATCCCGTACAGTTGCCAAGTTATTTACCGATAAATGAGGTACCAATATTAGACAGTAGATGTTTACAAAGCTATTTTAAAAATTAATACCAATAAGGTTTCACCACCAAACTCACTACCTAAAAGACTGTTAAAAGAGTTTGCCTATGAAATCAGTAACCCATTAACCTTTGTATTCAACCTGTGTTTGGAAACTGGATTATTTCCCTTGTTGTGGAAACGTGCAACGATTACAGCCCTGCAGAAAGTCAAAGTACTGTAGTTACACAGTTAGGTGAGTTGCGACCTTTATCACTCACACCTGATCTAGGAAAAATCCTCGAGGGTTTTGTAGCGGAAATGGTTTTAGAAGATATCAGACCCAAAATCGACCCAAGCCAATATGGAAATCTGAAAGGAAGTTCGACCACACATTACATGATTCATTTGTTAGACACATTATTGAAGGGGATAGATAGACCTAAACAAATTGCACAAATCGTTCTGGTTGATTTAAAAAAAGCCTTTGACTATATAGACCACACAGTAGCAATTCGTGAACTCTTTCTCTTGGGTTGCCGTCCATCACTGTTATCATTCATATCAAGCTTCCTATCAGATCGCCATCACAGGGTACGCTATCGGGACACGATATCCCTGTATGATAACATCACATGTGGGGTACCACAAGGGACCCGGCTGGGGCCTATACTGTTTTTAGCTATAGTTAATAGTATACTGTAGCCAGTAACGCAAATATCCGTATGAAGTATGTTGACGATCTCACATTAGCCAAAATTGTTGATACAAAAGATACAATCACATTCAAGATATGTCAATTTGGATTCAGTGTAAACACAAGATTAGTATTGTATAATTGGTTTATTAGAACTTCTTTAGAATATGCTGCACCTGTTTGGCATCCTGGATTAACCCAAGCACAACACAACCAAATAGAGAAAATACAGAAAAGGTGCTTTAGGGTCATTCTTGGCAACCAATATGTAAGTTACGACGCAGCATTAATAACTTTAAATTCACAATCCTTGTATCTCAGGAGAGAAGAACTAACTGTTAGATTTGGACAAAACTTATTAAAATCAGACAAGCACAGACATCTCTTGCCACAGCATATGTAAAATATACATGGTAGGGACACTAGAAGAGGTAGGCAATTGTTACAGGCTGTATGTTGTAGGACTGAAAGGTACAAAAAATCTAGTATACCATATATAGTATCCAAATTAAACTTGTTGCCAAATGAATAATGAAATGAATTATATGAAATGACGTTATAAATTATATTGACAATGATTGTTTAATCAAATATATTTTACAATAATATTTGTTAGACATTATATCATAGTATTTATTAGTGGCCCCTCCATCATTGACGAACATGCCTATTACATAAGGCATCCTCTTCAAACACTAATCCGCCGTAGTTTGAATCTACCGCGCAGAGCATTTAAAAACTGAGGAGCCTTCATCATGAGCGCACGCGACCTCACTCATGGCTTCAGTCATTATGAATTGGGTTCTCACTACGAAAAAACTTCGTAAAAAAATAAAAACAAAAAGAAAATAAGAATAACTATCCAATAAGCTTTCCATCATATCGTGGATGTACTTGTGTGGATTTCTGACCAGACGCTGATTCAGGCGTCATTCCTCCTTCTCTGCTCTGCGCTCAGCCTGCCCGGACGTGCCTTTCACGCTCCGCTGGTTCCGCATTCGTTGCGTCCCTACTGAGTTTTTTCTCATTTGTTTACTCCAGGATGTATCGAGTAAGGTTAGGATAGGCGTAGCAGGTGTGTCCTGGGCTGGTTGCCCGCAGTGCAGTGTATTTTGGGTCGTGTGTATGGGGCATCTATTTCGGATGTACCCTCGTGGTCCTGTTGTGGACACGTGAACTTTTTCACAGTTGTGTTAGTTTGTGATGCAGGCGGCTTTCATTACGCGTTAATTATTGCTGCCTTTTATCCTTCTGATGAGGTAAGCTGTGTTTTTCTGATGTTCCCAGCGTATTTTTCTTCACTTAGTGGAGTTTTTTCTGGGTCCTTGTCAGGCTTCCCGGGGTGGGAAGTTGTCGCTACGGTGGTGTGTTGGCGGTGGTTCCAGTTGTGATATTCCAGTGTGTGTTTATATTTCAACTATTTTCATGCCGTCTACCTAGGCCTAGCCAGCCGCTCGTAGCTTTGCCACATGTCTAGTGTTATTATTTATTATTATGAATATGCCCTACTGTGTCATGTGTATCCGGGTTTTAGTTGTGTATTGGCTAATTCCTCGGACTATAATTGTTTTCTGGTTTAGTTGTGTATTGGCTAATTCCACGGATTATGTTATGACCTTGAGTTAGTCGTGCGTGACTCTCCTCGTGTCGTTTTGTTCAGATGGTGTCTGTTCAGGGTGGGGTTGCCTTCCGGCGGGTTTTTTCTTGGTTTCACCATGAAAATCCTGACCGAAGAGCCGTGTTGGGTCACACGTGGTTATTAAACACTGGCTGGTTCCCCGGCGTGGGGAGGTATCTGTGGCTCTCCAGGACCGCGTCTCTGTGGCTGCCTGGTTTCAGGCCTCCTTTAATTCCCGGCGGGATGGCTGTACCCATCCTTATATATATATAAAAACGACGTTCTTGCGAACATTCGTTTTTTATAGGTTTTTCTACCTGGTTTTACGACAACCACATGAAAAACCTAGCTGTTGTTTAGGCGTTCCTCCCCGGCGATCTTTTACAAAGAAGTGGGGTCAGGAACTTGTGGGGTTAACTTTTAGACTTCTCACCCGGCGGGTGCACCTGAGCAGGGTGGGATAAACGACTTAGGTCTCATCTAGTTAACCAATCCATTTTTAGTGATACTCTGTGTATCGCTGCCTTTACTCTTACGGCAATTGAAGGTTCAATGAGGTTTAAACAAATCGATTCCCACACCCGGCGGGTGCTCCTAAAAAGGAGGATCTAACGAATTTATAATTAATTCAATTTCGATTAACCTTAATTGGTGATGCATTCAGTATCGCCGCCTTCTAATTTTACGGCGATCTTTTGGGGACAATTCGTTAAACTATCAGATCTCGTATATTCCTGCCCTGGGCTATTCTACTAAAATATTTCAAGGGCCGGCGTCTTTAGGAAGGGGGCTTTGTTACAAAATTGAATCTTGAGACAGTCACCACCTCCTACAGACTATAAGTGCCATGCTGGACCATTATATCAGAGGGTATTCTTCATGTTCTTTAGCAAAAAAATATTTGTTTAGCCTCTTTACACCCCGCCGCATAGCGAGATGTGTTAGCTGTGTCTTTGCATCCCGTTACCCGGCGGGTTATTAACACTTGTATGCGAACACTTGGGTTAACCTTATGAGCATTAATTCCTGGAAATTTTTCTTTATTTTTCCAGAGCTGAGCTCCGGCGGACCAATACAGACCCGGCGGTAGTTTCCTCACACCAGTCTCTGTCATGGCTACTGTTGCCCCAGTTTTTGCCTTGTGCATTACCCCTACTTGCGCGGGTATCCCGATTTTTACGCATACCCTTTGCATAAGGTGTATTAAATGTCTAGACCGTTCAAGGGGTCTCTGGGTTGCACTTAATTGTTCCTTTTGCTCCCAGTTAGCCAATAAAGTCCTGTGTGACAACGACAAGACCGCGGCGGTAGCGTTGAGAGAGGTCAGACAACAAATGTCAGCCTACACTACCATTGTCGCACATAAGTCACTTCAATGTGACAACGTCCCACTTTGGGATAAGTTACTGTCAGAGCACCCTCCCCCTAAACGTACCTCTAGAGTAACGTTTTTTAAGCCGACAGAGACTAGCGAGGGTTCTGTATCGTCCATGGATACGTCTAAGCGCCCGAGAGAGCCTACACCCCCGGCAGCCACCTCCTCGTCGCGGGCGAGATCGAGGTCAAGGTCACCTCTCAGACAGCAGTCTTCCAGTCGTGCCTCTTCCCCGGCGAGTAAGAAGAGTAAGACGGAAGCTTCCACCAGTGATCATGGTGGTGTTTCTTCCAAGTCGAGTTCGCGGTCACACCGTAGCCACAAATCCTCCAAAAAGGATTCACATAAGAAGTCCTCTCGCCATTCTCCTAAGTCTAGTGCTTCTCGTCGTACCTCTACACCTGAAAATGTTTCTGTTACAGCCTCAGAGTCTAGTGAAGCGCCTGTCCCTAAGAAAGATTTACCTATTGATATTTTAACCCTAGAAACGGAATGTTCAGGAAATTCAACCATCCACGTCCGACTCATACGAGTCACACAGTAGCCGATGTCCACAGGGACGCGGCGACCCCATCCTCTATCCCTGACTTATCTTGGAAACAAGGTACCTCTGCCTCGGCGGGGTCTTCTCAGGAGGATCGGGAGGAACAAGATGAAGTGTCAATCATTTCAGATAGAGAAGGACAAGGGTCAGGCTCAGGCTTGGACGCCGCCCATGATAATACTGATTCACCTGTATGTTCTTCATCTAACCAGTTTGTTACAGCACAAGAAATTGATGGGTTACTTACTCATGCTCTATCTAAATTCTTTAGTCAACAACAAGAAAACCCCACAATGGACTTGGGGGCTCCCTTGACAAGTTCTGCGGTACGGCCTCTGATAACGTCAATCGATTTATCTAAGATTCCTAACCCTCCTACTCTGTCACCGGCAGGGAGCTCTAAGCCAGCTACGGCGGCATTCACTACGTCAAATGTCAGGGTCATCACGGATGTTAATCCACCCCCTCTAGACAAAGCGCCTCTTAGAAAGGTAGCTATGCCCCTGCTTTATGGGCCAGACGAGTCATGGGTTCTTTTGAACCCCTTTAAGCCAGAGCTTGCCCAGCCTACCTTGTCAGGGGAACTCCCGGTACCACGTGAGTGGTTTATCCAGGGAAATAAATCAAAGAAATTAAGGGCATTGGATGCCTTGGGTAATGTTTTGGATGTAAATATCACGGCTATACCTAGCTATTATCATCAGGATTATTTTGTTTATGCATCTAAGCCTGCTTTACCCCCTGCCTCAGCTTCAAAACTTTTTTCAGACTGGTCTAAGCTGGATGGGTTTAATGATATTAAGGCTCTGTCAGCTCTTACTCCTGAACTAGATTTACAGACCGTCACAGACGAGGCAGCTAATCCAGTTTTGAAGGTGGGACAGTTGGGACCAGGACCTTGGGTGGATTGGGAGGTAGAGGCTCAAAACTTTGCAACCACTTTCACTTCTAAATCTTCCCACCAGATCCCTCAGGATACACATTCATGGTTCTCCATGCCGGTGGGTTCTGCCAGCGGAGTGCCGTCAGCTTTATTTTCTTTTTTGGCTGCCCCTAAGATTAATCTTTGTGAACTAAAAGACCCATTCACTACCCCTACCCCTGCTCATCTAGACAGAGAATTTAGGCTAAGGGGAAAAGCTTTCCGCCTGTTTTCACAGTACATAGTTTCTCAGCAGGTGGCTAAGTCTTTACTCCGGTCCACTCAGGCAATCGCAGACGCGGATGCTCGAAGATCAGTTGAGTTATCCCGGCGTCTGATTCTTCAGTCGTCAATTCAATCCTTAGGTGACATACGCACAGCCTTACTTGAGGCGGTGCGAGCACGACAGGATCTTAGGATGTCATTAGTTCGCAAGCTGCCTGATCACATTGCTAACCAGGTGGTAATGTCCCCAGTACTTACTCCTTCTTTAATGTCCCCTGATGTATGGCGAACAGTGTTTAACATGGCACAGGCCGTGAAGCACAGTCCCGCACAGGCTAAGAAACCTGCATTTAACTTCCCCAAACCTAGGCCTCCTACTAAAGCTCAGCCAGGGGGTTCTAAGCCTTTTCTTCCACCTAAGTCCTCCCAATCCCCCCTGGGTCAGTACAGGCATAGACAGAGAGGGTTTTCAGGACAGAGAGGACGCGGCCAGTTTAAGCCGGGGCAGAGCCAGTCTTCAGCCCACACCAGCCAGCCGGCAAAGCGTCCAACACCACCAACCCCACCATCAAAAAACTAAAGTCTCTCTCACTCCCAGTGCCTATCTTAAAGCCGGAGGAACCGAGGGAAGTACAGCCGGCGCACCCTTGTCTGCTAACTGGGTCGTTCCGAACGTGTCACCAAGCATGGCCGTTAAAAACCTGGGCACGGATGGTGGCACGCAAAGGCATCACTTGGCAGTGGCTCCGGCGACCTCGCTTACGTCAGCCGACAACGGCAAATTGTGTTTCATTAGAGGTGGAGTCGCTGGTCCAGGAGATGATTGCCAAGAATGTCATCATCCCGGTCCCTCCTGATTACCCTGTATTCACGTCGAAACTGTTTTTGGTTCCCAAACGGGACAGTGTTCAGATGAGGCCGGTCGTAGACCTGTCTTACCTGAACCTTCACATTTCCAACGAGTCTTTCAGAATGTTAACTGTTCATCAAATCAGGCTAACACTTCCGCCGGGAGGCTGGATGTGTTCCCTAGACCTGACAGACGCCTATTGGCACGTGTCGGTCAACAAAAGATTTCAAAGGTTTCTGGCCTTGAGGATCAGGCACCAAAATTTTGTTTTTCAGAGGATGCCGTTCGGTTTGAACCTAGCACCTCGAGTATTCACGAAACTAGTCCGGCAAGCCCTGATGCCGTTGTTAAAACAGGGAATCCGAGTGTTGTGGTATCTCGACGACTGGCTGGTGGTGGCAGAGACACAACAATTATGCATAAAACATGTCAATATCATTTTAAATCATGTCAAAACTCTAGGCTTCAAGGTAAATCTGGTAAAGTCAAACCTTGTTCCCTCAAGAGTAATTCAGTGGATAGGGCTGGTCTGGGACACCGCCGCTCTCACTCTGAGTCAGAGTGTGGACAATCGCAACAGGTTTCGCAGGAAACTGTTCAGGTTTCTTCACAGTCTGACTACGACACGAAGAGTCTGGGAGTCTCTTGTCGGCTCTCTCAACTGGATTCAACTAACTGTCAAGTTGGGCCGGTTGAAAGTAAAAAGATTAATATTGGAGGGCAACAAATATTTCCCACTCTTACCGGCGGGAAAATTATGGCCCATACCAAAATTAATCCACACCTTACTAGCGGTCTGGGCGAAGAGGGAAACATTGCACTCAATCATGTCATGGACCTCTCCTCCTCCAACGGTATGGGTAGACACGGATGCGTCGGGCACCATAGGGTGGGGATTTCAGTCAAATCAGGGGCACCAAGGTCAGGGGCTTTGGTCCCACTTAGAAAACTCTCACATAAATGTCAAAGAGTTACTAGTCCCCTTGTATTTCCTTCAGGCTCACGGCCCGGCGTTACGGGGCAAGTCGGTGGCCTTCAGAATGGACAATCTGAATGCAGTTCACTGTATTCAGAAACAAGGGTCAACGAGGTCAAGGAAGTTGCTACTCGTGTCGGAAGAGATTTTTATTCTAGCCATCAGTCTAGATATTTATCTTCACGCATCTTATCTCCCAGGCGTAGCGAACGTCTGGGCAGACGCCCTGTCCCGGAGACAGAGCACGACAGTAGAATGGGAGCTCAAGCAACCCATTTTCGACCTAATGATTGCGGAGCTCTCCCATCCACAAGTGGATCTTTTTGCGTCCGAGGAGACTCGCAAGCTCCCTCTATACCTCACCCGCCGGACGATAACACCGGCAGGGGGGCCAGACGCCCTAGTGACAGACTGGAACAGATGGAGCTCCATCTATCTGTTTCCGCCGCCAGATGCGTCACTAATGTGCCACGTAGTGAACAAACTACGAGATTATCGAGGCTTAGTCTCGCTAATCGCGCCCCTGTGGCCAGCGCAGGTGTGGTACCAGCAATTAATAATGTGGTGCCCGGACCCGGTATCGCTCCCGATCGGGTACTTCCACTTAGACACGATTGGCAACCTAGCGACCTCGCTGACTTTTGCATTATGGACATTCAAGAGGCCAAGTGGCTAGCACCGTACGGCAGGGATGTGACCAATAAATTGCTCAATCAATATACTCAGTCTACTAAGCGACAATATCAATCACATTGGAAAGCTTTTACTTCTTGGATTGTTAGAACGGAACAAACTGTACCCTCAGTGGCATTTGTTTTTAATTACTTGAACTATCTGTTTGAGCAGAAACGTTTATCTGTGGTAACTTTGAAGAATCACTTAACTGCGATTAGAGTGCCCTTTTTTCGACCTTACAGGTCTATCCATACCAGTGGCGGAGGAAACAGGATTTATGAGAGCGTGTTTTAAACTCCGCCCACCTCCCCGTCAGCTCATGCCTACTTGGTCTCTGGACAAGGCTTTGTCTTTACTTCATTCTCGTCTGTATCAAAATACTGCAGACTTTGCATTAATCCTAAAGAAGGCAGTTTTCCTTTTGGCTTTGGCCACCGGAAACAGAGTGTCTGAGCTGGCGGCGATGAGCAACACACCTAATTGTCTTAGGTTTGGTAGACTTAATGATTCAATTTCCATTGCACCCTCCCCGGCGTTTGTAGCCAAGAATGAGCATAGTGCACACGTGTTTTCTGAGTTCACGGTGCCGGCGTTAAAAAGGGGAAAGGTGCATCATAATTTATGTCCAGTGCAAGCTCTAACCAAATATTTGAGAATAGCTCCTCAAAACCCCCAAGGTGCTTTATGGGTAGCGAGTACGGGTAAACGCTTACTTAAACGGCGATTAGCCTCTCTTCTGGTAGAGGTCATTAAAGAGAGTAATCCCGGCGTTGTGGGTAGGGCCCACGATTTACGCAAGTGGGCGGCCTCTTTACGGTTCCTGAAAAACTTTTCAGTTGAAGATATTGCGTCCACACAGTTGTGGGCGTCTAATCATACGTTTCTCTCTAGATACTTGTCAGTTGCTCTAGACAAACCTTCCTTACCATGTATAGCTTTAAGGCAGAGGGTCTAGGTGGCCCTGCAGTCACTTATGTTTACTTTCACGGAAGGGGGGGGGGGGGGGGGGTGCAGTCAGTTGACATAGGACACCCTAGACCCCGCCGGAGTATGAGAGCTGTGATACAATTTAAGGTTAAAATGTGATATGAAAATTTCTCTGAGAAATTGTGCTAGTACAAGGTTTAGTACAAAACAACAGTGTTGTTATAGTAGTTTTAGCTGCGAAAGCAATGTAATATTAGTTCAATGGAGTTCATTTGCAATTGATCTCCACATGTATATGGGGTTTATGATGTGCACATATAAACTTATAAATTTATTATTTTTTGTCACCACTCGTTGAGTGGGGTGCCTTTTGTAACTACAGATCTGTGTTCAGAATCTTCAGGGTTACCCATTTTTGTCGGCAGGCTTCTTTGAAGCACGCACCTGCCTGACCCCCTTTTTCTTGTATATTTCCGGCCTACGCCGTAATTAAATACATTTTTCAAAAGTAAGAATACTATGTGGTTGTTTTTATTATCTGCTTTTTAGAGTTATGATATGATTACGAATGTCCCCCTCCAGTCTTAGATATCAGGCATGTTCGTCAATGATGGAGGGGCCACTAATAAATTATAGGTTTGACTCCTGTAAGGAGATAAAGAAAACCTAATATTTAGTAGTGGCCCCGTAATCATTGACGACTGGGGCCCTCCCGACCGTCCCCTTCCCATTCGTTGATGTATTAAGGATTTTGGTTTACTTGATATGTCAGTGAAGGAGGAATGACGCCTGAATCAGCGTCTCGTCAGAAATCCTCACAAGTACATCCACGATATGATGGAAAGCTTATTGGATAGTTATTCTTATTTTCTTTTTGTTTTTATTTTTTACGAAGTTTTTTCGTAGTGAGAACCCAATTCATAATGACTGAAGCCATGAGTGAGGTCGCGTGCGCTCATGATGAAGGCTCCTCAGTTTTTAAATGCTCTGCGCGGTAGATTCAAACTACGGCGGATTAGTGTTTGAAGAGGATGCCTTATGTAATAGGCATGTTCGTCAATGATTACGGGGCCACTACTAAATATTAGGTTTTCTTTATCTCCTTACAGGAGTCAAACCTATAATATAGGGCATAATTTGTTTGGAAATAAAATAATACTTTTAAAGTCTGATTTGTAAGCCAAGACACAATGTTATAATGTACTGTATGTATCATATGTACTACTGTATATGACTTTCTTGGACAATAAACAATTAATTATTATTATTATTATTATGTTACTAGCTGGTCTGATTTAACCCGTACAGCCCCAGCGACGCGCCTGACGCGTCGGCGATGTATGTAACGCACAGCCCCAGAGACGCGCCTGGCGCGTCGCCCCAATTGCGCCGACCGTGACCTCAGGTGTAGCCACTCAAGAGGGCTCAGATTTGTATGGGAACTGTGTACGTATCCCACGCAACCGTGCCGATGGTTGAAAACTCTCAAAGTCCACGTGCGTGCGCGCGAGCGCGCAATAACCTGTTTTTTTTGGGATAATTGCCTTCAATTTTTTACTCTTGTAAAATCCGTTTTCGGGGTCTCTGTAGGACCATTTTTAAAGCTTTTTGAGCGGTTTTTCGTGGTTTTTCCTTCATTCCTAACCCATTCGCTATTGTTTCTGGAATAAAACCATTTTTTGAAAACCGGCCGGGTTCTGGTGCGCAAACATTACAAAACTAGCCGGGGCTCCACGGGTTAAGCAGGCATAGGCTCATATACTCTAGTGGAGAGACTTAAATTAGAATAAATATGCAGAGGTAGGTTATATGGTTTTATTAACATACAGTACAGTAGAATACAGAGCAACATATAAAGGATAACAAAGACAAGATAAATAATGGCCTTAAGAATAGCAAGTACAATACTGTACACAGAAATATAAAGGGTGTCCCAAAATAGACATGCCAAACTCCAGGAAATATTTAAGTTAACAGCTATTTTTAAGAAGGGAAAGAGAAATGACCCAGGAAATTATAGACCAGTTAGTTTGACAAGTGTTGTGTGTAAACTATTGGAAACGGTAATTAGAGAAGGAATAATGGAGTATATGAAATCAAACCAACTTTTCAGTGAGAGACAGTTCGGATTCTTGCCGGGGAGGTCGACAGTACTACAGCTAATTAAGGTGGTAGATAATTGGATGCAAATTCTGGAGGATACTGATGTTATAGAGGTGGTATATTGCGATTTTATGAAAGCCTTCGATAAGGTCCCACATAAAAGGTTAATAGAGAAAGTTAGAAGCTATAATATAGGGGAGAAATGTGTGAAATGGATAGAAGCCTTCCTGAAAGATCGGAGACAGAGGGTACTGGTGAATGGAATAGGCTCGGGGTGGAGGGAAATTAAAAGTGGGGTACCTCAGGGATCTGTGTTGGGACCACTACTGTTCGTTATATTTATCAACGACTTACCTGAAGTTATAACTAATGGAAGTGAGATTATAGATTTGACTCCTATCTATTGCCTGACGCCGTGATCCCCGAAGGGGTGGCCACGAACGAACCGCCCCCATGCACCTCTGTCCCCAGTCAGTCGACGCCCCTCCCCCCAACCAGCACCGCCTTCGTTCATGTAGTTCCTCACTCCATCCTTCCACCTCATATTCGGTCTACCTCTGTCCCTCCACCTCGCTCTCGTACACCCTCTTAGTCATTCTCTCGCTTTCCATATGTTCCATATGGCCGAACCATCTCAAGTTGTTCCTTTTCACACTTTCCAGCACATCTACCTCCACACCACACCTCCTTCTTACTTCCTCATTAGTTTGTCTATCCCTCCATGTAACTCCGCATGCACTCCTTAAGTAATTCATTTCCACTGCTCTCACTCTTGGTCTGAGTCTCTCAACCAACGTCCATGCTTCGCTTCCGTAAGTCAGTGTCGGGATTACCACACTGTCATGCAAGGACTTCTTCACTTCCATACTGACCACCCTATTTCTTGTTACTGCTTTTAGCGTTCCTACAACCCTCTTCCCCTGTTGTACCCTCTCCCGCACCTCTTCATCCATAGTCCCATCTTTACTCAACACACTGCCCAGATACTTAAAAGAGTTGACGATCTCCATAGCCTGACCGTTCAGCTTCACCTCACACTCTGTGACTTCACCCCTTTCGAAGACCATAACCTTGCTCTTCCCCGTATTTACCTTCAAATTCCGTTTTTCGCACACTGTTCCAAACTCATTTACCAGACCCTGCAACTCCCATTCATTATCACTCATCAGAACTGTATCATCCGCAAACAGCAGTATAGGTAGCTTCCACTCAATTCCCTCCCTTTTCAGCGATACACCAACATCCACTGCTCTTGATAATATTTCTTTCACGACTCCATCCATATATACAGTAAACAACCACGGGGACATCACACACCCCTGTTTCAAACCAACATTCAGGTCAAACAACTCGCTCTGTTCACTCTCCATACGTACTGCCGCCTTTGCACCCTCATACATGCTCTTCACTGCTTTCAGCAACTTGCCCTCTACTCCGTATATTCTAAGTACTTTCCACAAACCTTCTCTATCCACTCTGTCATAGGCCTTCTCCAAGTCCATAAAGGCAACATACACCTTTTGTTTCTTCTCCAGATACTTCACAACACAATTCAGGGTAAAAATCTGATCTACACATCCTCTTCCCTTCCTAAAACCTCCCTGCTCGTCGCCTATCCATTTCTCCGTTCTCACTCTCACTCTCTCAATCACTACCCTACTGTATACCTTCCCTACTACGCTTAGAAGACATATTCCTCAGTGGTTACCACACACTCCTCTTTCCCCTTTGCCCTTATAGGGGGACTATTATGCCAGTCTTCCAGTCATCGGGTGCACTCCCCTTCTCCCATGCTAGTTTGCACATTTTCCATACCCATTCTATCACTATCTCACCACCATACCTCAACATTTCCCCACACACTCCATCTGTTCCTGGTGCTTTCCCCAACTTCACTCTTTTCATGGCTTCCCACACTTCTGACCTCCTGATCCCCACCTCCTCCTCCACTATTCTCTTCTTTTCCCTCCCATACCATATCCAGCTATGTTTGCTGGCTCTTCATTCCTTTCATTAAGCAACTCACTGAAGTACTCCCTCCATCTTTCGACTCTCTCTTGCTTCTCGGCTAGCATTCTCCCATTCTTATCTTTCACACCCTTACTGTTTCCCTTGCTACCTTCCCTAACTTTCTTGACTTCTTTCCAGAACAGTTTCTTACTCTCCCTCCATTTTACACTCAGATTCCTTCCAAATTCCTCATCTACTCTTCTCTTACTTTCCTTCACTACTCTCTTCACCACCCTCTTACTCTCCACGTACCTCGCTCGTTTCTGTCTCTCGGAATCTTCATTCCCTCTACTACCCAACCACTCTCTATATGCTTTCTTCTTTTCTTCCACAGCTATTCTTACCTCTTCTGTCCACAATGCTGTACCTTTCACTCCCCTCCCTCTTCTCCTCACTCCACACACCTCCTCACATGCTGCACAGATCTCATCCTTAAACACCTTGCTCATCTCCTCCACTTCCTCCATAACTTCCAGGTCGAACCCACCTAGTCGTCTTTCCACTGCTCTCCTGTACTCCTCCCTGACTTCCTCCTCCTGCAACCTCTCCACCCTCACCATTCCACCCTCCTCTTCCTCCCGCTCTCCTCACCCACTTCTTTTGTATCCTAACCTTAGCTACCACTACATAATGATCAGACAGACCCCCTCCAATACCCCTATACACCCTAGCATCCATCACAGATTTCTTCATTCGTTCATCCACACATACATAATCAATGACTTTCGTTCACCACTGTCTTATCTTTCATCGTCAACATCCGTTTCCACGTGTACCTGTGGATCATTCTGTGTCGGAAGAAGGTGTTGGCTATCCACAGCCTCCTTCCCACACATACGTCCACAAGTGCACTACCATTCCCATTCACCTCTGATGGTACCCCCCCCCCTCCCACCACTCCCTCAACTTTCCTATCACCCACCTTACCATTCATATCCCCAATCAGAAATATTCTTTCGTTCTTGTCAAACTTCTCCAGGCACGCCTCCACATTCATCCAGAACTCCTCTTTCTTTCTTTCAAGTATATCCTCTGTCGGGGCATACACGCATACAATCACCCACGTTTGTATTCCTACTTTCATTCTCACCCACACAATCCTTGAACCCACAGACCCATACTCTCTTACACATTCCTTCCATTTGCTACTTACAAACAAACATGCACCTTCTCTCGCTGTTCCTTCACTCACTCCAGCACACACACCCATTCCACATTCCCATTCTCTCACATCTGAACCTTTCCATTTGGTCTCTGTCATTCCACATACATCCAGCCTGGCATTCACTAACACTTCCAGAACCTCTCTCTCTTTTGTGCCATCATTCATGCCACTAACATTCCACGTAGCCATTTTCAGAATGTCCGAAGGCATGTCCTTAGTCGGTCGTGGTCCGTCAACGTTGGTTCCGTCCGCATCCGAGGCTGTTCGTTCGTTTTTCTTTGCCTAGATATTTTTTCCGGGTGGGGGTCGCAAGCCCACCGACCCAACCTCTTTAGTCGCCTCTTACGACACGCAGAAGGCACGTGGGGCATATTCTATTCCCTAACCCCCAGGGGTTGACTCCTGCAAGGAGATAAAGAAAACCTAATATTTAGTAGTGGCCCCGTAATCATTGACGATTATGCCTATTACATAAGGCCTTTGTTAAATACAAGAGATGGAAGAGAAGCAGTGATTGAAGCAGAGGTGGATGGAGATAGGTTACCCAGGCCACCCAGGTGGCAGGGAATGAATGAAAGGATTGAGGAAAATGAGGTGAAAGAAGCAGTGAAACAAATGAGAGCAGGAAAAGCAGAAGGTTTGGATGGTATTGCTGTGGAGTGTATAAAGAAGGGTGGAGATGTGATAATAGATTGGTTGGTGAGACTTTTCAATGTGTGCTTTGTTGTGTCAATGGTACCAATAGACTGGAAGAGTGCATGTATTGTGCCGTTGTACAAGGGGAAGGGAGATCGGCAGGAGTGTTCAAGTTATAGAGGTATTAGTTTATTGTCAGTGGTTGGAAAGCTGTATGGCAGGGTGTTGATAGAGAGGATAATAAAGTGTACGGAAGTTGCAATAGGAGAAGAACAGTGCAGTTTTAGGAGGGGAAGAGGGTGCATGGATCAGATGTTTGCAGTAAGAAAGTTATGCGAGAAGTATTTAGAGAAGCATAAGGAGATATTTTGGGCTTTTATGGACTTGGAAAAAGCGTATGATCGTGTGGACCGTGAAGCAATGTGGAAGGTGTTAAGGATTTATGAAATAGGAGGAAATTTGTTAGAAGCAGTTAAGAGTTTTTATGAAGGGAGCAGAGCATGTATGAGAGTAGGAAATGGTGAGTTGAGTGAATGGTTTGAGGTAAAGGTAGGTTTGCGACAGGGTTGTGTAATGTCACCATGGCTGTTTAATATGTTTATGGATGGTGTGGTGAGGGAGGTGAAAAGGAGAACTATGGGAAGAGGATTGGGTTTAGTAGGAAAGAATGGTAGAGATTGGGAGTTGAATCAGTTGCTGTTCGCTGATGACACAGCATTGGTGGCGGATTCTGATGAGAAACTGCAGCGGGTAGTCAAAGAGTTTGGTGTGGTTTGTGGAAGGAGGAAACTGAAGGTGAACGTCAATAAAAGTAAAGTAATGGTGTGTAATAGGGGACAGCATAGGTGAATCTAGATGTGAGGCTGGATGGGGAAATATTGGGACAAGTAGAGTGTTTTAAATATCTAGGAGGAACGATAAGCAGGAGTGGAGGTATGGAAGTGGAGGTAAAACAGAGAGTGTGTGAAGGAAGGAAGGTTTTCGGAGCAATGGGAAGTATGTGGAAGACGAGAAATCTCGGAGTGAAAGTAAAAAGTGCACTGTATAAAGGAATGTTGTGCCAACAGTGATGTATGGGCTGAGACATGGGCTCTGAAGAAAAAGGAGAAAGAGGGCTGGATGTGATGGAGATGAGCTGCTTGAGGAGTATGTGTGGAGTTACTCGTAGAGACAGATTGAGGAATTAAGAGATACGTAGGAGAGTGGGGCAGCAGGAACATTTGTCAGCCAGAGTGGACAGAAGGGTGCTGAGCTGGTATGGTCATGTTGAACGAATGGGAGATGAAAGGCTTACAAAGAGAATATGTGAGTCAGGTACAAGGGGAGATAGAAGGGCAGGAAGACCCCCATTGAGATGGAGAGAGTGTGTAAGAAAGGCTTTGGATGATAGAGGAATGACTATATATCAGGCAGGGGAAGTGGTGGTGGACAGGAGTGAATGGAGAATGCTTGTGAATAGTTGAGTGAACACGTGGTCATTTGGAGTAAGGGGTCGGGCGCAAGTTCGACTAGATAATAGTCCATCAGGCGCCTGGCCCGGGGGACGATTAATATGAAGGGTGTGCCTGGAAGTGTGGTGGGAGGGCTTGTGGCTTTGGCTCCGCTGCATGTCTGCCTGCCGAGATCGGAACCTCTCCGGGTGGTCAGGGGCCGGGGGAGTGCTGGAGCGACCTTGGTAACCCTGGTCTCTGGGTCTTCTGGGTGACCTGGATGTGTGTGAGTTTGTGTTTTTTATCTGTGTTTATTTTTTGTTTTATGTTGTTTTTATGTTTTCCCTGTTCTTGCTCTGTCTTGAGTCGGCTACCCCCAAAATGGGGATTGGGCCTGAGCATATAGATAGATAGATAGATAGACATAAGGCCTCCTCTTCAAACGCTCATTTACCGTAGTTTGAATCTACCGCGCAGAGCATAAAAAATTGAGGAGCCTTCATCATGAGTGCACGCAACCTCACTCATGGTTCTGTCATTATGAAATTGGGTTCTCACTACGAAAAAACTTTGTAACAAATAATAAATAAAAAGAAAATAAGAATAACTATTCATAAGCTTTCCATATACTCGTGGATGTACTTGTGTGGATATTTGACCAGACGCTGACTTCAGGCGTCATAATTCCTTCACTGACATATCAAGTAAACCAAAATCCTTAATACATCAACGAATGGGAAGGGGATGGTCGGGAGGGCCCCAGTCGTCAATGATTACGGGGCCACTACTAAATATTAGGTTTTCTTTATCTCCTTGCAGGAGTCAAACCTATAATTTAGTAGTGGCCCCTCCATCATTGACGATTATGCCTGATATCTAAGACTGGAGGGGGACATTCGTAATCATATCATAACTCTAGCAAAAGCAGATAATCAAACAACCACATAGTATTCATACTTTGTAAAAAAGATATATTTTGTGCATAAGCTTTATACAGCATATATATTCAAAAAGGGGTACAAGCAGGAGCGTGCTTCGAAGAAGCCTGCTTGAATAAAAAGGGTTAACTCTGAGACTCTGTACACAGATCTGCTAGTTAAGAAGGCACCCCACTTAAGTAAGTGGTGAAAAATAAAAACTTATAAGTCTACATGTGCACATATAAACCCCATTAAACTAGTGGATATATTCCTAAAAATATACCCAAACATAACATGAATTCTTGTACTTTCGCAGAAGTACTGAACTCTTGTACTTATGCAAAAGTACTTACATCAAAAATAAAATTCGCAGTCGCAACTACTGAGATTGTCTTAAAATTATATTGCTTCACAGCCAAAACTACTTACAACAAGAGTTGTTGTTTTACTACTATTGCACAATTTCTGCATATTACAGATTTTTTTTTAACTGGTGATGGGCTGGTCTATCAGAATGAGAACTGAGCGATCTCTGCCATACCCATAGCTTACTCTGACTGTTCCTTTAACTTATATATTTTCTAGATCTCGAGTGACGGCGTCTTTTCCGTGGATTGACCTCCCAATCTACCAAGATTGGAAGCCAAAGCGTCACATTTTTCCCTTGCCCCTCAACTTTCTCTTCATAATTGCTGAGGGGCACAGGGACCTGGGTGGGGCTTTGGTTTCCCGGGCGTTTCCGCACCCTCCCCAGCTCCCCGCCATGGAGTGGCTTCGGTCACCCAGGCTTTATTGTGGTCGGCAGGGAGGGTTCTGTGGGGGCGCTTGGTTATGGCCTTGGGGCTGTTCGGCCAGGCAGCTTGGGGAACAACAACAGAGAAATTTTATATCACAACACCTATATACAGTATCACAGCTCGTATGCTCCGTACACATACTCCGGCGGGGTCTAGGGTGTCCTATGTTACACTGACTGCACCCCCCCCCCCCCCCCCCCCCCTCTCTTTTCTTAACTTAAACAATAAGTGACTGAGAGGCCCCCTAGACCCTCTGCCTTAAAGCTATACATGGCATGGAAGGTCTGTCTAGAGCTACTGAAAGGTATCGAGTCAAAAACGTATGATTAGAGGACCACAGGTGCGTAGACGCTATGTCCTCAACAGAAAAATTCTTAAGGAAATGCAAAGAGGCCGCCCATTTGCGTAAATCGTGTCCACGACGCCGGGATTACTCTCTTTAATGACTTCGACTAGGAGAGAAGCTAGTTTTCGTTTCATTAAGCGTTGGCCCGTACTCGCTACCCATAAAGCACCCTGTTGATACAGAGGTGCTACTCTCAAATATTTGGTTAGAGCTTGCACTGGACATAAATTATGGTGCACTTTTCCCCTTTTTAACGCCGGCACCGTGAACTCTGAAAAAACATGTTCACTGTGTTCATTTTTGGCGATGAACGCCGGGGAAGGTGCAAAATTAATACACTCGTCGAGCCTACCAAACCGTATGCAATTAGGTGTGTTGCTCATCACCGCCAGCTCAGACACCCTGTGTCCGGTAGCCAAAGCCATAAGGAAAACTGCCCTTTTTAAAAGTAAGTCAAAATCTGCAGTATTTTGGTACAGACGGGAATGAAGTAAAGACAACGCCTTGTCAAGAGACCAGGTAGGCATGAGCTGACGGGGAGGTGGGCGGAGTTTAAAACATGCTCTCATGAAACCTTTTTCCTCCGATAGTGGTATGGTCAGACCTGTAAGGTCAAGGAATGGCATCCTAATTGCTGTTAAGTGATTCTTTAACGTTACTACTGATAGCTGTTTCTGCTCAAACAGATAGTTTAAATAATGAAAAACCAAAGCCACCGAAGGAACGGTTTGTTCTGTTCTAATTATCCAAGAAGTAAAGGACTGCCAGTGCGATTGATACTGTCTCTTCGTAGATTGGGTATATTGATTCATGAATTTATCGGTCACGTTTCTACCATACGGTGTTAGCCACTTGGCCTCCTGAATGTCCATAATGCAAAAGTCAGCGAGGTCTCTAGGTTGCCAATAGCGTCTAAGTGGAAATACCCGACCGGGAGCGACACCGGGTTCGGGCACCACGTTTTCAATTGCTGGTACCACAACTGCGCCGGCCACAGGGGTGCGATTAACGAGACTACGCCCCGATAATCCCGTAGTTTGTTTACTACGTGGCACATTAGAGAAGCGTCTGGTGGCGGAAACAGATAAACGGAACTCCACATGTTCCAGTCCGTCACCAGTGCGTCGGGTCCTCCCGCCGGCGTTATTGTCCGGCGGGTGAGGTACAGCGGGAGTTTGTGAGTCTCCTCGGACGCAAACAGATCCACTTGTGGACGGTAAGGCTCTGCAATAATTTGGTCGAAAATGTTTTACTTGAACGCCCATTCTACCGTTGTGCTCTGTCTCCGAAACAGAGCGTCTGCCCAGACGTTTGCTACGCCTGGGAGATAAGATGCGTGAAGATGAATGTTCAGCTCGCTGGCTAGAACAAAAATCTTTTCTGACACGTTTAACAACTTCCGAGATCTCGTTGACCCTTGTTTCTGAATGCAGTGAACCGCATTCAGATTGTCCATCCTGAAGGCCACCGATTTGTCCCGTAAAGTAGAGCCATGAGCCTGAAGGAAATACAAGGGGACTAGTAACTCTTTGACATTGATGTGGGAGGTTTCTGAATGAGACCAAAGACCCTGACCCTGATGCCCGTGGTTTGACTAAAAGCCCCAACCTATCGTTCCTGACGCATCCGTGTCCACCCATACCGTCGGCGGAGGAGAGGTCCATGACATGACCGAGTGCAATGTTTCCCTCTTCGCCCAGACCGCTAGTAAGCTGTGTATTAATTTTGGGATGGGCCATAATGTTTCCGCCGGCAATAGTGGAAAATTTTTGTTGCCCTCCAATATTAAACGTTTGACTTTCAACCGGCCCAACTTGACAGTTAGTTGAATCCAGTTGAGAGAGCCGACCAGAGATTCCCAGACTCTCCGTGTCGTAGTCAGACTGTGAAGAAACATAAACAGTTTCTTGCGAAACCTGTTCCGATTGTCCACACTCTGACTCAGAGTGAGAGCAGCTGTGTCCCAGACCAGCCCTATCCACTGGACCACTCGTGAGGGAACAAAGTTTGACTTTACTGGGTTTACCTTGAACCGTAGAGATTTTACATGATTTAATGATATGTTGACATGATTGATGCATAACTGTTCCGTCTCTGCCACCACCAGCCAGTCGTCTAGATACCACAAAATCCTGATCCCTTGTTCTAACATGGGCATCAGGGCTTGCACCTGGTTTAATCCGAACGGCATCCTCTGAAAGACATAAGTCTGATGCTTTATTCGTAATGCCAAAAATCGTTGAAACCTTTTGTTTACCGGGACGTGCCAGTACGCGTCTGTCAGGTCTAAAGAACACATCCACCCTTCCGGCGGAAGTGTTAGCCTGATTTGATTCACTGTCAGCATCCTGAAGGAGACATTGTGCATATAGAGGTTCAGATAAGACAGGTCTACGACCGACCTCATCTGAACACTGTCCCTTTTGGGCACTAGAAAGAGTTTGGACGTAAATACTGGGTAATTTTGAGGGACCGGGATGATGACATTCTTGGCGATCATCTCTTGGATCAGTGACTCCACCTCTAATGAAAAAATTTTTGCCTTTGTCGGCTGACGTAAGCGAGGTCGCCGGAGCCACTGCCAGGTGATGCCTTTGCGTGCCACCATCCTCGCCCATGTGTTTAATGGCCATGCGCGATGACACGCCCGGAACGACCCAGTTAGCAGACAAGGGTTCGCCGGCTGGACTACCCTCTGATCCACCCGCCGGAAGACTGGCCCTGGGAGTGAGAGAGACCCTAGTTTTTTGGTGGTGGTGGTGGTGTATGCTTTGATGACTGGCCGGGTTTGGTCGGAGACGGGCCCTGGCCTGGTCGTTGATACTTCTGTCCTTTATGATTACCTGAAAACTTTCCTTGCTTGTATCTGTACTGAGCCTGACTTTGGGTGGAAGAGGACTTAGGCAGATGAAAGGGCTTTGCCCCACCAGGTTGAGCTTTTGCGACTGGTTTGGGCTTAGTAAAATTGAAAGCAGGTTTCTTAGATGGGGCGGGACTGTGCTTAAAGGCCTGAGCCATGTTGAACACTATTTTCCACACCTCCGGGGACATTAAAGAGGCAGTTAGAACAGGGGACATAACTACTTGATTTGCAATCCTATCCGGGAGCTCTCTCACGAGAGACATCCTTAGATCTTGTCGTGCCCGCACCGCCTCTAGCAAGGCTGTACGGATATCCCCCAGTGACTGTATAGAAGTCTGGAGTAGCAAGCGTCTAGATAGTTCGATAGCCTTTCGGACTTCCGCGTCCGCGATTGCCTGAGCAGATCTGAGCATTGACTTCGCTACCTGTTGTGTGACAATATACTGGGAAAACAGTCTATATGCTTTCCCACGTAGTCTAAACTCCCGGTCTAGGTGAGCAGTGGGCGGTGTGGAAAAGGGATCTTTAAGTTCGCATAGATTAATTTTAGGGGCAGCTAAAAATGCAAATAAAGCAGAGGGAACTCCGCCGGCAGAGAATACCGGCATCGAGAACCAAGAATGGCTTTCTAGTGGAATTTGGTGTGAAGATTTAGAGGTAAAAGTCGTTGCAAAGTTTTGAGCCTCCACTTCCCATTCCACCCAAGGACCCGGACCCAACTGCTCCACCTTCAAAACTGGATTTAAGGCTGTGTCTGTGAACGTCTTTAAACCTAACTCTGGTGTTAGAGCTGACCGTGCTTTTATATAATTGAAACCGTCATGCTTGGTCCAGTCCGAAAACAGTTTTGAAGCTGACGCAGGGGGCAGGGCCGGTGTAGAAGTATACACAAAAAAATCATGGTGATAATAGTTAGGAATGGCCTTAATATTAACATCAAGTACATTTCCTAGAATATCTAAAGCACGTAACTTTCTAGATTTATTCCCTTGAATTACCCACTCACGTGGTACCGGAAGCTCCCCCGACATAGTGGACTGTGCTACCTCTGGCTTTGCTGGGAACATTGTTACCCATGACTCATCTGGCCCGTATAGGAGGGGCATAGCTCCCTTTCGGACCGGCACTTTGTCTAAAGGGGGAGGATTTACATCTGCTACTACTCTCACATTGGAAGTAGTCAGTGCCGCCGAAGTTGGCCCAGTAACCATAGTAGGTGATACAGGGGAAGGGTGCGGAATTTGTGTCAAAGCAATAGAAGTAGCCAGAGGTCGGACATTCGATGCTGTCGTGGAAGCTCCCAAACCAACTGTGGGAGTCTCCTGCTGCTGACCAAAAAACTTTGTTAGTGCAGTTGCTAGTAACCCATTAATTTCATCAGCTGAGCCGGGACCCCCTCATGCTGCCATGTTAAGTCCGGGATGGACGATGGGATCTCAGTGTCCCGGTGGACGTCTGCCACTACCGTTGGTGCATAAGAATGATGTGAACCGTCACGCCATGGCTGGGAGTACCTCCAAACTCCCCGGTCTTGGCCGGAACTCACTTGTGAGCTAGGTACCACACCAACTACTGAGCCCTCACTCGAGCCCTCTAGAGGGTTATAACTGCTGGTAGAACTCTCTAAAGCTGGTACATGTGAACTGGTAATAATATTAGGTGACACTTTGTCCGCCGGTATATCCCCCACCACAGTCTCTGACTCCACTCCCGACCTGTCAGATTGGACATGAGACATGCCGGGAGTAGAGGCAGAAAGCGAGGCACGAGGCTCCGGCGAACGCCTGGAGGTCTTTCGTACATGAGTGTCTTTTTTAGAAGACTTGTGACTTCGCCTCGACTTTGATTTACTACCAGGACTATCCTTGGTCTTCTCCTCCTTGCACTTCTTTCTCGCAGGGGAAGTAGAGTGAGTATGTGGCTGCTGTCGGAGGGGAGACCTTGACCTGGACCTCGATTTCGACTTGGAAGTTGTCGCCGGGGGTGTCGGCTCTCGAGGTCTCTTAGATGTGCCGGAGGAGAGAGTATAGGTTTGACTCCTGTCAGGAGATAAAGAAAACCTAATATTTAGTAGTGGCCCCGTAATCATTGACGAACATGCCTATTACATAAGGCATCCTCTTCAAAGACTAATCCGCCGTAGTTTTGAATCTACCGCGCAGAGCATTTAAAAACTGAGGAGCCTTCATCATGAGCGCACGCGACCTCACTCATGGCTTCAATCATTATGAATTGGGTTCTCACTACGAAAAAACTTCGTAAAAAAATAAAAAGAAAAAGAAAATAAGAATAACTATCTAATAAGCTTTCCATCATATCGTGGATGTACTTGTGTGGATCTCTGACCAGACGCTGATTCAGGCGTCATTCCTCCTTCACTGACATATCAAGTAAACCAAAATCCTCAATACATCAACGAATGGGAAGGGGATGGTCGGGAGGGCCCCAGTCGTCAATGATTACGGGGCCACTACTAAATATTAGGTTTTCTTTATCTCCTGACAGGAGTCAAACCTATAATTTATTAGTGGCCCCTCCATCATTGACGAACATGCCTGATTTCTAAGACTGGAGGGGGACATTCGTAATCATATCATAACTCTAGAAAAGCAGATAATAAAAACAACCACATAGTATTCTTACTTTTGAAAAATATTTAACCCGGCGTAGGCCGAAAATATACAAGAAAAAGGGGGTTCAGGCAGGTGCGTGCTTCAAAGAAGCCTGCCTGACAACAAAATGGGTAACCCTGAAGATTCTGAACACAGATCTGTAGTTACAAAGGCACCCCACTCAACGAGTGGTGACAAAAAATAACAAGTTATAAGTTTATATGTGCACATAATAAACCCCAAAATAAACTTGGAGATACATTGCAAAGGAACTCCATTGTTCTAATATTAAATTGCTTTCGCAGCTAAAACTACTATAACAACCCTGTTGTTTTGTACTTAACATTGTACTAGCACAATTTCTCGCTGAGAAATTTTCATATCACATTTTAACCTTAAATTGTATCACAGCTCTCATACTCCGGCGGGGTCTAGGGTGTCCTATGTCAACTGACTGCACCCTCCCCCCCCCCCCCCCCTTTCCCGTGAAAGTAAACAAAAGTGACTGCAGGGCCACCTAGACCCTCTGCCTTAAAGCTATACATGGTAAGGAAGGTTTGTCTAGAGCAACTGACAAGTATCTAGACAGAAACGTATGATTAGACGCCCACAACTGCGTGGACGCGATATCTTCTACTGAAATTTTTTTCAGGAAACGTAAAGAGGCTGCCCATTTGCGTAAATCGTGGGCCCGACCCACAACGCCGGGATTACTCTCTTTAATGACTTCTACCAGAAGAGAGGCTAATCGCCGTTTAAGTAAGCGTTTACCCGTACTTGCTACCCATAAAGCACCTTGGGGGTTTCGAGGAGCTACTCTCAAATATTTGGTTAGAGCTTGCACTGGACAAAGATTATGATGCACCTTTCCCCTTTTTAACGCCGGCACCGTGAATTCAGAAAACACGTGTGCACTATGCTCATTCTTGGCTACAAAACCTGGGAAGGGTGCAATGGAAATACATTCATTAAGTCTACCAAACCTAAGACAATTAGGTGTGTTGCTCATCGCCGCCAGCTCAGACACTCTGTTCCCGGTGGCCAAAGCCAAAAGGAAAACTGCCTTTTTTAAGAGTAATGCAAAGTCTGCAGTATTTTGGTACAGACGAGAGTGAAGCAAAGACAAAGCTTTGTCCAGAGACCAAGTAGGCATGAGCTGACGGGGAGGTGGGCGGAGTTTAAAACATGCTCTCATAAAACCTGTTTCCTCCGCTACCGGTATGGACAGACCCGTAAGGTCTAAAAAGGGCACTCTAATCGCAGTTAAGTGATTTTTTAATGTTACCACAGATAAACGTTTCTGCTCAAACAGATAATTCAAATAATTAAAAACTAATGCCACTGAGGGTACAGTTTGTTCTGTTCTAATGATCCAAGAAGTAAAGGCTTGCCAATGTGATTGATACTGTCGTTTCGTAGACTGAGTATATTGATTGAGTAATTTATTGGTTACATCTCTACCGTATGGTAGAGATGGTATGAGTAATTTATTGGTGAATGGAATAGGCTCGGGGTGGAGGGAAATTACAAGTGGGGTACCTCAGGGATCTGTGTTGGGACCACTGCTGTTCGTTATATTTATCAACGACTTGCCTGAAGTTATAACTAATGGAAGTGAGGTATACCTGTATGCAGATGACACTAAACTGTATAGAAGAGTGAGGAGTAAGGAAGATATGGGTTTGCTTCAAGGAGATGTGGAGGGCATGAAGGGATGGTCTGAGCATTGGTTAATGCCTTTTCATCCAAAAAAATGCAAGTACATGCGGATTGGGACCAGCAAGATAGACAAGGTAGGATACAGTATGTATGAAGCGATGGAGGAAGTGAGTGCAGAAAAGGATATAGGAGTAGTGATAGATAATAAGTTAAATTTCTCAGAACATTTAGCGGAAAAGATAAACAAAGCCAATAGAATTGTAGGGCTGATAAGGAAGACATTTGTGTCACTTGACGAAGAAATCTTCAGGAATCTATATACAGCGCTGGTTAGGCCATACCTGGAATATGCAAACCAGGTGTGGGCTCCATATATGGTAAAGGATATAGAAGCAGTGGAGAAAGTGCAGAGAAGAGCTAGCAAGCTGGTACCAACGTTGAAGAACGCGGGCTATGAGCAGAGGTTGAGGACACTGGCATATAGGAGAAAGAGAGGGGATATGATAGAGACTTTTAAGATAGTGTCAGGAAAGTACGATGAGGATGTGTGTGAAGGTATCTTCTTGATGCGGGAGGGAACAAGAACGAGAGGACAATCTAAGAAAATTTACAAAGAAAGAAATAGGCTTGAGAAGGCGAAGAACTCATTTTGTGATAGAGTGGTAAATGAGTGGAACGCACTGCCCCAGTATGTAGTCGATTCCGAATCAATAAGGGAGTTTGAAAGTAATCTTGATAAAGCATGGGGAAGACAAGATTTGAAGTTTGATTATAAAACAAAAATACAGAATAGTAAAAATGTTGCGTCTGCTACCGCCGCCGCCAACACCGTGAACGACCGCAGCAGTGCAAGTACTGGTACTGAGCTGGATACACAGGCATAGTTTGCCTTTTTCCAGAGGATCTACTGTAAGAAACTGTAAGAAACTGTAAGAATGGTGCTAGCCACTTGGCCTCCTGAATGTCCATAATGCAAAAGTCAGCGAGGTCGCTAGGTTGCCAATCGTGTCTAAGTGGAAATACCCGACCGGGAGCGAAACCGGGTCCGGGCACCACATTTTCAATTGCTGGTACCACAACTGCGCTGGCCACAGAGGTGCGATTAGCGAGACTAAGCCTCGATAATCTCGTAGTTTGTTCACTACGTGGCACATTAGTGACGCATCTGGCGGTGGAAACAGATAGATGGAGCTCCATCTGTTCCAGTCTGTCACTAGGGCGTCTGGCCCCCCTGCCGGCGTTTTCGCCCGGCGGGTGAGGTATAGAGGGAGTTTGTGAGTCTCCTCGGACGCAAACAGATCCACTTGTGGATGGGAGAGCTCTGCAATCATTAGGTTGAAAATGGGTTGCTTGAGCTCCCATTCTACTGTCGTGCTCTGTCTCCGGGACAGAGCGTCTGCCCAGACGTTCGCTACGCCTGGGAGATAAGATGCGTGAAGATAAATATCTAGACTGTTGGCTAGAGCAAAAATCTCTTCCGACACGTTTAGCAACTTCCTTGACCTCGTTGACCCTTGTTTCTGAATACAGTGGACTGCATTCAGATTGTCCATTCTGAAGGCCACCGACTTGCCCCGTAACGCCGGGCCGTGAGCCTGAAGGAAATACAAGGGGACTAGTAATTCTTTGACATTGATGTGAGAGATTTCTAAGTGGGACCAAAGCCCCTGACCCTGGTGCCCCTGATTTGACTGAAATCCCCACCCTATTGTGCCTGACGCATCCGTGTCTACCCATACCGTTGGTGGAGATGAGGTCCATGACATTATTGAGTGCAATGTTTCCCTCTTCGCCCAGACCGCTAGTAAGGTGTGGATTAATTTCGGGATGGGCCATAATTTTTTCGCCGGTAAGAGCGGGAAATATTTGTTGCCTTCCAATATTAATCTTTTTACTTTCAACCGGCCCAACTTGACAGTTAGTTGAATCCAGTTGAGAGAGCCGACCAGAGACTCCCAGACCCTTCGCGTCGTAGTCAGACTGTGAAGAAACCTGAACAGTTTCCTGCGAAACCTGTTGCGATTGTCCACACTCTGACTCAGAGTGAGAGCGGCGGTGTCCCAGACCAGCCCTATCCACTGAATTACTCTTGAGGGAACAAGGTTTGACTTTACCAGATTTACCTTGAAGCCTAGAGTTTTGACATGATTTAAAATGATATTGACATGTTTTATGCATAATTGTTGTGTCTCTGCCACCACCAGCCAGTCGTCTAGATACCACAACACTCTGATCCCCTGTTTTAACAATGGCATCAGGGCTTGCCGGACTAGTTTTGTGAATAATCGAGGTGCTAGGTTCAAGCCGAACGGCATCCTCTGAAAAACAAAATTTTGGTGCCTGATCCGTAAGGCCAAAAACCTTTGAAATCTTTTGTTGACCGATACGTGCCAATAGGCGTCTGTCAGGTCTAGTGAACACATCCAACCTCCCGGCGGAAGTGTTAGCCTGATTTGGTGTACTGTTAACATTCTGAAAGATTCGTTGTGAATGTGAAGATTCAGATAAGACAGGTCTACGACCGGCCTCATCTGAACACTGTCCCTTTTGGGAACCAAAAATAGTTTGGACGTGAATACAGGGTAATTTGGTGGGACCGGGATGATGACATTCTTGGCAATCATTTCCTGGACTAGTGACTCCACCTCTAAAGAAACAAAATTCGCCGTTGTCGGCTGACGTAATCGAGGTCGCCGGAGCCACTGCCAAGTGATGCCTTTGCGTGCCACCATCCGTGCCCAAGTGTTTAACGGCCATGCTTGGTGACACGTTCGGAACGACCCAGTTAGCAGACAAGGGTTCGCCGGCTGTACTACCCTCGGTTCCTCCGTCCTTAAGGTTGGCACCGGGAGTGAGAGAGACTTTAGTTTTTTGATGGTGGGGTTGGTGGTGCTGGACGCTTTGCCGGCTGGCTGGTGTTGGCCGAAGACTGGCTCTGACCTGGCTTATTCTGGCCGCGTCCTCTCTGTCCTGAAAACCTACTCTGTCTATGCCTGTACTGACCCTGGGGGGAGTGGGAGGACTTAGGCGGAAGAAAAGGTTTAGATCCCCCTGGCTGAGCTTTAGTAGTAGGCCTGGGTTTGGGGAAGTTAAATGCAGGTTTCTTAGAAGGGTTGGGACTGTGCTTAACGGCCTGTGCCATATTGAACACCGTTCGCCACACTTCAGGGGTCATTAAAGAGGGAGTAAGCACTGGTGACATCACCACCTGATTAGCAATGCGATCAGGTAGCTTGCGAACTAACGACATCCTAAGATCTTGTCGTGCTCGTACCGCCTCAAGCAAGGCGGTGCGTATGTCACCTAAGGATTGGATTGACGACTGAAGAATCAGTCGCCGGGATAACTCAACCGATCTTCGAGCATCCGCATCTGCGATTGCCTGAGTGGACCGTAGTAAAGACTTAGCCACCTGCTGAGATACTATGTACTGTGAGAACAGGCGAAAAGCTTTTCCCCGTAGCCTAAATTCTCTGTCTAGGTGAGTAGGGGTAGGGGTAGTGAACGGGTCCTTCAGTTTACAAAGATTAATCTTAGGGGCAGCTAGAAATGAAAACAAAGCTGACGGGACTCCGCCGGCAGAACCCACCGGCATGGAGAACCATGAATGAGTATCTTGAGGGAAGATTTAGAAGTGAAAGTGGTTGCAAAGTTTTGAGCCTCTACCTCCCAATCTACCCAAGGTCCTGGTCCCAACTGTCCCACCTTCAAAACTGGATTAGCTGCGTCGTCTGTGACGGTCTGTAAATTTAGTTCAGGAGTGAGAGCTGACAGTCTTAATATCATTAAACCCATCCAGTTTAGACCAGTCTGAAAATAGTTTTGAAGCTGAGGCAGGGGGTAAAGCAGGCTTAGAAGCATACAGTATCCTGTGCGGCGTCCAAGCCTGAGCCTGACCCTTGTCCTTCCATCTCCGAAATTATTGAAACTTCGTCTTTTTCCTCCTGATCCTCCTGAGAAGACCCCGCCGAGGCAGGGGTACCTTGTTGCCAAGATAAGTCTGGGATAGAGGATGGGATCGCCGCATCCCTGTGGACATCGGCTACTGTGTAACTCGTTTGAGTCGGACGTGGGTGGTCAGACCCTGGTTGAGCAAACCGCCAAACACCGAGGCCCTGGCCTACGCTCTCTTGAGAGTCTGAAACATTCTCAATTACTGAACCCCCTGAACATTCCATTTCCAGGGTTAAAATATTAATTGGCAAATCCTCTTTTGGGACAGGCGCTGCACTGGACTCTGGGGCCGTAACACAAACTCTGTCTGGGGTAGAGGTACGATGAGATGCACTAGAAGTTGGTGAATGTCGAGAGGACTTCCGTTTATGTGAATCCTTTTTGGAGGATTTATGGCTACGGTGTGACCGCGAACTACTCTTAGATCTGGAGGATTCCTCACCGTGACCACTGGTGGAACCTTCCGTCCTACTCTTCTTACTCGCCGGTGAAAAGGCACGACTAGATGACTGGTGTCTGAGAGGTGACCTAGACCGAGATCTCGCCCGAGACGAGGAGGCGGATGCCGGGGGTGTAGGCTCTCTTGGGCGTTTAGGTGTAGCAGCAGAAGATACAGAACCCTGACCAGTCTCCGCCGGCTTAATACTCGAGACTCTAGAGGAACGTTTAGGGGGAGGGTGTTCTGAGAGCAATCTATCCCAAAGTGGGATGTTGTCACATTGAAGTGATTTATGCACAACAATGGTAGTGTAGGCTGACATCTGTTGCCTGACTTCTTTCAACGCTACCGCCGCGGTCTTATCATTCTCACAAAGGACCTTTACAGCTAATTGGGAGCAAAAAGAACAATTACGCATAACCCAGAGACCCCTTGAACGGTCTAGACATTTAACACACCTTATGCAAAGGGTATGCGTAAAAATAGGGATACCAGCACAAGTAGGGGTAGTGCACAGGGCAAAAACTGGGGCCACGGTAGCCATGACAGAGACTGGTGGGAGAAAACTACCGCCGGGTCTGTATTGGTCCGCCGGAGCTCAGCTCTGGAAAAAATAAAATTTCCAGGAATTAATGCTCATAAGGTTAACCCAACATGTTCGCACACAAGTGTTAATAACCCGCCGGGTAACGAGATGTAATGACACAACGAACACAGCTCGCTACGCGGCGGGGTTTAGAATATCTAAACAAATCTTTTGCTAAAGAAAGTGAAGAATACCCTCTGATATAATATAACGGTCCAGCATGGCGCTTATAGTCTCTTGGAGGTGGTGACTGTCTCAAGATTCAGTTTTGTAACAAAGCAACCCCCCATAAAGACGCCGGCCCTTGAAATATTTTAGTAGAATAGCACAGGGCAGGATGATACGAAATCTGATGTCTAACGAATTGTCACAAAAGATCGCCGTAAGTTAGAAGGTGGCGATACCTAATTGTATCACTAAATTAAGTGGTTAAATCGAAATCGAATTTTGTAAATTCCTTAGTTCCTCCACCTAGGATCACCCGCCGGGTGTGAGAATCTATATTTAACCTAATTGAACCTTCAATCGCCGTAAGTGTAAAGGCGGCGATACACATAGTATCACTTAAAATGGATTGGTTAACTAACTGAAAGACATAAGTCGTTCATCCCACCCTACCCAGGTACACCCGCCGGGTGAGATGTCCAAACGTTAACCCCATAAGTTCCTGTCCCCACTTCTTTGTAAAAGATCGCCGGGGAGGAAAGCCTAAAACAACAGCTAGGTTTTTCATGTGGTTTTTGTAAAACCGTGTAGAAAAACTACATAACGTATGTCCGCATGAACAACGTTTTATAGATGGGTACAGCCCCGCCGGGAATCAAAGGAGGCCTGAAACCAGGCACCCACAGAGACGCAGTCCTGGAGAGCCACAGACACCCCAACGCCGGGGAAACAAGCCAGTGTTAACAACCACGTGTGGCCCAACACGGCTCTCGGCCGGGATTTTTTCATGGTGAAACCGAGAAAAAACCCGCCGGAAGGAAACCCACCCTGAACAGACACCATCTGAACAAACAAGAGACACGAGGAGAGCCACGCACGACTAACCCAAGGTCACTCAATAATCCGTGGAATTAGCCAATACACAACTAAACCAGGAAACAATTATAGTCCGAGGAATTAGCGAATACACAACTAAAACCCGGATACACATGACACAGTAGGGCATATTTATAAATAATAAACAATAACACTAGTACATGTGGCAAAGCTACGAGCGGCTGGCTAGGCCTAGGTAGACGGCATAATAAAAGTTGAAATATACACAAACACTGGAAATATCACAACAGGAACCACCGCCAACACACCACCGTAGCAAAAACTTCCGACCCAGGGAAGACTGACTCGGGACCCAGAAAAAACTCCACTAAGTGAAGAAAAATACGCTGGGAACGTCAGAAAACAAAGCTTACCTCATCAGAAAGATAAAAGGCAGCAATAATTAACGCGTAGTGAAAGCCGCCTGCATCACAAACTAACTCAACTGTGAAAAAGTTCACATGTCCACAACGGGACCACGAGGGTACATCCGAAATACACTGCACTGCGGGCAACCAGCCCAGGACACTCCTGCTACGCCTATCCTAACCTTACTCGATACATCCTGGAGTAAACAAATGAGAAAAAACTCACTAGGGACGCAACGAATGCGGAACTAGCGGAGCGTGGGGAGGCACGTCCGGGCAGGCTGAGCGCAGAGCAGAGAAGGAGGAATGACGCCTGAATCAGCGTCTGGTCAGAGATCCACACAAGTACATCCACGATATGATGGAAAGCTTATTAGATAGTTATTCTTATTTTCTTTTTCTTTTTATTTTTTACGAAGTTTTTTCGTAGTGAGAACCCAATTCATAATGACTGAAGCCATGAGTGAGGTCGCGTGCGCTCATGATGAAGGCTCCTCAGTTTTTAAATACTCTGCGCGGTAGATTCAAAACTACGGCGGATTAGTGTTTGAAGAGGATGCCTTATGTAATAGGCATGTTCGTCAATGATGGAGGGGCCACTAATAAATTAAGCACTGTAGCCTGCCCAGTCTCAGTCGACTTACGCACATTGACTTTACTTCTAGAAGGGGGACGTTTAAGTGGGGGATACTGAGCAATCAATCTGTCCCACAGAACTACGTTATCACACTGCAAGGCTTTATGAGCCACTGACGTAGCATAAGTAGATAAAAGCTGTTTGACCTCGCACAATGCAACCGCCGCGGCCAAATTATCATGTTGTAAGACTTTAGTACCCAATTGACTACAAAAAGTACAATTCTTCGTCACCCACAGACCCCTTGACCGGTCCAAGCATTTGACGTATCTGATGCATAGAGTATGGCCAAAATAGGGATCCCTGAACAAGAAGGTGTGAGGCACAGAGCAAAAACAGGGTCTAGTGGCGCCATGACAGAGACTGGGAAGAGCTAACCCACCCCCGGGCTCCTTCTGGTCCTCTGTTGACCCGCCGGAACTCCGCCCTGGAAAAAAGAAAATTTCCAGGAATTAATGCTCATAAGGTTACCCCAAAATGTTCTAACACAAGTGTTAATGAACCGCCGGGCAACAAGACGTAATACACCACTATTACCTCTTGTTACCCTGTAGGTTCTTATGTAAAGATTTTAGAATATCTTTACTTGTCCAAAAGATTTAAGCACATGCTCCGATAAAATATAGAGATGAGCATGTCGTTATAAATGACAGTCTTCCCAGTGGTATTGTTGGCCACCGGAAACCCATATTAAGACGCCGGCCTCCTTATTATATCGCAGTTAAAAAGGAGGTAAGCTTATCTTAAACGTTTTTTATCTGACTTCCTTCGAAGCCTTCATAGATCGCCGTATTTTGAAGGCCTCGATACCCAATTGTATCCCTCAATTGTCTGGCTAACTATACCGAATTGCAAATCCATTAATCCCACCTCCCCAAGGTTCAACCGCCAGGTGTGAAAGTAATTTAAATATTAACCCCAATTGTTCCTATCCCCACTTCTTTGCAAAAGATCGCCGGGGTGGAAAGACCAAACAAACAAAACAGCCTAGTTTTTCAATGGCTTTGCAAAAACTGGGAAAAACCATACTCCACCGGTGTCCGTATGAACACCTAGTGAAACGGGTATAGCCATCCCGCCGGGAAACCCCTAGTAAGCCTTACACAGGCTCCACCTCAGAGACGCAGTCCTGGAGAGCCCTCAGGCCACCACTCGCCGGGGGAAACTAGCCTATTTTAACCACGCGTGATATAAAACTCGGCAACCAGCCGGATTTTTTCGGTGCAATCGAAAAAACCCGCCGGAAAAAGGCAACCAGCCAAATTTTCTCGGAGCAATCGAGAAAACCCGCCGGAAAAGGCAACCCACACTAGCCAGATGCAATCTGAGAAACGCAATTAGGCCCCGGATTAAGCCAAAACACAACTAATCCAGGACACACATGACACGGTATTACATATTTAAATCATAAATTAATAACACTTGTACATGTAAAAAGCTACGAGCGGCTGGCTAGGCCTAAGCAGACGGAAATAACACTTAATCACGTCGTAATATAAACAAAAAGCACTGTAACATATCACAACAGGAACAACCGCCATCACCACATCGTAGAAAAACTCCCGGGAGAGAGAAGCACTGACTCGGGACCTAGAAAAAAATTCACTAAGTGAAGAAAAATACGCTAGGAACGTCAGACAACAAACAAGGCAACTTCATCAGAAAGATAAGAAGAAGCCTGATAACGCGTAGTTAAAGCCAACTAAATAACTAGGCTAGCTAGCCGGGAAAAATGTAACACGCGTCCACCACGGGACCACGAGGGTACACCCGAAATAGGTGTCCCAAACACACGACCCAAATACACTGATCTGCGGGAAACCCGTCCCTGACACTCCTGCTACGCATATCCTAACCTTACTCGATACATCCCAGAGTAAACAAATGAGAAAAAACTCACTAGGGACGCAGCAAATGCGGAACCAGCGGAGTGTGGGGAGACATGTCAGGGCAGGTTGAGCGCAGAGCAGAGAAGGAAGTATGACGCCTGAAGTCAGCATCTGGTCAAATATCCACACAAGTACATCCACGAGTATATGGAAAGCTTATGAATAGTTATTCTTATTTTCTTTTTATTTATTATTTGTTACGAAGTTTTTTCGTAGTGAGAACCCAATTTCATAATGACAGAACCATGAGTGAGGTTGCGTGTGCTCATGATGAAGGCTCCTCAATTTTTTATGCTCAGCGCGGTAGATTGAAACTATGGTAAATGAGCGTTTGAAGAGGAGGCCTTATGTAATAGGCATAATCGTCAATGATGGAGGGGCCACTAATAAATATACCTGTATGCGGATGACACTAAGCTGTATAGAAGAGTGAGGAGTAAGGAAGATGTGGGTTTGCATCAAGGAGATGTGGAGGGCATGAAGGGATGGTCTGAGCATTGGTTAATGCCTTTTCATCCAAAAAAATGCAAGTACATGCGGATTGGGACAAGCAAGATAGACAAGGTAAGATACAGTATGTATGAAGTGATGGAGGAAGTGAATGCAGAAAAGGATATAGGAGTAGTGATAGACAATAAGTTAAATTTCTCAGAACATTTAGCGGAAAAGATAAACAAAGCCAATAGAATTGTAGGGCTGATAAGGAGGACATTTGTGTCACTTGACGAAGAAATCTTCAGGAATCTCTATACAGCGCTGGTTAGGCCGCACCTGGAATATGCGAACCAGGTGTGGGCTCCATATATGGTAAAGGATATAGAAGCAGTGGAGAAAGTGCAGAGGAGAGCTAGCAAGCTAGTACCAACGTTGAAGAATGCGGGCTATGAGCAGAGGTTGAGGACACTGGGACTTTCCAGAGGATCTACTGTAAGATACTGTAAGAAAAGATTCTATGGTAAAATGTTAAAATATCAATTTGTTAGTAGTCTTGGCAAATCCAACGTCAAGGCTATTAACCTAATTGCAATGACGACTTGTCTATTTTGACTGCTATGTCGTCATCCCAACCGCGGTTAAAAAAGAAAACGTCTAGAGTCTACTCCTTAACTTGCTCTAGGAGACGTTGTACATTAACCAAAACTACCACCGAAGGTGAAAAAAGCAATAGAAGAGAAGAAAAAGGAATTTACCTTAGTTACAGTTGAGACCCATCCCGTGTTCTGATGGTGCAGACCCTTGTCGAACCTGCGCAAAAGCGACCGTCTCTTGTTATAATTTTTTCACGCGTCGCCATTGACACTGTCCGACATCCGTCTGTGCTCTTTAATTCACCCTGTCGCTGGTATGTTTCGGCTTATTTAGCCCTCTTTTGCTAGACAGATGCTACGTGGTTTAGGGCACATGCCGGGCAGAAAATCAAGCCAGTGCCAAGGCCTAACCCTAAAAGCCGATCAGTGAACGACGGGATTATTATAGGTTTGACTCCTGCAAGGAGATAAAGAAAACCTAATATTTAGTAGTGGCCCCGTAATCATTGACGATTATGCCTATTACATAAGGCCTCCTCTTCAAACACTCATTTACCGTAGTTTGAATCTACCGCGCAGAGCATAAAAAATTGAGGAGCCTTCATCATGAGCGCACGCAACCTCACTCATGGTTCTGTCATTATGAAATTGGGTTCTCACTACGAAAAAACTTTGTAAAAAATAATAAATAAAAAGAAAATAAGAATAACTATTCATAAGCTTTCCATATACTCGTGGATGTACTTGTGTGGATATTTGACCAGACGCTGACTTCAGGCGTCATAATTCCTTCACTGACATATCAAGTAAACCAAAATCCTTAATACATCAACGAATGGGAAGGGGATGGTTGGGAGGGCCTCCAGTCGTCAATGATTACGGGGCCACTACTAAATATTAGGTTTTCTTTATCTCCTTGCAGGAGTCAAACCTATAATTTAGTAGTGGCCCCTCCATCATTGACGATTATGCCTGATATCTAAGACTGGAGGGGGACATTCGTAATCATATCATAACTCTAGCAAAAGCAGATAATCAAACAACCACATAGTATTCATACTTTGTAAAAAAGATATATTTTGTGCATAAACTTTATACACCACATATATTCAAAAAGGGGTACAAGCAGGAGCGTGCTTCGAAGAAGCCTGCTTGAATAAAAAGGGTTAACTCTGAGACTCTGTACACAGATCTGCTAGTAAAGAAGGCACCCCACTTAAGTAAGTGGTGAAAAATAAAAACTTATAAGTCTACATGTGCACATATAAACCCCATTAAACTAGTGGATATATTCCTAAAAATATACCCAAACATAACATGAATTCTTGTACTTTCGCAGAAGTACTGAACTCTTGTACTTATGCAAAAGTACTTACATCAAAATTAAATTCGCAGTCGCAACTACTGAGATTGTCTTAAAATTATATTGCTTCACAGCCAAAACTACTTACAACAAGAGTTGTTGTTTTACTACTATTGTACTTTAGCACAATTTCCTGTAATGCATATTACAGAGAAATTTTATATCACAACACCTATATTTATTAGTGGCCCCTCCATCATTGACGAACATGCCTATTACATAAGGCATCCTCTTCAAACACTAATCCGCCGTAGTTTGAATCTACCGCGCAGAGCATTTAAAAACTGAGGAGCCTTCATCATCAGCGCACGCGACCTCACTCATGGCTTCAGTCATTATGAATTGGGTTCTCACTACGAAAAAACTTCGTAAAAAATAAAAACAAAAAGAAAATAAGAATAACTATCCAATAAGCTTTCCATCATATCGTGGATGTACTTGTGTGGATCTTTGACCAGACGCTGATTCAGGCGTCATTCTTCCTTCTCTGCTCTGCGCTCACCCCGCCCGGACGTGTCTCCCCACGCTCCGCTGGTTCCGCATTTGCTGCGTCCCTAGTGAGTTTTTTCTCATTTGTTTACTCCGGGATGTATCGAGTAAGGTTAGGATATGCGTAGCAGGAGTGTCCTGGGCTGGTTGCCCGCAGTGCAGTGTATTTTGGGTCGTGTGTTTGGGGCATCTATTTCGGATGTACCCTCGTGGTCCTGTTTTGGACGTGTGAACATTTTCACAGTTAGTTAGCTTGTGATGCAGGCGGCTTTCATTACGCGCTTTTGGCTGCCTTCTATCTTTCTGATGAGGTAGCGTTTGTTTTGCTGTCGTTCCCAGCGTATTTTTCTTCACTTAGTGAAGTTTTTTCTGGGTCCCGAGTCAGTCTTCCCTTTGCCGGAAGTTATTGCTACAGTGGTGTGTTGGCGGTGTTTCCTGTTGTGATATTTCCATTGCTTTTGTTTATATTTCAACGTTTTTGTGCAGTCTGCCTAGGCCTAGCCAGCCGCTCGTAGTTTTGCCACATGTACAAGTGTTATTGATTTATTTACAAATATGTACTACTGTGTCATGTGTATCCTGGTTTAGTTGTGTATTGGCTAATTCCACGGACTATTTATGTTTCCTGGATTAGTTGTTTATTGGCTAATTCCATGGATTATGTTTGTGGGCCCTAGGTTATTTGTGTTTTGGCTATCTCTCGGGTCCTATGTGCGTTCAGATGGTTTCTGGACGGGGTGGGTTACGTTCCGGCGGGTTTTTCTCGGTTACACCTTGAAAACCCCGGCCGAGAGCCGAGTTTTGGCCACGCGTGGTTTCAAAACAGGCTTGTGTCCCCGGCGAGTTGGTGTCTGTGGCTCTCCAGGACTGCGTCTCTGTGATGGTGCCTGTTTCAGGCTCCCTTTGATTCCCGGCGGAATGGCTGTACCCATCTAACATTGTTCATGCGGACATATGTTATGAAGTTTTTCTACCCGGTTTTACAAACCAAAGGAAAAACCTAGCTGTTGTTGTGGGCTTTCCTCCCCGGCGATCTTTTACAAAGAAGTGGGGATAGGAACTTATGGGGTTAACGTTTAAACATCAGATCTCACCCGGCGGGTGCACCTTGGTAGGGTGGGATGAACGAATTGGTAATTCAGTTTAGTTAACCGGTCCATTTAGTGATACTATATGTATCGCCGCCTTCACACATACGGCGATCGAAGGTTCAATTAGGGTTAACATCTTTTTCATAAGTTTTTCACACCCGGCGGGTGCTCCTGGGAGGAGGAAATAAGGAATTTACAATTCAATTTAGTTAACCAAATAATTGAGAGATACGATTAGTGTATCGCCGCCTTCAACATACGGCGATCTATATGACGATTCGTTAGAAGTCAGATCTCGTATCAGCCTGCCCAGTGTTATTCTGCTAAATAATTCAGGGGCCGGCGTCTTTGTGGGGGGTTGTTTTCCAAAATTGAATCTTGAAACAGTCACCACCAGAAAGACTATGTTTATAAACGCCATATACAGTATACTGGTCTTTTATATTTGTCAGAGGGTATTCTTAACTTTCTTTAAGACATGTCTAGATATTCAGAAATCTTTATAGAACCCCGCCGCGTAACGAGCTGTGATCGTTGTGACATTCCGTCTCGTTACCCGGCGGGTTATTAACACTTGTGTGCGAACATGTTGGGTTAACCTTATGAGCATTAATTCCTGGAAATTTTATTTTTTCCAGGGCTGGGCTCCAGCGGACCAATACAGAACCTGCAGTAGTTTTCCCACCAGTCTCTGTCATGGCTACCTTTGCCCCAGTTTTTGCTTTATGCATTACTCCAACCTGTGCTGGTATCCCTCTTTTTGCGCGCACTCTTTGTATCAAGTGTGTTAAATGTCTAGACCGTTCAAGGGGTCTGTGGGTGATGCGCATTGCGCAACTATTCCTTTTGCTCCCAACTCAGTGTAAAAGTATTAAAAGACAATGATAAGACCGCAGCGGTCGCCTTACGAGAAGTTAGGCAACAAATGGCAGCTTATACTACTATTGTAGCTCATAAGTCACTTCAATGTGACAACATCCCACTTTGGGATAGGCTTCTAATTGAGCACCCTCCCCCTAAACGTTCCTCTCGAGTAACTATCCGTAAGCCGGCGGAGACTGGACAGGGTTCTGTGTCATCTCCTGCCCCAGCTACTTCGAAACGTCAACGTGAGTCTACACCCCCGGCGGCAGCCTCCTCGTCTCGGGCGAGATCTAGGTCTAGGTCACCACTTCGACACCAGCCACCCAGTCTTGCCTCTTCGCCATCGAGTAAGAAGAGTAAGACGGAAGGTTCCACCAGTGGTCACGGCGATAAATCCTCCAAATCAACGAGTAGTTCACGGTCACACCGCAGCCATAAATCTTCAAGAAAGGATTCCCATGATAGAAAGGCCTCCCGACATTCGCCGGAATCTAGTACTTCTCGTCATACCTCTACCCCAGACAGAGCTAGTGTTCGGTCTCAGGGGTCCAGTGTAGTGCCTGTACCTAAAGAGGATTTACCTATTAGCATTTTAACCCTGGATTTGGAGAGTTCAGGGAGCTCAGTGGTTGAGAGTGTTTCGGAATCCCAAGGGAGTGTAGGCCAAGACCTAGGTGTTTGGCGTTATTCTCGACCAGTGTCTGACCACCCACTTCCGGCTCAAACTATTCACACAGTGGCGGACGTCCACCGGGACGCGGCGATCCCATCCTCTATTCCTGACTTATCTTGGCAACAAGATGGTACCCCAGCTTCGGCGGAATCCTCTCATGAGGAACAGGATGATAAAGACGAGGTTTCAATTATATCAGATATGGAAGTGCAAGAGTCGGGTTCAGGCTTAGACGCCGCACAAGATCTTATTGATTCACCATTGAGTACATCATCAGATAAATTTGTCACAGCACAGGAAATTGATGGGCTACTAGTTAATGCATTATCTAAAATTTTTGGCCAACAGCCGGAAACTCCTACGGTGGACCTGAGTGCTCCCACGACAAGCTCTACGGTACGGCCTCTGATGACTTCTATTGCGTTGACTCAGATCCCTCACCCTCCCTCTATGTCACCATCGGTGGTCACTAGGCCTGCTACGGCGGCATTGACCACTTCGAATGTAAGGGTTATAACGGATGTCAATCCACCCCCGTTAGACAAAGCTCTTCTCAGAAAGGTAGCTATGCCCTTGCTTTACGGACCAGACGAGTCATGGGTCCTTTTGACCCCCACTAAGCCAGAGCTCGCCCAACCTACCTTGTCAGGGGAACTCCCAGTGCCGCAGGAATGGGTCGTCCAAGGCAATAAATCTAAGAAATTAAGGGCCTTGGATACTTTGGGGAATGTATTGGATGTCAATGTTAAGGCTATACCTAGTTATTATCACCAGGACTATTTTGTTTATACTGCTAAACCTGCTTTACCCTCTGCCTCCGCTTCAAAATTGTTTTCTGACTGGTCTAAGCATGATGGGTTTAATGACATTAAGACACTGTCAGCTCTCACTCCAGAACTCGATTAGCAAACCGTCACAGACGCAGCCGCTAATCCAGTCTTGAAGGTGGGGCAGTTGGGTCCAGGACCTTGGGTGGAATGGGAGACAGAGGCTCAAAACTTTGCGACCACATTTACTTCCAAAACTTCCCACCAGATCCCTAAAGATACTCATTCTTGGTTCTCCATGCCAGTGTGTTCTGCTGGCGGAGTCCCTTCAGCTTTGTTTGCCTTCTTAGCTGCCCCTAAAATTAATCTTTGTGAACTGAAAGACCCTTTCACTGCCCCTACCCCAACTCACCTAGACCGAGAATTTAGGCTACGGGGGAAAGCTTTTCGCCTGTTCTCCCAATACATAGTGTCACAACAGGTTGCAAAGTCATTGCTCCGGTCCACTCAGGCAATCGCAGACGCGGATGCCAGAAGGTCGGTCGAACTGTCCCGGCGACTGCTTCTTCAGTTGTCCATCCAATCATTGGGTGACATACGCACAGCCTTGCTTGAGGCGGTACGAGCGAGACAAGATCTCAGAATGTCCCAGGTACGGAAGCTTCCTGATCGCATTGCGAATCAGGTGGTCATGTCACCAGTGCTCACTCCCTCTTTAATGTCCCCTGAAGTGTGGCGACCAGTTTTTAATATGGCTCAGGCCTTTAAACATAGTCCCACCCCTTCTAAGAAACCGGCCTTTAACTTCCCCAAACCCAAGCCAGTCGCTAAGACTCAGCCGGGGGGATCTAAGCCCTTTTATCCACCTAAGTCCTCCTCCCCTCAAGGTCAGTACAGGAATAGACAGAGTAGGTTTTCAGGTCAGAGAGGACGCGGCTATCATAAGCCAGGTCAGGGCCCGTCTTCTGCCAATGCCAGCCAGCCGGCGAAGCGTCCACCACCACCAACTCCACTACCATAAAAAAACTAAAGTCTCTCTCACTCCCGGTGCCAGTCTCAAGGCCGGCAGATCCGAGGGTAGTACAGCCGGCGAATCCTTGTCTGCTAACTGGGTCGTTCCGAACGTGTCACCAAGCATGGCCGTTAAACACTTGGGCACGGATTGTGGCACGCAAGGGCATCACTTGGCAGTGGCTCCGACGACCTCGCTTACGTCAGCCGACAACGGCGAATCTAGTTTCTTTAGAGGTGGAGTCACTGGTCCAGGAAATGATTGCCAAGAATGTCATCATCCCGGTCCCTCCAAATTACCCAGTATTCACGTCCAAGCTATTTTTGGTTCCCAAAAGGGACAGTGTTCAGATGAGACCGGTCGTAGACCTATCGTATCTGAACCTTCACATTCACAACGAGTCATTCAGAATGTTAACAGTACACCAAATCAGGCTAACACTTCCGCCGGGAGGTTGGATGTGTTCCCTAGACCTGACAGACGCTTATTGGCACGTATCGGTAAACAAAAGATTTCAAAGGTTTCTGGCCTTACGGATCAGGCATCAAAATTTTGTTTTTCAGAGGATGCCATTCGGTTTGAACCTGGCACCTCGATTATTCACGAAATTAGTCCGGCAAGCCCTGCTGCCATTGTTACAGCAAGGAATCAGAATTTTGTGGTACCTAGACGACTGGCTGGTGGTGGCAGAGACAGAGCAATTATGCATCAAACATGTCAACATAACTTTAGATCATGTCAAAACTCTAGGGTTCAAGGTAAACCTGGTAAAGTCAAACCTTGTTCCCTCACGAGTGGTTCAGTGGATGGGGCTGGTTTGGGACACAGCTGCTCTCACTCTGAGTCAGAGTGTGGACAATCGAAACAGGTTTCGCAGGAAACTGTTCATGTTTCTTCACAGTCTGACTACGACACGGAGGATCTGGGAGTCTCTGGTCGGCTCTCTCAACTGGATTCAACTAACTGTAATGTTCGGCCGGTTAAAAGTAAAACGTTTAATATTGGAGGGCAATAAATATTTCCCACTCTAACCGGCGGGAAAATTATGGCCCATACCAAAATTAATCCACACCTTACTAGCGGTCTGGGCGAAGAGAGAAATGTTGCACTCAGTAATGTCATGGACCTCTCCTCCGCCAACACTATGGGTAGACACGGATGCGTCAGGCACAATAGGTTGGGGTTTTCAATCAAACTAGGGGCACCAGGGTCAGGGGCTTTGGTCCCACTTAGAAATCTCCCACATCAATGTCAAAGAATTACTAGTCCCCTTGTATTTCCTTCAGGCTCACGGCTCTACTTTACGGGGCAATTCAGTGGCCTTCAGAATGGACAATCTGAATGCAGTTCACTGTATTCAGAAACAGGGGTCAACGAGATCACGGAAGTTGCTAAACGTGTCGGAAGAGATTTTTACTCTAGCCAACAGGCTAGACATTTATCTTCACGCATCTTATCTCCCAGGCGTAGCAAACGTCTGGGCAGACGCTCTGTCCCGGCGACAGAGCACGACAGTAGAATGGGAGCTCAAGCAACCCATTTTCAACCTAATGATTGCAGAGCCCTACCATCCACAAGTGGATCTGTTTGCATCCGAGGAGACTCACAAACTCCCTCTATACCTCACCCGCCGGACGAGAACGCCGGCAGGGGGGCCAGACGCCCTAGTAACAGACTGGAACAGATGGAGCTCCATCTATCTGTTTCCGCCGCCAGACGCGTCACTAATGTGCCACGTAGTGAACAGACTACGAGATTATCGAGGCTTAGTCTCGCTAATCGTGCCCCTGTGGCCGGCGCAGTTATGGTACCAGCAATTGAAAACGTGGTGCCCGCACCCGGTGTCGTTCCCGGTCGAGTATTTCCACTTAGACACGATTGGCAACCTAGCGACCTCGCTGACTTTTGCGTTATGGACATTCAGGAGGCCAAGTGGCTAGCACCATATGGTAGATATGTGACCAATAAATTAATAAATCAATATACTCAGTCTACGAAACGACAATATCAATCACATTGGCAAGCCTCTACTTCTTGGATCATTAATACAGAACAAACTGTGCCCTCAGTGGCGTTAGTTTTTAATTATTTGAATTATCTGTTTGAGCAGAAAAGTTTATAATAATAATAATCTATCTATCTATCTATTGCCTGACGCCGTGATCCCCGAAGGGGTGGCCACGAACGAACCGCCCCATGCACCTCTGTCCCCAGTCAGTCGACGCCCCTCCCCCCAACCAGCACTGCCTTCGTTCATGTAGTTCCTCACTCCATCCTTCCACCTCATATTCGGTCTACCTCTCCCCCTCTGTCCCTCCACCTCGCTCTCGTACACCCTCTTAGTCATTCTCTCGCTTTCCATATGTTCCATATGGCCGAACCATCTCAAGTTGTTCCTTTTCACACTTTCCAGCACATCTACCTCCACACCACACCTTCTTACTTCCTCATTAGTCTGTCTATCCCTCCATGTAACTCCGCACGCACTCCTTAAGTAATTCATTTCCACTGCTCTCACTCTTGGTCTGAGTCTCTCAACCAACGTCCATGCTTCGCTTCCGTAAGTCAGTGTCGGGATTACCACACTGTCATGCAAGGACTTCTTCACTTCCTACTACTGACCACCCTATTTCTTGTTACTGCTTTTAGCGTTCCTACAACCCTCTTCCCCTGTTGTACCCTCTCCCCGCACCTCTTCATCCATAGTCCCATCTTTACTCAACACACTGCCCAGATACTTAAAAGAGTTGACGATCTCCATAGCCTGACCGTTCAGCTTCACCTCACACTCTGTGACTTCACCCCTTTCGAAGACCATAACCTTGCTCTTCCCCGTATTTACCTTCAAATTCCGTTTTTCGCACACTGTTCCAAACTCATTTACCAGACCCTGCAACTCCCATTCATTATCACTCATCAGAACTGTATCATCCGCAAACAGCAGTATAGGTAGCTTCCACTCAATTCCCTCCCTTTTCAGCGATACACCAACATCCACTGCTCTTGATAGTATTTCTTTCATAACTCCATCCATATATACAGTAAACAACCACGGGGACATCACACACCCTGTTTCAAACCAACATTCAGGTCAAAGAACTCGCTCTGCTCACTCTCCACACGTACTGCCGCCTTTGCACCCTCATACATGCTCTTCACTGCTTTCAGCAACTTGCCCTGTACTCCGTATATTCTAAGTACTTTCCACAAACCTTCTCTATCCACTCTGTCATAGGCCTTCTCCAAGTCCATAAAGGCAACATACACCTTTTGTTTCTTCTCCAGATACTTCTCCACAACACAATTCAGGGTAAAAATCTGATCTACACATCCTCTTCCCTTCCTAAAACCTCCCTGCTCGTCGCCTATCCATTTCTCCGTTCTCACTCTCACTCTCTCAATCACTACCCTACTGTATACCTTCCCTACTATGCTTAGAAGACATATCCTCGGTGGTTACCACACACTCCTCTTTCCCCTTTGCCCTTATATAGGGGGACTATTATGCCAGTCTTCCAGTCATCGGGTGCACTCCCATTCTCCCATGCTAGTTTGCACATTTTCCATACCCATTCTATCACTATCTCACCACCATACCTCAACATTTCCCCACACACTCCATCTGTTCCTGGTGCTTTCCCCAACTTCACTCTTTTCATGGCTTCCCACACTTCTGACCTCCTGATCCCCACCTCCTCCTCCACTACTTCTCTTCTTCTCCCTCCCATACCATATCCAGCTATGTTTGCTGGCTCTTCATTCCTTTCATTTAGCAACTCACTGAAGTACTCCCTCCATCTTTCGACTCTCTCTTGCTTTCGGCTAGCATTCTCCCATTCTTATCTTTCACACCCTTACTGTTTCCCTTGCTACCTTCCCTAACTTTCTTGACTTCTTTCCAGAACAGTTTCTTACTCTCCCTCCATTTTACACTCAGATTCCTTCCAAATTCCTCATCTACTCTTCTCTTACTTTCCTTCACTACTCTCTTCACCACCCTCTTACTCTCCACGTACCTCGCTCGTTTCTGTCTCTCGGAATCTTCATTCCCTCTACTACCCAACCCCACTCTATATGCTTTCTTCTTTTCTTCCACAGCTATTCTTACCTCTTCTGTCCACCATGCTGTACCTTTCACTCCCCTCCCTCTTCTCCTCACTCCACACACCTCCTCACATGCTGCACAGATCTCATCCTTAAACACCTTGCTCATCTCCTCCACTTCCTCCATAACTTCCAGGTCGAACCCACCTAGTCGTCTTTCCACTGCTCTCCTGTACTCCTCCCTGACTCTCCTCCTGCAACCTCTCCACCCTCCTCACCATTCCACCCTCCTCTCGCCTCCCTCTCGCTCTCCTCACCCACTTCTTTTGTATCCTAACCTTAGCTACCACTACATAATGATCAGACAGACCCCCTCCAATACCCCTATACACCCTAGCATCCATCACAGATTTCTTCATTCGTTCATCCACACATACATAATCAATCAATGACTTTCGTTCCACCACTGTCTTATCCTTCATCGTCACATCCGTTTCCACGTGTACCTGTGGATCATTCTGTGTCGGAAGAAGGTGTTGGCTATCCACAGCCTCCTCCCCACACATATGTCCACAAGTGCACTACCATTCCATTCACCTCTGATGGTACCCCCCACCCTCCCACCACTCCCTCAACTTTCCTATCACCCACCTTACCATTCATCCCCAATCAGAAATATTCTTTCGTTCTTGTCAAACTTCTCCAGGCACGCCTCCACATTCATCCAGAACTCCTCTTTCTTTCTTTCAAGTATATCCTCTGTCGGGGCATACACGCATACAATCACCCACGTTTGTATTCCTACTTTCATTCTCACCCACACAATCCTTGAACCCACAGACCCATACTCTCTTACACATTCCTTCCATTTGCTACTTACAAACAAACATGCACCTTCTCTCGCTGTTCCTTCACTCACTCCAGCACACACACCCATTCCACACTCCCACTCTCTCACATCTGAACCTTTCCATTTGGTCTCTGTCATTCCACATACATCCAGCCTGGCATTCACTAACACTTCCAGAACCTCTCTCTCTTTTGTGCCATCATTCATGCCACTAACATTCCACGTAGCCATTCTCAGAATGTCCGAAGGCATGTCCTTAGTCGGTCGTGGTTCGTCAACGTTGGTTCCGTCCGCATCCGAGGCTGTTCGTTCGTTTTTCTTTGCTTAGATAATAATAATAATTAGATTATAATAATAATAATAATAATAATAATTCTTTATTCCAGACACATAAGATTGATACAGTATAAATACAGTACGACCTAATGGTCCATATCACATATACACTTCTCGTCAGAGCACAGATAATAATTATACACAAAGATATATTAATAAAGAAACAATAAAATAAAAAATACAGTAGGCCTATTTACAGAATAGAGCACATATCACATTTTGTCACAATATAACACAGATAGGCTAACTAAGGCTATTGCTCAATGTTGGTTAACACCTATTGCACAGATCATTGCTCATAGTTCAATTAGGCCTATATATTACATTACATACTATGTGTGCAGCAGCTTCTGCCAGTGAGATATAATACGGGATTCATAGATATGATCACTAGACCAAAGAGCTACAATCAGCGTGTTACTGGAGGATTGCAGTCGCTGCGAAAAGCTGTACACCAGTCTCCTGATGACAGCCCGACAGCACTGCACATCCAACAGTGTGCACACCATACTAGTGCTTTCATATTTAGAGAGACCAATGAACATCTTGAGTATATTATGATAGGATGTACACAGACCATTTATGGTGGCTCTCTTATACTTCCACCACAAATGGGCCGTGTACATAGAGGAACAATATGTCCGGAACAAAGTTACTTTAGTTTCCCAATTACACATGTGGAATTTTCTCAAGATGGTGTTACCACGTAAATATTATAGGTTTGACTCCTGTAAGGAGATAAAGAAAACCTAATATTTAGTAGTGGCCCCGTAATCATTGACGAACATGCCTATTACATAAGGCATCCTCTTCAATCCGCCGTAGTTTTGAATCTACCGCGCAGAGCATTTAAAAACTGAGGAGCCTTCATCATGAGCGCACGCGACCTCACTCATGGCTTCAGTCATTATGAATTGGGTTCTCACTACGAAAAAACTTCGTAAAAATAAAAACAAAAAGAAAATAAGAATAACTATCTAATAAGCTTTCCATCATATCGTGGATGTACTTGTGTGGATCTCTGACCAGACGCTGATTCAGGCGTCATTCCTCCTTCACTGACATATCAAGTAAACCAAAATCCTCAATACATCAACGAATGGGAAGGGGACGGTCGGGAGGGCCCCAGTCGTCAATGATTACGGGGCCACTACTAAATATTAGGTTTTCTTTATCTCCTGACAGGAGTCAAACCTATAATTTATTAGTGGCCCCTCCATCATTGACGAACATGCCTGATTTCTAAGACTGGAGGGGGACATTCGTAATCATATCATAACTCTAGAAAAGCAGATAATAAAAACAACCACATAGTATTCTTACTTTTGAAAATATATTTAACAACGGCGTAGGCCGAAAATATACAAGAAAAAGGGGGTTCAGGCAGGTGCGTGCTTCAAAGAAGCCTGCCTGACAAAAAATGGGTAACCCTGAAGATTCTGAACACAGATCTGTAGTTACAAAGGCACCCCACTCATCGAGTGGTGACAAAAAATAACAAGTTATAAGTTTATATGTCTATCTATCTATCTATTGCCTGACGCCGTGATCCCCGAAGGGGTGGCCACGAACGAACCGCCCCCATGCACCTCTGTCCCCAGTCAGTCGACGCCCCTCCCCCCAACCAGCACCGCCTTCGTTCATGTAGTTCCTCACTCCATCCTTCCACCTCATATTCGGTCTACCTCTCCCCCTCTGTCCCTCCACCTCGCTCTCGTACACCCTCTTAGTCATTCTCTCGCTTTCCATACGTTCCATATGGCCGAACCATCTCAAGTTGTTCCTTTTCACACTTTCCAGCACATCTACCTCCACACCACACCTCCTTCTTACTTCCTCATTAGTCTGTCTATCCCTCCATGTAACTCCGCACGCACTACTTAATTCATTTCCACTGCTCTCACTCTTGGTCTGAGTCTCTCAACCAACGTCCATGCTTCGCTTCCATAAGTCAGTGTCGGGATTACCACACTGTCATGCAAGGACTTCTTCACTTCCATACTGACCACCCTATTTCTTGTTACTGCTTTAGCGTTCCTACAACCCTCTTCCCCTGTTGTACCCTCTCCCGCACCTCTTCATCCATAGTCCCATCTTTACTCAACACACTGCCCAGATACTTAAAAGAGTTGACGATCTCCATAGCCTGACCGTTCAGCTTCACCTCACACTCTGTGACTTCACCCTTTCGAAGACCATAACCTTGCTCTTCCCCGTATTTACCTTCAAATTCCGTTTTTCGCACACTGTTCCAAACTCATTTACCAGACCCTGCAACCATTCATTATCACTCATCAGAACTGTATCATCCGCAAACAGCAGTATAGGTAGCTTCCACTCAATTCCCTCCCTTTTCAGCAATACACCAACATCCACTGCTCTTGATAGTATTCTTTCATAACTCCATCCATATACAGTAAACAACCACGGGGACATCACACACCCCTGTTTCAAACCAACATTCAGGTCAAAGAACTCGCTCTGCTCACTCTCCACACGTACTGCCGCCTTTGCACCCTCATACATGCTCTTCACTGCTTTCAGCAACTTGCCCTCTACTCCGTATATTCTAAGTACTTTCCACAAACCTTCTCTATCCACTCTGTCATAGGCCTTCTCCAAGTCCATAAAGGCAACATACACCTTTTGTTTCTTCTCCAGATACTTCTCCACAACACAATTCAGGGTAAAAATCTGATCTACACATCCTCTTCCCTTCCTAAAACCTCCCTGCTCGTCGCCTATCCATTTCTCCGTTCTCACTCTCACTCTCTCAATCACTACCCTACTGTATACCTTCCCTACTACGCTTAGAAGACATATTCCTCGGTGGTTACCACACATTCCTTTTTCCCTTTGCCCTTATATAAGGGGACTATTATGCCAGTCTTCCAGTCATCGGGTGCACTCCCCTTCTCCCATGCTAGTTTGCACATTTTCCATACCCTTCTATCACTATCTCACCACCATACCTCAACATTTCCCACACACTCCATTTGTTCCTGGTGCTTTCCCAACTTCACTCTTTTCATGGCTTCCCACACTTCTGACCTCCTGATCCCCACCTCCTCCTCCACTACTTCTCTTCTTCTCCCTCCCATACCATATCCAGCTATGTTTGCTCGCTCTTCATTCCTTTCATTTAGCATCTCACTGATGTTGACCCTCCATCTTTCGACTCTCTCTTGCTTCTCGGCTAGCATTCTCCCATTCTTATCTTTCACACCCTTACTGTTTCCCTTGCTACCTTCCCTAACTTTCTTGACTTCTTTCCAGAACAGTTTCTTACTCTCCCTCCATTTTACACTCAGATTCCTTCCAAATTCCTCATCTACTCTTCTCTTACTTTCCTTCACTACTCTCTTCACCACCCTCTTACTCTCCACGTACCTCGCTCGTTTCTGTCTCTCGGAATCTTCATTCCCTCTACTACCCAACCACTCTCTATATGCTTTCTTCTTTTCTTCCACAGCTATTCTTACCTCTTCTGTCCACCATGCTGTACCTTTCACTCCCCTCCCTCTTCTCCTCACTCCACACACCTCCTCACATGCTGCACAGATCTCATCCTTAAACACCTTGCTCATCTCCTCCACTTCCTCCATAACTTCCAGGTCGAACCCACCTAGTCGTCTTTCCACTGCTCTCCTGTACTCCTCCCTGACTTCCTCCTCCTGCAACCTCTCCACCCTCCTCACCATTCCACCCTCCTCTCGCCTCCCTCCCGCTCTCCTCACCCACTTCTTTTGTATCCTAACCTTAGCTACCACTACATAATGATCAGACAGACCCCCTCCAATACCCCTATACACCCTAGCATCCATCACATATTTCTTCATTCGTTCATCCACACATACATCAATCAATGACTTTCGTTCCACCACTGTCTTATCCTTCATCGTCAACATCCGTTTCCACGTGTACCTGTGGATCATTCTGTGTCGGAAGAAGGTGTTGGCTATCCACAGCCTCCTCCCACACATACGTCCACAAGTGCACTACCATTCCCATTCACCTCTGATGGTACCCCCCACCCTCCCACCACTCCCTCAACTTTCCTATCACCCACCTTACCATTCATATCCCCAATCAGAAATATTCTTTCGTTCTTGTCAAACTTCTCCAGGCACGCCTCCACATTCATCCAGAACTCCTCTTTCTTTCTTTCAAGTATATCCTCTGTCGGGGCATACACGCATACAATCACCCACGTTTGTATTCCTACTTTCATTCTCACCCACACAATCCTTGAACCCACAGACCCATACTCTCTTACACATTCCTTCCATTTGCTACTTACAAACAAACATGCACCTTCTCTCGCTGTTCCTTCACCCACTCCAGCACACACACCCATTCCACATTCCCATTCTCTCACATCTGAACCTTTCCATTTGGTCTCTGTCATTCCACATACATCCAGCCTGGCATTCACTAACACTTCCAGAACCTCTCTCTCTTTTGTGCCATCATTCATGCCACTAACATTCCACGTAGCCATTCTCAGAATGTCCGAAGGCATGTCCTTAGTCGGTCTTGGTTCGTCAACGTTGGTTCCGTCCGCATCCGAGGCTGTTCGTTCGTTTTTCTTTGCTTAGATATTTTTTCCGGGTGGGGGTCGCAAGCCCACCGACCCAACCTCTTTAGTCGCCTCTTACGACACGCAGAAGGCACGTGGGGCATATTCTATTCCCTAACCCCCAGGGGGGATTCTAATTATATGTGCACATAATAAACCCCAAAATACACTTGGAGATAAATTGCAAAGGAACTCCATTGTTCTAATATTAAATTGCTTTCGCAGCTAAAACTACTATACCAACACCGTTGTTTTGTACTTAACATTGTACTAGCACAATTTCTCGCTGAGAAATTTTCATATCACATTTTAACCTTAAATTGTATCACAGCTCTCATACTCCGGCGGGGTCTAGGGTGTCCTATGTCAACTGACTGCACCCCCCCCCCCCCCCTTTCTCGTGAAAGTAAACAAAAGTGACTGCAGGGCCACCTAGACCCTCTGCCTTAAAGCTATACATGGTAAGGAAGGTTTGTCTAGAGCAACTGACAAGTATCTAGACAGAAACGTATGATTAGACGCCCACAACTGCGTGGACGCGATATCTTCTACTGAAATTTTTTTCAGGAAACGTAAAGAGGCTGCCCATTTGCGTAAATCGTGGGCCCGACCCACAACGCCGGGATTACTTTCTTTAATGACTTCTACCAGAAGAGAGGCTAATCGCCGTTTAAGTAAGCGTTTACCCGTACTTGCTACCCGTACTTGCTACCCATAAAGCACCTTGGGGGTTTCGAGGAGCTACTCTCAAATATTTGGTTAGAGCTTGCACTGGACATAGATTATGATGCACCTTTCCCCTTTTTAACGCCGGCACCGTGAACTCAGAAAACACGTGTGCACTATGCTCATTCTTGGCTACAAAACCTGGGGAGGGTGCAATGGAAATACATTCATTAAGTCTACCAAACCTAAGACAATTAGGTGTGTTGCTCATCGCCGCCAGCTCAGACACTCTGTTTCCGGTGGCCAAAGCCAAAAGGAAAACCGCCTTTTTTAAGAGTAATGCAAAGTCTGCAGTATTTTGGTACAGACGAGAGTGAAGCAAAGACAAAGCTTTGTCCAGAGACCAAGTAGGCATGAGCTGACGGGGAGGTGGGCGGAGTTTAAAACATGCTCTCATAAAACCTGTTTCCTCCGCTACCGGTATGGAAAGACCCGTAAGGTCTAAAAAGGGCACTCTAATCGCAGTTAAGTGATTTTTTAATGTTACCACAGATAAACGTTTCTGCTCAAACAGATAATTCAAATAATTAAAAACTAATGCCACTGAGGGTACAGTTTGTTCTGTTCTAACGATCCAAGAAGTAAAGGCTTGCCAATGTGATTGATACTGTCGTTTTGTAGACTGAGTATATTGATTGAGTAATTTATTGGTCACATCTCTACCGTATGGTGCTAGCCACTTGGCCTCCTGAATGTCCATAATGCAAAAGTCAGCGAGGTCGCTAGGTTGCCAATCGTGTCTAAGTGGAAATACCCGACCGGGAGCGATACCGGGTCCGGGCACCACATTTTCAATTGCTGGTACCACAACTGCGCCGGCCACAGGGGCGCGATTAGCGAGACTAAGCCTCGATAATCTCGTAGTTTGTTCACTACGTGGCACATTAGTGACGCATCTGGCGGTGGAAACATATAGATGGAGCTCCATCTGTTCCAGTCTGTCACTAGCGCGTCTGGCCCCCCTGCCGGCGTTTTCGCCCGGCGGGTGAGGTATAGAGGGAGTTTGTGAGTCTCCTCGGACGCAAAAAGATCCACTTGTGGATGGGAGAGCTCTGCAATCATTAGGTTGAAAATGGGTTGCTTGAGCTCCCATTCTACTGTCGTGCTCTGTCTCCGGGACAGAGCGTCTGCCCAGACGTTCGCTACGCCTGGGAGATAAGATGCGTGAAGATAAATATCGAGACTGTTGGCTAGAGCAAAAATCTCTTCCGACACGTTTAGCAACTTCCTTGACCTCGTTGACCCTTGTTTCTGAATACAGTGGACTGCATTCAGATTGTCCATTCTGAAGGCCACCGACTTGCCCCGTAACGCCGGGCCGTGAGCCTGAAGGAAATACAAGGGGACTAGTAATTCTTTGACATTGATGTGAGAGATTTCTAAGTGGGACCAAAGCCCCTGACCCTGGTGCCCCTGATTTGACTGAAATCCCCACCCTATTGTACCTGACGCATCCGTGTCTACCCATAGTGTTGGTGGAGGAGAGGTCCATGACATTATTGAGTGCAATGTTTCCCTCTTCGCCCAGACCGCTAGTAAGGTGTGGATTAATTTCGGCATGGGCCAAAATTTTCCCGCCGGTAAGAGCGGGAAATATTTGTTGCCTTCCAATATTAATCGTTTTACTTTCAACCGGCCCAACTTGACAGTTAGTTGAATGTCACTTGACGAAGAAATCTTCAGGAATCTATATACAGCGCTGGTTAGGCCGCACCTGGAATATGCAAACCAGGTGTGGGCTCCATATATGGTAAAGGATATAGAAGCAGTGGAGAAAGTGCAGAGGAGAGCTAGCAAGCTGGTACCAACGTTGAAGAACGCGGGCTATGAGCAGAGGTTGAGGACACTGGGGCTTCCGACACTGGCATATAGGAGAAAGAGAGGGGATATGATAGAGACTTTTAAGATAGTGTCAGGAAAGTACGATGAGGATGTGTGTGAAGGTATCTTCTTGATGCGGGAGGGAACAAGAACGAGAGGACACTCTAAGAAAATTTACAAAGAAAGAAATAGGCTTGAGAAGGCAAAGAACTCATTTTGTGATTGAGTGGAATGCACTGCCCCAGTATGTAGTCGATTCCGAATCAATAAGGGAGTTTGAAAGTAATCTTGATAAAGCATGGGGAAGACAAGATTTGAAGTTTGATTATAAAGCAAAGATACAGAATAGTAAAAATGTTGCGTCTGCTACCGCCGCCGCCAACACCGTGAACGACCGCAGCAGTGCAAGTACTGGTACTGAGCTGGATACACAGGCATAGTTTGCCTTTTTCCAGAGGATCTACTGTAAGAACTGTAAGAAACTGTAAGAAAGGAATCCAGTTGAGAGAGCCGACCAGAGACTCCCAGACCCTTCGCGTCGTAGTCAGACTGTGAAGAAACCTGAACAGTTTCCTGCGAAACCTGTTGCGATTGTCCACACTCTGACTCAGAGTGAGAGCGGCGGTGTCCCAGACCAGCCCTATCCACTGAATTACTCTTGAGGGAACAAGGTTTGACTTTACCAGATTTACCTTGAAGCCTAGAGTTTTGACATGATTTAAAATGATATTGACATGTTTTATGCATAATTGTTGTGTCTCTGCCACCACCAGCCAGTCGTCTAGATACCACAACACTCTGATCCCCTGTTTAATCATTGGCATCAGGGCTTGCCGGACTAGTTTTGTGAATAATCGAGGTGCTAGGTTCAAGCCGAACGGCATCCTCTGAAAAACAAAATTTTGGTGCCTGATCCGTAAGGCCAAAACCTATGAAATCTTTTGTTGACCGATACGTGCCAATAGGCGTCTGTCAGGTCTAGTGAACACATCCAACCTCCCGGCGGAAGTGTTAGCCTGATTTGGTGTACTGTTAACATTCTGAAAGATTCGTTGTGAATGTGAAGATTCAGATAAGATAGGTCTACGACCGGCCTCATCTGAACACTGTCCCTTTTGGGAACCAAAAATAGTTTGGACGTGAATACAGGGTTTAATATGTGGACCGGGATGATGACATTCTTGGCAATCATTTCGTGGGCTAGTGACTCCACCTCTAAAGAAACAAAATTCGCCGTTGTCGGCTGACGTAAGCGAGGTCGCCGGAGCCACTGCCAAGTGATGCCTTTGCGTGCCACCATCCGTGCCCAAGTGTTTAACGGCCATGCTTGGTGACACGTTCGGAACGACCCAGTTAGCAGACAAGGGTTCGCCGGCTGTACTACCCTCGGTTCCTCCGGCCTTAAGGTTGGCACCGGGAGTGAGAGAGACTTTAGTTTTTTGATGGTGGGGTTGGTGGTGCTGGATGCTTTGCCGGCTGGCTGGTGTGGGCCGAAGACTGGCTCTGACCTGGCTTATTCTGGCCGCGTCCTCTCTGTCCTGAAAACCTACTCTGTCTATGCCTGTACTGACCCTGGGGGGAGTGGGAGGACTTAGGCGGAAGAAAAGGTTTAGATCCCCCTGGCTGAGCTTTAGTAGTAGGCCTGGGTTTGGGGAAGTTAAATGCAGGTTTCTTAGAAGGGGTGGGACTGTGCTTAACGGCCTGTGCCATATTGAACACCGTTCGCCACACTTCAGGGGACATTAAAGAGGGAGTAAGCACTGGTGACATCACCACCTGATTAGCAATGCGATCAGGTAGCTTGCGAACTAACGACATCCTAAGATCTTGTCGTGCTCGTACCGCCTCAAGCAAGGCGGTGCGTATGTCACCTAAGGATTGGATTGACGACTGAAGAATCAGTCGCCGGGATAACTCAACCGATCTTCGAGCATCCGCATCTGCGATTGCCTGAGTGGACCGTAGTAAAGACTTAGCCACCTGCTGAGATACTATGTACTGTGAGAACAGGCGAAAAGCTTTTCCCCGTAGCCTAAATTCTCTGTCTAGGTGAGTAGGGGTAGGGGTAGTGAACGGGTCCTTCAGCTCACAAAGATTAATCTTAGGGGCAGCTAGAAATGAAAACAAAGCTGACGGGACTCCGCCGGCAGAACCCACCGGCATGGAGAACCATGAATGTGTATCTTGAGGGATCTGGTGGGAAGATTTAGAAGTGAAAGTGGTTGCAAAGTTTTGAGCCTCTACCTCCCAATCTACCCAAGGTCCTGGTCCCAACTGTCCCACCTTCAAAACTGGATTAGCTGCGTCGTCTGTGACGGTCTGTAAATCTAGTTCAGGAGTGAGAGCAGACAGAGTCTTAATATCATTAAACCCATCCAGCTTAGACCAGTCTGAAAATAGTTTTGAAGCTGAGGCAGGGGGTAAAGCAGGCTTAGAAGCATACACAAAATAATCTTGGTGATAATAACTAGGTATAGCCTTGATGTTTACGTCCAGAACATTACCCAAAGTATCCATGGCCCTTAATTTCTTTGACTTATTGCCCTGGATGACCCACTCACGCGGTACCGGGAGTTCCCCTGACAAGGTAGGTTGGGCAAGCTCTGGTTTAGAGGGGTTCAAAAGAACCCATGACTCGTCTGGCCCATAAAGTAGGGGCATAGCTACCTTTCTAAGAGGCGCTTTGTCTAGAGGGGGTGGATTGACATCCGTTATGACCCTGACATTTGAAGTTGTCAATGCCGCCGTAGCAGGCCTAGTGATCCCTGAAGGTAACAGAGTGGGAGGGTTAGGGATCTTAGATAAATCAATTGAAGTCATCAGAGGCCGTACCGTAGAACTTGTCGTGGGAGCCCCCAAGTCCATTGTGGGGTTTTCCTGTTGTTGACCAAAAAATTTAGATAAAGCATGAGTAAGCAGCCCATTAATTTCTTGTGCCGTAACAAACTGGTTTGATGAAGAACTTACAGGTGAATCATTAGTATCCTGTGCGGCGTCCAAGCCTGAGCCTGACCCTTGTCCTTCCATCTCCGAAATTATTGAAACTTCGTCTTTTTCCTCCTGATCCTCCTGAGAAGACCCCGCCGAGGCAGGGGTACCTTGTTGCCAAGATAAGTCTGGGATAGAGGATGGGATCGCCGCGTCCCTGTGGACATCGGCTACTGTGTGACTCGTTTGAGTCGGACGTGGGTGGTCAGACCCTGGTTGAGCAAACCGCCAAACACCGAGGCCCTGGCCTACGCTCTCTTGAGAGTCTGAAACATTCTCAATTACTGAACCCCCTGAACTTTCCATTTCCAGGGTTAAAATATTAATTGGCAAATCCTCTTTTGGGACAGGCGCTGCACTGGACTCTGAGGCCGTAACACAAACTCTGTCTGGTGTAGAGGTACGATGAGATGCACTAGAAGTTGGTGAATGTCGAGAGGACTTCCGTTTATGTGAATCCTTTTTGGAGGATTTATGGCTACGGTGTGACCGCGAACTACTCTTAGATCTGGAGGATTCCTCGCCGTGACCACTGGTGGAACCTTCCGTCCTACTCTTCTTACTCGCCGGTGAAAAGGCACGACTAGATGACTGGTGTCTGAGAGGTGACCTTGACCGAGATCTCGCCCGAGACGAGGAGGCGGATGCCGGGGGTGTAGGCTCTCTTGGGCGTTTAGGTGTAGCAGCAGAAGATACAGAACCCTGACCAGTCTCCGCCGGCTTAATACTCGTGACTCTAGAGGAACGTTTAGGGGGAGGGTGTTCTGAGAGCTATCTATCCCAAAGTGGGATGTTGTCACATTGAAGTGATTTATGCGCAACAATGGTAGTGTAGGCCGACATCTGTTGCCTGACTTCTCTCAACGCTACCGCCGCGGTCTTATCATTCTCACAAAGGACCTTTACAGCTAATTGGGAGCAAAAAGAACAATTACGCATAACCCAGAGACCCCTTGAACGGTCTAGACATTTAACACACCTTATGCAAAGGGTATGCGCAAAAATAGGGATACCAGCACAAGTAGGGGTAGTGCACAGGGCAAAAACTGGGGCCACGGTAGCCATGACAGACTGGTGGGTGAAAACTACCGCCGGGTCTGTATTGGTCCGCCGGAGCTCAGCTCTGGAAAAAAAGAAAATTTCCAGGAATTAATGCTCATAAGGTTAACCCAACATGTTCGCACACAAGTGTTAATAACCCGCCGGGTAACGAGATGTAATGACACAACGAACACAGCTCGCTACGCGGCGGGGTGTAAAAAATCTAAACAAATCTTTTGCTAAAGAAAGTGAAGAATACCCTCTGATATAATATAACGGTCCAGCATGGCGCTTATAGTCTCTTGGAGGTGGTGACTGTCTCAAGATTCAATTTTGTAACAAAGCAACCCCCCATAAAGACGCCGGCCCTTGAAATATTTTAGTAGAATAGCACAGGGCAGGATGATACGAGATCTGATGTCTAACGAATTGTCACAAAAGATCGCCGTAAGTTAGAAGGCGGCGATACCTATTTGTATCACTAAATTAAGTGGTTAAATCGAAATCGAATTTTGTAAATTCCTTAGTTCCTCCACCTAGGAGCACCCGCCGGGTGTGAGAATCGATATTTAACCTAATTGAACCTTCAATCGCCGTAAGTGTAAAGGCGGCGATACACATAGTATCACTAAAAATGGATTGGTTAACTAACTGAAAGACATAAGTCGTTCATCCCACCCTACCCAGGTGCACCCGCCGGGTGAGATGTCCAAACGTTAACCCCATAAGTTCCTGTCCCTACTTCTTTGTAAAAGATCGCCGGGGAGGAAAGCCTAAAACAACAGCTAGGTTTTTCATGTGGTTTTTGTAAAACCGGGTAGAAAAACTACATAACGTATGTCCGCATGAACAACGTTTTATAGATGGGTACAGCCATCCCGCCGGGAATCAAAGGAGGCCTGAAACCAGGCACCCACAGAGACGCAGTCCTGGAGAGCCACAGACACCCCCAACGCCGGGGATACAAGCCAGTGTTAACAACCACGTGTGGCCCAACACGGCTCTCGGCCGGGATTTTTTCATGGTGAAACCGAGAAAAAACCCGCCGGAAGGAAACCCACCCTGATCAGACACCATCTGAACAAACAAGAGACACGAGGAGAGTCACGCACGACTAACCCAAGGTCACACAATAATCCGTGGAATTAGCCAATACACAACTAAACCAGGAAACAATTATAGTCCGAGGAATTAGCCAATACACAACTAAAACCCGGATACACATGACACAGTAGGGCATATTTATAAATAATAAATAATAACACTAGTACATGTGGCAAAGCTACGAGCGGCTGGCTAGGCCTAGGCAGACGGCATAATAAAAGTTGAAATATACACAAACACTGGAAATATCACAACAGGAACCACCGCCAACACACCACGGTAGCAAAAACTTCCAACCCAGGGAAGACTGACTCGGGACCCAGAAAAAACTTCACTAAGTGAAGAAAAATACGCTGGGAACGTCAGAAAACAAAGCTTACCTCATCAGAAAGATAAAAGGCAGCAATAATTAACGCGTAGTGAAAGCCGCCTGCATCACAAACTAACTCAACTGTGAAAAAGTTCACATGTCCACAACGGGACCACGAGGGTACATCCGAAATAGATGCCCCATACACACGACCCAAGATACACTGCACTGCGGGCAACCAGCCCAGGACACTCCTGCTACGCCTATCCTAACCTTACTCGATACATCCTGGAGTAAACAAATGAGAAAAAACTCACTAGGGACGCAACGAATGCGGAACTAGCGGAGCGTGGGGAGGCACGTCCGGGCACAGAGCAGAGAAGGAGGAATGACGCCTGAATCAGCGTCTGGTCAGAGATCCACACAAGTACATCCACGATATGATGGAAAGCTTATTAGATAGTTATTCTTATTTTCTTTTTGTTTTTATTTTTTACGAAGTTTTTTCGTAGTGAGAACCCAATTCATAATGACTGAAGCCATGAGTGAGGTCGCGTGCGCTCATGATGAAGGCTCCTCAGTTTTTAAATGCTCTGCGCGGTAGATTCAAAACTACGGCGGATTAATGTTTGAAGAGGATGCCTTATGTAATAGGCATGTTCGTCAATGATGGAGGGGCCACTAATAAATAATATAATTAGCAAGGCCGAAAAAGAAAAAGATTTAGGGTTGATTATACAAGATAATTTGTCGCCAGAGAAACATATTAACAAGCTCTTTAGCGGAATGTATGCAATGGCCGGGAATATGAAAGTTGCTCTGAACTACTTGGATGAGACCATGGTAGCGAAAATTATGAAGAGTATGATTAGACCAAGATTGGAGTATGCAGCAGTGGTGTGGTCCCCGCATCTAAAGAAGCATATTCACAAGTTAGAAAGAATCCAGAGAGCAGTCACTAGATTGGTTCCAAGTCTCAGAGAACTGCCATACGAAGGGAGGCTAGACAAATTAAATCTACCGAGTCTAAAAGAGAGGAGAGAGAGGGGAGACATGATAATGATGTACAAATGTACCCGGGGGCTGGAGAGGCTGGATAGGGAGGATATATTAATTATGGATACAGGAATAACTAGAGGCCACAGCTACAAAGTAAAAAGACCTACCTGCAAGAACGATATCAGGAAGTTTAGCTTCCCCTATAGATGTATTGACAAATGGAATGGGCTGGAGGAGGAGGTGGTAGGGGCAAGGAACATCCATATTTTCAAGAAAAAATTGGATAAAAAGTAGACTGAGAGACGGGACAACACGAGCTTAGCTCAACTCCTGTAAACTACAATTAGGTAAATACAATTAGGTAAATACACATAAACCGACCGCCACCTGCGCCAGTCCTTGCCGAACGTGACCGGTACCTCCGCCGGAGGAGTACTCCAGCGTACAGGAACACAGGAACAGGTGAGACCGAGGGCATTCTAGGGAAAATTATACGTGAGCTGAATGACATTAAAAGGTGGAAGGAGGATATGCAGGAGTGGAAGGTAAGTGTTAGTTCACAGATTGAGGCTATATGTTCAATATGTGGTGCTCAGGCTGGGGACATCGAGCCTGGACAAGATTTGAGTCGGGCTAGCCTAAAAGAAATTCAAACTCATATGGGGCAACTCCGGGACGAAAATGAAGCTTTAAGATTGCAACTTGAAGAATACAACGGGCAAACCAAGGAAATGAAAACACATGTGGAGGAGATTAAGGAGAAACACAATAAATGGGTTAATGACGAAGGAGGAAAAGTGAAGGAAGTGGCAATGAAGGAAATCATGGAGGAACAAAAGAAACAATCAGAAAGGGAAAATAAAGATTTAGAATCAGTGGTAGTAAAAGCTATGAGGAGAAATGAACAGGTCCTGCGTGAAACAATAGATAGAAATAAGTGTATTATTGTATTTGGGGATATAGAGGAGCACATTATTGAGAGGAAAGCTAGGGATAAGGAAGAAATTAATAAGGTAAAAACATTGATCAAGCATGTCGATGAAGAAGGAAACAATTGGAGAGATGATATTGAAGAAGTTAGGAGAATGGGTAAATATAGTAAGGGAAACACAAGGCCAATGAGAGTGCAGTTTAGGTCTAGGGTAACAGTGGATGCAATAATGAACGTAACATTATGACTTAACTTGACCAGCAAGTTTAAGAAAATTACAATTAGAAAAGACATGAGTATTGAGGATCGAAACATAAGAAAGGAATTGCAAACCGAGGCAAATGTAAAGAATGGAGAAAGGACGAAAGAAGACGAAAAGAAGTTTTTCTGGAGAGTGTGGGAGGGAAAACTCAAGAAATGGTATATAAAGCGAAGGGACGAAGTAGGGAGGGAAAAGGAGATGGTGCGGGTGACGGGGGAGAAGGCAGAGAGAGGGGAGGTGGAGATAGAGAGAGAAACAGTCCAAGTGGAGGCAGAAGGAGGGGAGGTGGAAACTGAGCGAGAAACAGTCCAGGTGGAGACAAGAGAAGAGGAGACAAGCTAGGAAATAAATTGGGAGGGGTACGTACAAAAAAGAAAGGAACGGGCAGGGACGAGAAAAATAGGGAAAATACTGGAAACGCTAAGTTCATGTATACAAATATTGATGGGTTAATTTCCAAAAAGATTGAGTTTGACGAATATGTAAAGAGAGAGAGGCCCGGGGTAGTATGTTTGACTGAAACTAAGCTTAACCAGGAGGTAGACACGAATATAATTAGTTGTGCAGGATACAGTACATGGATAAGAGACAGGTTAGGAAAGCTAGGAGGAGGAGTGTTGATCATGGTAGATAATAAAATTACTGCTAAAGAATTAAAACTTGGTGATAGCATTGCTGAAGTGGTAGCAGTTGAAATTGAGGATAATGATAGGTCAAAATTGGACATTGTATCAATTTATTTACCTCCTAAGACTAAATCTTGGAGCAACGATGAATATAATGAATTAATTTTGGAAACCTTGCGTATGTTAGAAATTATTTGTAAAAGGAAAAATAGGCTTATTCTTGCAGGGGACTTTAATTGCGGGGAGGTGGATTGGGAATGTTTGGATGCGGGTTCAAATGAAAATACTTGGGGTAGCAAATTTCTTGAACTAACAATGGGGTATCTATTAACACAACACGTTATGGAAAATACAAGATTTAGAGGAGGTGATAAACCATCAAGACTCGACTTATTATTCACCAAAGATCCCCAAGAAATAAAGAACCTAACATATTTGAGTCCCATGGGAAAAAGCGATCATGCTGTGATTGAATTTGAATTGACAGTGGAATTTCTGGAAGGCAGAGAGGAGGAACATAGGGAATATAGACTAAATTATAGTAAGGCGGATTATGAATCATTACGAGGATACTTTGCAAATATAGATTGGTCATTTATTGAGCAAGAACAGAATATTCAGGTAAAATACACCATGTTACTAGACATTTACAGGGAGGGGGTAGATAAATATGTACCAACATTTAAGGATAGAAAGCTGGCTAAGGAGAAAGAGTGGTGTTACGACTGGGGTTCAAATATATCAGGGCTCTTATTCATTGGACTAGTAATGGCATAAATGCTACAACGGAAAGCGCTAGATCCAACCTCTGATGTATATTCCCAGTGAACAAAGAACACAAATACTCTACAGAGTTCTATATGCAATAATAGGCTATCAAACTCTCAATAAATGTGCGTCTACTCTAGGCTTAATGTTATGTGAAAACAGCCTATTACTACCTATAACCGAAGGTGCTTGGATATGGTATGCAAAGTAAGGTGGTAAGAGAAGTTACAGCTTATGTTACTTTAATCAATAAATGTCAGGCACTCCTGCATGAAAGAAAGTGCACTAAAGTCCTTCAACACTAACAAGGAATCTTCTTTAAATGTTAGATGCTATAAAGATGCTCGTATCGGAAATGGAACCCAAAAAGGCAGGCAGCGGAACAATGCTCGTGCAGGCTATGCACACAAAAAGGCAGAATATATAATGCCGTCGGAGCCAAGAATATCCTAAACACTACAACAATAATAATAATCGCCACGACAATGCAGTATTCCTATCAACAAAAAGAGCCTAAGTCGTTTGTGTCTCCATACATCAAACTAGGCTGCGAAATGCTTGTGTAATCATAAATGGGTATGCATAAAAAGAGTAATTAGGTTAATATACTTAATGTCTACTAAGATTGATAAAGTCTAGCTAGAGTCAATGATACGAGATACTGGTGCGCATGGCATGCCGCATAGCCTAGTGCAAATCTCAAGTCTGTGCGTCAAATATTACGTTATAGGGAAGGGTAGCTCTCTTGAGAAACCTTAATACCGAAGTATTAAGCGTTCTCCTGGCGTACCTCAAAGACAAACAATCGAGACTAGAACAGTGCAGAATGGTATAGGCAAAAAGCCCTCATTCGTGCATGCTCTACTCTCAATGGCACACAGACTAGAATTTACTCAATCAACTCCAGTTCTCAGGTATGTCGTGCCGCTTTTAACTAAAGCCAGCACTCATAGGAAACAATACCTTATAATATCAGACTCCTAGTTTAGCATTATCTAATCCAGCAGAACACTAGTAATTATAGGAAGCGGCAATATGAAAGCCAACCAATGCTTCGTGATCAACTTATCTTAACACTAACATACATGGGTTATATCAGACCTTAACGCACAATACAACTGGCCAGCATGAAGCTGATTTTGCAGAGTTAACCAGAGGGGATAATTTATAATGTTAATAAAAAGGTGGTGAAAGATCTGGAAAATGAGAGAGATAGGCAGAGGAAAAGATTCTCAGGTGCGAAGCGGGGACAGATAGCAAGGGAAAAAAGATGGATGCATTCTAGAAACCAGATCTGAGGGAGAGAGTGGCGAGGAACTGTATATATACTCGCACCAGCTCGAGCCGCGTGGGAAAAAAGCGGTTACAAGTCCTCTAGCCACTAGCAAGGGAGCTAACAGCATGGGAAGGACCTCTCTCAACCAACCCCCACGAGGCAGCCAGCCGTGACGTCATCGAGCGGGACAAAAACACTGCGCGCTCCCTCTCACTCTGTTCTACTCTCTCTCTCTCTCTCCCAGATCCCATCATTACTAGTTAATGATAAAACATATACTTTACAATTAAATATATAAAGCCTTGACATGGGTGAAAACAAAGAGCCTTTCTGGACTGCCAATGACACAAGCTTTCATATGAAATAAAGCACACTCTAATACATAAACTGTAGCCCCATCCACTGCCCTGGCGATCCTAGCGAGTCACTGTAGGACAAGCCATGCGGTTCTAACGGAGTGGTTAACGTCACAGTGGTTTAACATGCGATGTCACATTGCCCAGAACAAAAAGGACTCTGCATGGAATAAAGTGAGAAGGAGACACACTGAGGAAAAATGGAATGAGTATAAGAATGCTAGAAACAACTATGTCAAGACTATAAGAGAGGAGAAAAAGAACTTTGAAAAAGATATAGTTTAAACAAATGTAATAAAGAACCCAAACTGTTCTATAGTTATATCAACGGCAAAACAAAAATAAAGGACAAAATAACAAAGCTTAGGGTAGAGGGTCAATTATATGAAGACACAGTGGGTATGTGTGAAATTATGAATGATACATTAACATCCGTGTTGACTGTTTGTGGAGGAGGATGACTATGTAGAACCTGTGGTGGAATTGAACGAGATACAGGGACTAGAGTCGATAGAAGTCAACAAGGATGAACTAAAATCATTGTTGGAAGAATTGGACGTGAGAAAATCTATGGGCCCAGATAACATTGCTGGATGGGTATTAAGAGAATGTTCTGAACAACTAGTGAGACCTATTTTTAATATTGTTCAACACTCATTAAACAAGGGGGAACTTCCCTTAGAATGGAAACAAGCAAATATAACTCCAATATATAAAAGTGGAAATAAAGAAGACCCGCTAAATTATCGACCGGTATCCTTAACGAGTGTTATATGCAAGCTTTGTGAAAAGATTATTAGAAAAAGATGGGTGGGTATGTTGGAGGAGAGGGAAATAATTTCAAGCAAGCAGTTCGGGTTCAGAAAAGGTCATTCGTGTACCACAAATTTGTTCAGTTACTATGATAGGGTAATTGACATTGTACAAGGGAGGGAGGGGTGGGTAGATTGTATTTACTTAGATTTCAAGAAGGCATTTGATAAGGTGCCTCATAAGAGATTGTTGTGGAAGCTCAGGACTGTGGGGCGGGTTGAGGGAGTATTATTAAAGTGGATGGAAAACTATTTAATTGGGAGGGAAATGCGAACAGTAATAAAAGGAAAGTTCTCCTCGTGGAAAAGGGTAAAAAGCGGAGTGCCTCAAGGATCGGTGTTGGCCCCAATCATGTTTTTGGTTTTCATCAACGACCTTCAAATGGGAATAGGCTCATATATATCTATGTTTGCTGATGATGCAAAATTAATGAAGCATATTACAAGTAGGAGTAGTTGTGAAGAATTACAGAGAGACCTAGATAAGTTATATGAGTGGAGTCAAACTTGGAAAATGGAATTCAACACGAGTAAGTGTCAGGTTCTTGAGATGGGAAAAAGTAAATATAGACCTTCTTGGGGATATAAAATAGGAGATGAAATAATTAGTAAAGCTGTGAAAGCAAAAAGACCTAGGGGTAGTTGTGGCAGACAGCTTGTCACCTGAACAGCATATAAATAAAATAACTGGTGAAACCTATGCAGTGTTGACTAACATGAGAATAGCTCTGAATTATTTAGATGAAGAGATGTTAGCAAAAATAATAGGGACAATAATACGACCAAGACTGGAGTATGCAGCAGTGGTGTGGTCTCCACACCTTATAAAACATAATAAAAAACTGGAAAGAGTTCAGAGAGTTGCCACTAAGATGATAGCTAGCCTTAGAGACCTGCCTTATAAGGAGAGATTGGAGAGGCTAAAGCTGCCAACGCTGAGGGAGAGGAGAGAGAGAGGTGACATGATCATGATGTTTAAGTGTGTGAAAGGTTTTGAGAAGATCGACAAGGGAGATTTTGTGGTGAGGGACGAGGGAAGAACCAGGGGTCATGATTGTAAGTTGAGGAAAGTTATATGTAAGTCTGATGTAAGAAAGTTCAGCTTCCCGTATAGAAGCATTGAGTGTTGGAATAAGTTGGATGGGGAGGTGGTGGGAGCAAGAAATATCCAAACTTTTAAAGCAAAATTGGATAAATGTAGAGAGAGAGACAGGACAACACGAGTTTAGGCTCAAATCCTGTATACTACAATTAGGTGAATTAGGTGAGGTGAGTACAGGCAACCCGGTCGCCTCGCATGAGGCGAACCAGGCCACCTGTGGAACACTCCAAGAGGCCGCTAGGTCGTCGAATACGGTGTGTTGGGAATACCATACTACCCGGGCGCTCTGTCCTTTCGACAGAGCATCCGCCCATAGGGCGGCAGGCCCGGGCAGGGAGGTTGCATGCAGAGTGACGGGCTCCCGAGCCTCGTCCAGAGCCACATGTATGGCATGAACCGGACGGAGGAGGCAGGAATCGTCGGCGATATGGGGAAGGAGAGCGACGTCACACTGTCGTTTCGGCGTCCTCGGAAACCGCGAGGACGCCCGAACGAGGCACAGGAGGAAAGGCGGCCTGGCGCCACGGAGACAGCAGAGGTAAGGGGACGCATGGAGCGTACCCCTCCGTCGTACGAAGTGTGGAATCCAATGGAAGTGGTCCTTGACATAGAGAGCAATTCCCGACTACATAGTGCAGAGGCGAGACCTCGCCTCATCCGTGTCCGGGTAAGTAGGACGAGACACAAAGGACAATATCCACGAGCCATGATCTATACCGCCGAGGGTGAAAACCATCGCGGGTGTAGCATGAGATAAGGGGAGGACACTCCCTACGTCCAACGGGCATGGCAGGACGGACACACCCATGGTGTGCGCAGGAAGGAAGTGATATCCTCCTCGCAATCGGAAAGGAAAAAGATACTGCCGTCCCATGTAGGAAGCCCAGGAATCGTGTGTAAGCACAATAAAGTGAAAAACCGGTAAAACCGTGACAGGAGAATACCCCCTTCCCTTGTGTAGGAAGGAAAGGACGAAAAAGGGGGACCCTTCGAACGGAGGGCTATACAGGAGGATAATTCATGGGTGCACAAATACTGGAAGAAAACTCCCGAAAAGTAACAGGCACAAGGGCCGAAGGACGCACAAAAGTGCTCACTACACCTCGAAAATGGAGTACCTTTCATGAAAGTGAGTATCCCCCCCCCCCCCCTGTGCGAGGCGAGGGGTAAAGAGTGACCCCCCATGCGGAGGGGCAGGGAGAGACCAGGCGAACCAGCAAGAGCAAGAACCCCGAAAAAAACCCCGGTCAGAAAAGACCAAGGGGCAGGTGCAAATCCCCAGAAGGAAGGCATGAAAGCCTAATAATGGAAGAGGATAATAAGAATACCCAAAGGGTGAAGGCACTGAAGAGGAGAAGACGCCTCTTCACCACTCTACCAACAGAGTAGAGTGGGAGCACAGCCTGATAAAAAGGAGAAGTCCGTGAACCACCGCAACTGAGTCCCTATCCAGAGGTAAAGCAAAGCACCCTAGCACCGACCCAGAGTGGTGTGGGCCAGAATGGGCCCCTCCGCTCCGGGGCGGAAATCCGCTCTGGAGCGGAATGTAGGAGGAAGGGCCCTCGCCGCCCTGGAGCGGAATGGAAGCTGCGCACCAGAGCGGAGAGCGTTGCACGCTGCAGGAGCGGCCCAGGGAGGCAATGGAGCGAGATGGTGCCAGTAGAAAGATGAATGACCTAGCCTAGGGAGGCAAGGGAGCGAGACGGAGCCAGTAGTAAGATGAATGACTGCAACGGAGGGCCCATCCAGAGGCAAGGCAAAGGCCACCGAGAACCGACCCAGAGTGGAGGGGGCCCGAACGGCCCGCTCCGCTCTGGGGCGGAAATCCCGCTCCGGAGCAGAAAGTAAGCTCCGCTCCAGAGCGGAGAGCGGCACAGGACAGGTGAGGAACCGGGATGGTGTCAGGAGAAGTATGGAAGAGAACTGGCCAAGAGCGGGAATGGCCGCTCTAGGGCGGGGCAGACGTAGTGCAGTCGGACGGGAGAGGCTTGAGGCATCAGGAAGGGTGAAAGGGAAAACACCCAAGAGTTCCGTCAGAATAGACTAGCAGGACAGCCGACGTGGAAGCATCCACGGAAAGAAAAAGACAGGCACCGCACCAGAGCGTATCGGCCGCACCAGAGCGGAGTCGCCGCACCAGGGAGGAGCGGGCGTAGGGTAGCCAAACGTCAGAGGCCCGTAGGTACCAGTAAAGGTGAAAGGCCAGGAACATCCAAAAGTCCCAAAAGAATCGTCGAGCACGATAGCCGACGCGGGAGCCTCCCTGGGTAAAAACAGCAGAGATGTACATCCAAGCGTCCCAACTGAATGGTCTAGCATCACAGCTGACGTGGGAGCGTCCGTGGGTAAAGAACAGAGGCAAAGCATAGGCCCGACCTAGAGGAGGATCGAGCCCACCCTAGGGCGGAACGGGCCCCGTGAGGCCCGAGCCCAGACGCCAGAGGCCCGTAACAAAAACATTCCCAACTGAAGTGGAGAGGCCTAAAGAGTCCCGCTCAGCAAAGCCAAAGACACCGTTGAAGGACGTCAGGCAGATTGCAGTAAGAAAGGGAGCGGTCTGATAAGAGAACGTGTCGAGTCATAGGACCGACCCGGAGCGGGAGTCATCCACGCACCAGGGCGGAGCGAGCTGAGTACAGCCCTTCCGAGAGACCTGCGGCACCGGGGAGGGTGGAAGGAAAAAGACATCCCAAGGGATTGGTGAGCACAATGGAGGTTAAGACCGTGTCTCAGGAACCGCAAGGTATTGGGGAGCCCAATGTAGGGTAGACTGTGCCTGAGGAACCGCAAGGTATGAGCGAGGTCAAAGTAGGTGAAGACTGTGTCTCAGGAACTCAAGGTATTAGTGAGCTCAATGTAGGGTAAGACCGTGTCGCAGGAACCTCAAGGGATAGGAGAGCCCAATGTAGGGTAAGACCGCACCTCAGGAACCGCAAGGTATTGGTGAGGTCAATATAGGTGAAGACTGCGGCTCAGGAACTCGAGGTATTGGTGAGTTCAATAGAGGGTAAGACTGTGTCTCAGGAGCTGGAAGCAGACAAAAACTGGGGCCCTGCAAGAAGGTTTAGGAAACCCGGAGACAGGCAAGCAAGAGCAAGCCTAGGAGGCAATAGTGTCGAACAACCAAAACGCAAGGGTGAAGCACAGGAGGAATGGGAGGAGGACGCTCCCAGCCTCCCGTCACCAGTGCAAGCATCCCGTGCAGGGAGGCAAATCGTGCAGCGTTAGCGTCCTCAGCCCTAACCTGGGCCTCCTGGATGGCCCGAATAGGAAGGACCCATCCAGGGCCTACGGTCGGTGATGAGGAAGATGAAGAGATGGTCCGATGGCCGGGCGACCGACGAGGCGATGGAGTAGAGGAGAAAGACTCCCGTGGCGAGTCCTCAACCACTACGTCATCGTACACTTCATCGCTCCCGCCACTCAGTCCCACGAGGTCACAGGCAGCCCCCACCAGACCAGACCCTAAAACCGCCACACTGGCGCCGTGCACTGCCAGAGGTACGGGTCCACTCTTCCGAGCAGGAGAAGGCAGGCCACACGGAATATCAGACCCGACAAAGCCAGGAGAATCCGGGAGACCATCGCGGACAAGAAGAGGAGAGGCCGAAGCAAACAAAGCCCCCGCCTTCTGAGGAGGTGGAGTAGGCGGTAACGGTGGTAGCAGAGCCAACGGCAACGATGGCGGAGGAGCCGACGGTAGATGGCCGGCGGCCTGCGACGCCCCAATCTCCCTGAGCAGCCCATGGGTGGGACGACGACCAGGTGAGAAGGCCGAAACACCAGCAGGAACACGGACCGGGGGAAGCATCGCCATCTTAGGGCGAAAAGTCGTCGAGCCCAGAGACGTGTGGTCGGAAGCTGCAGGGCGGCGGGACGTCGAAGACGTCCGGCGACGTGGTGCCGCATCGACCCCGCTGTGTCCGCCGATAACGGAGACACACCAGACTGAGGGACCAGCGAAGCGGTGACCACAGGGCGCGGAGACACCAGAGGAAGGTTCAGCAAGGCGTGAACCCCTTTGTCCATGAAGCGGGGGAACCCGGTGTAAATGGTCCTGAACAGACCGAGCCACGCCCGACCATGCAGCGGTGAGGTTAACCCGTGCCGTCTCAGCATCCGGTGAAGTAGGGCGAGACTCAATCGGCATAAAGTTGACGAGACACGGGCCACACCGTCTGGGGGGAAGCCATCACGGCAGTAGCATGCAGCATGGGCGGGGCACTCAGGATGCCCAGCTCCCATAGCTGAACGGGCACACCTATAGCGCGCGCAGGCAGGGAGCGACATCCGCACAGTAAGTGAAGGGAGAAATGAAAGACGTCCCAGACGAAGCTCCGAGAAAGAAGATGCATAAATTGAAGGAAGGGATGACAGTATGCGCAAAAAAACACACAAAAGATACCATGCATTATGATAGGTACATAAAAGTAATAACCCCCCCCCCCATGTGGAGAAGGACGGAGACGGACCCCCCATGTGGGAGGGCCAAGCATACATCATAAGCAGCAACAGTCCGAAGAACCCCAAAAACCCAGGTCAGAAAAGACCAAGGTGCAGGTTCAAACACCCTGAAATAAAGCATGACAGCCATATAAGAACCGAAAAGGGTACCTGAGGGTGAAGGGATCGAAGAGATGGTAGGCCAAGGGACCCAGCAGTGCAGAGTGGGAACACAGCCTGATGTAAAGGAGAAGGTTATGAGACACAGTAACCGACAAACCCCAAGTACAAACAAGGCAATATTGGCCAAAAAATAGTGCCAGGGCCGAGAGGGCAAGTCCGCTCTAGAGCGGGAAAGTCCGCTCCAGAGCGGAGCAGACAGACCCGCTTCAGAGTGGACTACACCCTCCCGCTCCAGAGCGGGGCATGCATGCATGACAATGGCAGTATAGGCAAAGGAGAAAGGCAAGCGCACAGCGAACAAGAGAGCCAGGGCATCAGAAGGCAATGCCTAGGACCGACCTGGAGCAGGACTGGCGCCCGCTCCAGAGCGGAACAATCGTAGAGGAGAACCAGGTGAAAACAGGAGAGCTAGGGCAGCAGGAGGGAAGGCCTAGGACCGACCAGGAGCGGGACTGGTGTCTGCTCCAGAGCGGAACAGGTGGAGGAGAGACCCAGTGTAGAAGCCAAAGCGAAGAAGGAGCCCAAGGGGGCCCTGTCCAGAGCGGAATAGACATCGCTGCAGAGCGGCGATGCTCGCACCAGAGCGGAGATGTCCGCTCCAGAGCGGAATTGTCCGCCCTCGAGCGGAAAGGGAGATGGAGGTAAATACCAACCAAAAGGCTCAACCCAAGTGCACAGCAGGACAGCTGGCAGGGGAACTTGCATGAGCAAAAAGAAAACAGTGCGATGCAGAGGACCGACCTAGAGACGGATAGTACCATCCTAGGGCGGAGCGGGTCCAGAGTGACCCGACCACAGCAGCCAAAAAAGAGAACATGACGGAAGCATAGGACCGACCCGGAGCGGGATTTGTCCACGCTGCAGGGCGGAGCGGGCGCGGAGCCCTTCCCAGAGACCCGCGTCACCAAAAAGGGTGGAAGGGACGACAGTTCAAGGCATCGTAGAGCTCAAAGGAGGTGAAGACCGTGCCGCGGGGACCTCAATGTATGAGGGAGTTCAATTACGGGGAAGACTGTGTCTCATGAACTCAAGGCCTAGGGGAGCGCCAACAAAATAAGGGAGAGACAGCGCGGGAGCGAGCGTCAGACGAAAAAAGGGTGCCCCACAGGTTTAGTAAAACCAAAGCGTCATACCCCTGCGAGCCTAAGGTGGTTTAGTAAAACCATAGATCGGCAAGCAAGAGCGACGAGGCAACAGTGACGGTCTACCAAAAGTCCCTTCTCCCCCTTCTAAAAAGTTAGGCTATTAACAGGGGGCCTAGCCCTGGAAGAGTGGCAGAGAAAGACAAAAAACACAGGGCACACTCCAATGCGAAACATTCATGTGAAGGGAAGCAAAACATAAGGCCAAAAGAACCTGTCAAGGCAAGGGGGTCTATGCCCCCTTCATCACAAACGAAAGTGCACAAGTTAGCCTAACTTTTCGCAAAAACCACGCAATGAAAGCAGAAAAGAAGCACAAAGCGTAATAGAACCTACCAGGTAAACAAAACTAAGCCACCGCAAGTGAAAATGATGATAAAAACAGGCAAAGGCCTAAATAATAACACTCGTCGAAGGGCGACGCATGCGCAGAAGCGTGACCAACCAGTTTCGACGCCATACTCAAAGTAACACACCTAAGTGCCCATTTGAAGCGTGCCTACATCACAGATCATCTGTCTAATAACCTTAGGTACCATAAATAAGGCCCACAACTCACCCAAAGGGTAGGCGACAGGAGTGGAAGCACAAAAATCGGGCGCATAAAAAAACAGCGAGTGTGAAGGCTTGAGTAGCGCGAAAAGGAATGCCCAATGAACCCTGTCGGGTAGTGGGGTGGATCCGTCAAGACGGCTGAAGGAGCCAGATAGGATGGCCTAAAATCCTGTAATTTTCTCTTCTTTCTCATCAATATTTTCTTATTTTCCTTTTCAAATAGTGGCCTCCAAAGTATGTACAACGTACCTAGTAGAGAGAGTAAGGTGCTACTCTAGATGTTATCGTTTTATCGCGCTAGTGATTTCGATAATTGCCCGCTCTAGAGCGGAGCAAAATTATACGATAAGTATATAGCTCTACGTTGGAACGTAGAGGCTACTACTAAATTATAAGATTGTAAATAAGTTAAGTTATAAAAGGCCTAATATGCTATTAAGCAATATTGCCATGGTCTTATGTAGTACAGTATACTGTATATGAATTTATCGTATATATTAATATAATTTATTGTATAGAGCAACCTAGATGCGGTATGATAATTTGGGCTCCTGGCGTTTGCCAAGGCAGCAAGGTATGCCTCTGAGGAAGAGAGAGCAGAGCCTTCACTAACACCGACCAGTTAACATCTATTTTCCGCCCTCAGTTGATCGCGCTTTTGTGCCTCTAGTCACAATACACTGACAGCAATACAAACAGCTACACCACCACGACGCTCTCATCGACGCCATGACTGACTGACAGATAAGCATAATATTCATGTCCATTCCCATGTAATCATTTATTCTTTCTTTCACTTGACTCGAGTCTCGGGACCGAAGTCTCGTTCCCCGTTGTCCGCCATATTGGATAAACGTTCTCCCTTGCCTCATTGCCACGTGGAACTATTGGTGAGTTAATTCCTGGCTAATATTAACCTTTATAACCTTACCCTATATATACATTTATTATGTGAGACCTTTGGATATAAATTAGCTTGTTTCAGATTGAATTCAATTTAGATATGGAGTAGTTTTAATTTAGATTGATTTTATTTTATTCATTATAGTTTAGTAATATTTAACTTCCATTAACTTCCATTTAACTTCCTGAAAGATCGGAGACAGAGGGTACTGGTGAATGGAATAGGCTCGGGGTGGAGGGAAATTACAAGTGGGGTACCTTGGGAAGTATTGATACTTCCAACCTTACTTCAGATGAGCTGGTGGAGGTACATGGAAATGCACTTAAATTAGTGTTCGATCATCACTGTCCAGAAGTAGAGAAGAAAATCATAGTACGAGATGATTCGCCCTGGTATAGCACTCGAGTTAAATTTCTTAGAAGAGCGCGTAGAAGAGCTGAACGTGAATGGCGGAAAAATAAAACAGACTCTACATGGTTGCAATATCTGTCAGCCAGAAGAGCTGTGGTCTACAAAATCAAAGATGAAAAGAAAGTGTATTATCAGGGAAAAGTTGACTCGTGTGGTAACGACCAGAGGAGGTTGGCTTCAATTGTAAACAGTTTACTTGGAAAAACAAGAGTCAGCTTAAGACCTGCTGTACCTGATGCCGAGTTGGCTGCAAACTTTGTGGCATTTTTTGCTGGCAAGATAACTCGCATAAGACAGGAACTGGATGATGCTTCTGTTGGTGAAGAACTTTCAGTTGTACTCCAACCCCGACACATTCCTAATAATGTCCTCTCATCCTTTCACTCAGTAGAGGTGGACATGATCTCGTCCTACATAAGAAACCTCAATAAAACATTTTGCCCGTTGGATCCCATAAATGTTTCCAAGCTACCAAGAGTCTATGATCACACAGTTGAGTTTATTTCCAAAATAATTAAGAAGTGCTTCTCTGAAGGTAGCTTCCCACATTCTGAAAAGCATGCACTACTCCGACCTACTCTAAAGAAACCTGGACTTGATGTTGAGAACATGTTGAACTATCGTCCTGTCTCCAACCTGTCCTTCATATCAAAGATATTAGAGCGTGCAATACTTGACCAATTACAACCACTACTTCAGCAGAATGAAACTATCCCAATTTTTCAGTCTGCTTACCGACAGCATCATTCAACTGAAACAGCATTGATTAGAGTACATAATGATCTAGTTGAGAACATTTGCAATGGTGTGGCCTCACTATTGGTCTTGCTTGATCTCTCTGCGGCTTTTGACACAGTGGATCACGAGTTGTTATTGAGTGATCTTTATGATTGTGGTGTGCGTGACTCCGCTCTCTTGCTTCTTGGGTCGTACTTGTCAGGTAGATCCCAGAGTGTGATGGTAAATCAAGTGGTCTCGGACTCGACACCCCTGCAGTATGGTGTTCCGCAGGGATCAGTTTTAGGTCCTATCCTATTTATAATTTATATTAGCAGTTTGTCTCTTCTGCTTCGTGCACATAATGTCACCTTTCACTTTTATGCAGATGACACCCAGATGGAAAGAAGTCAAGAAAGTTAGGGAAGGTAGCAAGGGAAACAGTAAGGGTGTGAAAGATAAGAATGGGAGAATGCTAGCCGAGAAGCAAGAGAGAGTCGAAAGATGGAGGGAGTACTTCAGTGAGTTGCTAAATGAAAGGAATGAAGAGCCAGCAAACATAGCTGGATATGGTATGGGAGGGAGAAGAAGAGAAGTAGTGGAGGAGGAGGTGGGGATCAGGAGGTCAGAAGTGTGGGAAGCCATGAAAAGAGTGAAGTTGGGGAAAGCACCAGGAACAGATGGAGTGTGTGGGGAAATGTTGAGGTATGGTGGTGAGATAGTGATAGAATGGGTATGGAAAATGTGCAAACTAGCATGGGAGAAGGGGAGTGCACCCGATGACTGGAAGACTGGCATAATAGTCCCCCTATATAAGGGCAAAGGGGAAAGAGGAGTGTGTGGTAACCACCGAGGAATATGTCTTCTAAGCGTAGTAGGGAAGGTATACAGTAGGGTAGTGATTGAGAGAGTGAGAGTGAGAACGGAGAAATGGATAGGCGACGAGCAGGGAGGTTTTAGGAAGGGAAGAGGATGTGTAGATCAGATTTTTACCCTGAATTGTGTTGTGGAGAAGTATCTGGAGAAGAAACAAAAGGTGTATGTTGCCTTTATGGACTTGGAGAAGGCCTATGACAGAGTGGATAGAGAAGGTTTGTGGAAAGTACTTAGAATATACGGAGTAGAGGGCAAGTTGCTGAAAGCAGTGAAGAGCATGTATGAGGGTGCAAAGGCGGCAGTACGTGTGGAGAGTGAGCAGAGCGAGTTCTTTGACCTGAATGTTGGTTTGAAACAGGGGTGTGTGATGTCCCCGTGGTTGTTTACTGTATATATGGATGGAGTCATGAAAGAAATACTATCAAGAGCAGTGGATGTTGGTGTATCGCTGAAAAGGGAGGGAATTGAGTGGAAGCTACCTATACTGCTGTTTGCGGATGATACAGTTCTGATGAGTGATAATGAATGGGAGTTGCAGGGTCTGGTAAATGAGTTTGGAACAGTGTGCGAAAAACGGAATTTGAAGGTAAATACGGGGAAGAGCAAGGTTATGGTCTTCGAAAGGGGTGAAGTCACAGAGTGTGAGGTGAAGCTGAACGGTCAGGCTATGGAGATCGTCAACTCTTTTAAGTATCTGGGCAGTGTGTTGAGTAAAGATGGGACTATGGATGAAGAGGTGCGGGAGAGGGTACAACAGGGGAAGAGGGTTGTAGGAACGCTAAAAGCAGTAACAAGAAATAGGGTGGTCAGTATGGAAGTGAAGAAGTCCTTGCATGACAGTGTGGTAATCCCGACACTGACTTACGGAAGCGAAGCATGGACGTTGGTTGAGAGACTCAGACCAAGAGTGAGAGCAGTGGAAATGAATTACTTAAGGAGTGCGTGCGGAGTTACATGGAGGGATAGACAGACTAATGAGGAAGTAAGAAGGAGGTGTGGTGTGGAGGTAGATGTGCTGGAAAGTGTGAAAAGGAACAACTTGAGATGGTTCGGCCATATGGAACGTATGGAAAGCGAGAGAATGACTAAGAGGGTGTACGAGAGCGAGGTGGAGGGACAGAGGGGGAGAGGTAGACCGAATATGAGGTGGAAGGATGGAGTAAGGAACTACATGAACGAAGGCGGTGCTGGTTGGGGGGAGGGGCGTCGACTGACTGGGGACAGAGGTGCATGGGGGCGGTTCGTTCGTGGCCACCCCTTCGGGGATCACGGCGTCAGGCAATAGATAGATAGATAGACACCCAGATTTATGTGAGAATCACAAATATAGTTGATATACGGAGTAAGATGGAATTGTTGATGTCTGATATCAAGAAGTGGATGAGAGCGAGAAAACTTAAACTAAATGATGGTAAAACTGATATTCTCATCATCCGAGGAAATAGAAGAGCTGATGATATAGTAGGTGCCCTCTCCATCAATGTGGGTGGATCTCAGCTGCGACCGGCCAACTCTGTTCGAAATCTGGGTGTATATGTGAACTCCCGATTAGATTTCAAAGAGCATGTAAACCAGATAGTTAAAAGTTGTTACTTGCACATCAGAAATCTCTATTTGGTGAAGCCGTTTATAACCAGACGTTGCCTCCTGACGTTGGTTCACTCATTGGTCTTCTCTCGTGTTGATTATTGCAATGCCCTGTTGGTGGGTCTTCCAAATTATATTTTGAAGAAAGTTCAGTCTGTTCTTAACAGGGCCGCAAGACTAATTTTTGGTGTTCCACCTAGAACTCCTACTACATCTCTTCACATAGAACTGCACTGGCTGCCAGTAAGAGCAAGAATAGAATTTAAGTTGTGTTTGGTGACTTTTAAGGTTCTCAAATTTGGTGAGCATAGGTACCTTGCGGAGCTGCTCAGGCGCCCACCGGCACACCATGGTGTAGTTGTGCGTCATGACAATGACCCTTTTCGTCTTGATGAACCAAGGGCTTTCCAGCAGTCTTCTTTCTTTGAGAGGTCATTCTCCTACATGGCTCCGAGGTTGTATAACAGGTTGCCGCTGTCCATGAGACAACTGAGTTCTGTTGAATGCTTCAAGAGACAACTTAAGACTTTTCTCTTTGAGAGAAGCTATGATCTTGAGAGAGGTGTCATGACAGATGGCTATAGAGTTTAGGCTATTTTGCCACTGCTAGTGATTGTTAAATGTGTGTTGTATATGAGCCTTCTTTTGATGCATTGATTTTTGTTCTTTTTTCTTTCTCTGTTCGAGCGCTAGTGAATTCTTCGGAAAAATTGGCGCTTATGAGAAATAAGTAACATGCTTATTATTATTATTATTATTACCTCAGGGATCTGTGTTGGGACCACTGCTGTTCGTTATATTTATCAACGACTTACCTGAAGTTATAACTAATGGAAGTGAGGTATACAGTCGACGCTCGATTTAACGGACCCCGATACAACGGATTTCGGATTTAACGGACTCTATCCGTAGCCGGACAATGGACCCAGCAACGGACAAAGTCCGTTGCTCGAAAAAAAGTCCGGTAATTGGCTGGCGTGGCGCACCATTTTCCCGGCAAACCCCTGTACAGCTGTCTTTCTATCTATCTATCTCTCTAATGCATCTATCTAAATCCCTTATACATTAACATAACTATGTCTTATTTGGTCTTTTTAATCAATAAATCATTTCTAATACGATGGAATTGAAAACAATATTACCCTTCCAACACAAATAATAAAATGAAAACGAGAGTAAATATAAATGTCTCCTTTGTCTTTCAGAAACATAAGTCTGTTTCATATATGTTAGTATTTTATCGCTCGCTCGCCCCTAGCCACTCTCTCTCTATCTATTTATCTCTCTAATGCACCTACCTAAATCCCTTATACATTAACATAACTGTCTTATTTGGACTTTTTGTAATCTTTGAATAATTTCTAATGCGATGGAATTGAAAAATATAATATCCTTCCAGCACATAGATAAACACTAAATAAGATACTCAAACAAATATTTCAACCCTCCCCTCCGTCTAGGCGCCGAGCTTCCGAGACGGGAGATTTACGTTTGATAGATTTTTTTTTTTTTTTTCCCCACGGTATACACAAAATGATGGGGAAATATTATAACATGTTTTTAATTGACATTTGTGTCGTTTTTGCTGATTATGAGTTGGTGGAAAAAAAATTCTTTAATTCTATCATATCGGAAATTATTCACAGAGTATATAGAGAACAAATAACATACACTTTTAAGTGTGTTCAATAGTTTTGCATTATCAATAGGGTGTAGCACAAGGCTTATCAACATTATCACAGTAACGGGGTCGGGGTTGAGGCCGGGACGGGGAGGGGAGGGAGTAGGCCTACAGCGGCGGGGATATCCTTCCTTTTTTATTTTATTTGTTTTCCCATGTGAAATTTATCATATCAATGACAAATACGACCTTTATTATGTGTTCAGGGACAGTACAGTACAGCACAACGTATCCCTCAATCAAAAAAGAAAAAAAAAAAAAATCCGAAATCCGAAGGCAATTTTCCAGCTACGGTCTTTTTCCAGCAATGGACTCGGTCTCCCCCCTATTAGTCCGTTAAATCGAGCGTCGACTGTACTCACCTAATTGTAGTATACAGGATTTGAGCCTAAGCTCGTGTTGTCCTGTCTCTCTCTCTACATTTATCCAATTTTGCTTTAAAAGTTTGGATATTTCTTGCTCCCACCACCTCCCCATCCAACTTATTCCAACACTCAATGCTTCTATACGGGAAGCTGAACTTTCTTACATCAGACTTACATATAACTTTCCTCAACTTACAATCATGACCCCTGGTTCTTCCCTCGTCCCTCACCACAAAATCTCCCCTGTCGATCTTCTCAAAACCTTTCACACACTTAAACATCATGATCATGTCACCTCTCTCTCTCCTCTCCCTCAGCGTTGGCAGCTTTAGCCTCTCCAATCTCTCCTCATAAGGCAGGTCTCTAAGGCCAGCTATCATCTTAGTGGCAACTCTCTGAACTCTTTCCAGTTTTTTATTATGTTTTATAAGGTGTGGAGACCACACCACTGCTGCATACTCCAGTCTTGGTCGTATTATTGTCCCTATTATTTTTGCTAACATCTCTTCATCTAAATAATTCAGAGCTATTCTCATGTTAGTCAACACTGCATAGGTTTCACCAGTTATTTTATTTATATGCTGTTCAGGTGACAAGCTGTCTGCCACAACTACCCCTAGGTCTTTTTGCTTTCACAGCTTTACTAATTATTTCATCTCCTATTTTATATCCCCAAGAAGGTCTATATTTACTTTTTCCCATCTCAAGAACCTGACACTTACTCGTGTTGAATTCCATTTTCCAAGTTTGACTCCACTCATATAACTTATCTAGGTCTCTCTGTAATTCTTCACAACTACTCCTACTTGTAATATGCTTCATTAATTTTGCATCATCAGCAAACGTAGATATATATGAGCCTATTCCCATTTGAAGGTCGTTGATGAAAACCAAAAACATGATTGGGGCCAACACCGATCCTTGAGGCACTCCGCTTTTTACCCTTTTCCACGAGGAGAACTTTCCTTTTATTACTGTTCGCATATCCCTCCCAATTAAATAGTTTTCCATCCACTTTAATAATACTCCCTCAACCCGCCCCACAGTCCTGAGCTTCCACAACAATCTCTTATGAGGCACCTTATCAAATGCCTTCTTGAAATCTAAGTAAATACAATCTACCCACCCCTCCCTCCCTTGTACAATGTCAATTACCCTATCATAGTAACTGAACAAATTTGTGGTACACGAATGACCTTTTCTGAACCCGAACTGCTTGCTTGAAATTATTTCCCTCTCCTCCAACATACCCACCCATCTTTTTCTAATAATCTTTTCACAAAGCTTGCATATAACACTCGTTAAGGATACCGGTCGATAATTTAGCGGGTCTTCTTTATTTCCACTTTTATATATTGGAGTTATATTTGCTTGTTTCCATTCTAAGGGAAGTTCCCCTTTGTTTAATGAGTGTTGAACAATATTAAAAATAGGTCTCACTAGTTGTTCAGAACATTCTCTTAATACCCATCCAGCAATGTTATCTGGGCCCATAGATTTTCTCACGTCCAATTCTTCCAACAATGATTTTAGTTCATCCTTGTTGACTTCTATCGACTCTGGTCCCTGTATCTCGTTCAATTCCACCACAGGTTCTACATAGTCATCCTCCTCCACAAACAGTCAACACGGATGTTAATGTATCATTCATAATTTCACACATACCCACTGTGTCTTCATATAATTGACCCTCTACCCTAAGCTTTGTTATTTTGTCCTTTATTTTTGTTTTGCCGTTGATATAACTATAGAACAGTTTGGGTTCTTTATTACATTTGTTTACTATATCTTTTTCAAAGTTCTTTTTCTCCTCTCTTATAGTCTTGACATAGTTGTTTCTAGCATTCTTATACTCATTCCATTTTTCCTCAGTGTGTCTCCTTCTCACTTTATTCCATGCAGAGTCCTTTTTGTTCTGGGCAATGTGACATCGCATATTAAACCACTCTTTCTCCTTAGCCAGCTTTCTATCCTTAAATGTTGGTACATATTTATCTACCCCCTCCCTGTAAATATCTAGTAACATGGTGTATTTTACCTGAATATTCTGTTCTTGCTCAATAAATGACCAATCTATATTTGCAAAGTATCCTCGTAATGATTCATAATCCGCCTTACTATAATTTAGTCTATATTCCCTATGTTCCTCCTCTCTGCCTTCCAGAAATTCCACTGTCAATTCAAATTCAATCACAGCATGATCGCTTTTTCCCATGGGACTCAAATATGTTAGGTTCTTTATTTCTTGGGGGTCTTTGGTGAATAATAAGTCGAGTCTTGATGGTTTATCACCTCCTCTAAATCTTGTATTTTCCATAACGTGTTGTGTTAATAGATACCCCATTGTTAGTTCAAGAAATTTGCTACCCCAAGTATTTTCATTTGAACCCGCATCCAAACATTCCCAATCCACCTCCCCGCAATTAAAGTCCCCTGCAAGAATAAGCCTATTTTTCCTTTTACAAATAATTTCTAACATACGCAAGGTTTCCAAAATTAATTCATTATATTCATCGTTGCTCCAAGATTTAGTCTTAGGAGGTAAATAAACTGATACAATGTCCAATTTTGACCTATCATTATCCTCAATTTCATCTGCTACCACTTCAGCAATGCTATCACCAAGTTTTAATTCTTTAGCAGTAATTTTATTATCTACCATGATCAACACTCCTCCTCCTAGCTTTCCTAACCTGTCTCTTCTCCATGTACTGTATCCTGCACAACTAATTATATTCGTGTCTACCTCCTGGTTAAGCTTAGTTTCAGTCAAACATACTACCCCGGGCCTCTCTCTCTTTACATATTCGTCAAACTCAATCTTTTTGGAAATTAACCCATCAATATTTGTATACATGAACTTAGCATTTCCAGTATTTTCCCTATGTTTCTCGTCCCTGCCCGTTCCTTTCTTTTTTGTACGTACCCCTCCCAATTTATTTCCTAGCTTGTCTCCTCTTCTCTTGTCTCCACCTGGACTGTTTCTCGCTCCGTTTCCACCTCCCCTCCCTCTGCCTCCACTTGGACTGTTTCTCTCTCTATCTCCACCTCCCCTCTCTCTGCCTTCTCCCCCGTCACCCGCACCATCTCCTTTTCCCTCCCTACTTCGTCCCTTCGCTTTATATACCATTTCTTGAGTTTTCCCTCCCACACTCTCCAGAAAAACTTCTTTTCGTCTTCTTTCGTCCTTTCTCCATTCTTTACATTTGCCTCGGTTTGCAATTCCTTTCTTATGTTTCGATCCTCAATACTCATGTCTTTTCTAATTGTAATTTTCTTAAACTTGCTGGTCAAGTTAAGTCATAATGTTACGTTCATTATTGCATCCACTGTTACCCTAGACCTAAACTGCACTCTCATTGGCCTTGTGTTTCCCTTACTATATTTACCCATTCTCCTAACTTCTTCAATATCATCTCTCCAGTTGTTTCCTTCTTCATCGACATGCTTGATCAATGTTTTTACCTTATTAATTTCTTCCTTATCCCTAGCTTTCCTCTCAATAATGTGCTCCTCTATATCCCCAAATACAATAATACACTTATTTCTATCTATTGTTTCACGCAGGACCTGTTAATTTCTCCTCATAGCTTTTACTACCACTGATTCTAAATCTTTATTTTCCCTTTCTGATTGTTTCTTTTGTTCCTCCATGATTTCCTTCATTGCCACTTCCTTCACTTTTCCTCCTTCGTCATTAACCCATTTATTGTGTTTCTCCTTAATCTCCTCCACATGTGTTTTCATTTCCTTGGTTTGCCCTTTGTATTCTTCAAGTTGCAATCTTAAAGCTTCATTTTCGTCCCGGAGTTGCCCCATATGAGTTTGAATTTCTTTTAGGCTAGCCCGACTCAAATCTTGTCCTGGCTCGATGTCCCCAGCCTGAGCACCACATATTGAACATATAGCCTCAATCTGTGAACTAACACTCACCTTCCACTCCTGCATATCCTCCTTCCTGTACCTGTATGCGGATGACACTAAGCTGTATAGAAGAGTAAGGAAGATGTGGGTTTGCTTCAAGGAGATATGGAGGGCATGAAGGGATGGTCTGAGCATTGGTTAATGCCTTTTCATCCAAAAGAATGCAAGTACTGTACTGTACATGCGGATTGGGACAAGCAAAATAGACAAGGTAGGATACAGCATGTATGAAGCGATGGAGGAAGTGAATGCAGAAAAGGATATAGGAGTAGTGATAGACAATAAGTTAAATTTCTCAGAACATTTAGCTGAAAAGATAAATAAAGCCAATAGAATTGTAGGGCTGATAAGGAGGACATTTGTGTCACTTGACGAAGAAATCTTCAGGAATCTCTATACAGCACTGGTTAGGCCGCACCTGGAATATGCGAACCAGGTGTGGGCTCCATATATGGTAAAGGATATAGAAGCAGTGGAGAAAGTGCAGAGGAGAGCTAGCAAGCTGGTACCAACGTTGAAGAACGCGGGCTATGAGCAGAGGTTGAGGACACTGGGGCTTCCGACACTGGCATATAGGAGAAAGAGAGGGGATATGAGAGAGACTTTTAAGATAGTGTCAGGAAAGTACAATGAGGATGTGTGTGAAGGTATCTTCTTGATGCGGGAGGGAACAAGAACGAGAGGACACTCTTTAACCCTTGGGATCCGGGAGGCCTCATATGAGGCAAAATGGTAAAAAAATAATCGCCGCTATAATCATCAGAACTCGGCAAGCACGCGTTGTAGCGACGTCATCCCTACGGCATTCTACAGACAACAAAAAGTTCTACAATTTGCAAAAACATTGACTGCTCTAGGTAGTCTCAATCAGTAGCTACTGAATTATGAAGTTGATTTTATCAAAATTCATATGAGGCCCCCCGGATCCCATGGGTAAAGAAAATTTACAAAGAAAGAAATAGGCTTGAGAAGGCAAAGAACTCATTTTGTGATAGAGTGGTAAATGAGTGGAACGCACTGCCCCAGTATGTAGTCGATTCCAAATCAATAAGGGAGTTTGAAAGTAATCTTGATAAAGCATGGGGAAGACAAGATTTGAAGTTTGATTATAAAACAAAAATACAGAATAGTAAAAATGTTGTCTGCTACCGCCGCCGCCAACACCGTGAACGACCGCAGCAGTGCAAGTACAGTACTGGTACTGAGCTGAATACACAGGCCTAGTTTGCCTTTTTCCAGAGGATCTACTGTAAGAAACTGTAAGAAACTGTAAATAGTTTACCACAGTCTGGTTATAAACGGCTTCACCAAATAGAGATTTCTGATGTGCAAGTAACAACTTTTAACTATCTGGTTTACATGCTCTTTGAAATCTAATCGGGAGTTCACATATACACCCAGATTTCGAACAGAGTTGACCGGTCGCAGCTGGGATCCACCCACATTGATGGAGAGGGCACCTACTATATCATCAGCTCTTCTATTTCCTCGGATAATGAGAATTTCAGTTTTACCATCATTTAGTTTAAGTTTTCTCGCTCTCATCCACTTCTTGATATCAGACATCAACAATTCCATCTTACTCCGTATATCAACTATATTTGTGATTCTCACCTAAATCTGGGTGTCATCTGCATAAAAGTGAAAGGTGACATTATGTGCACAAAGCAGAAGAGACAAACTGCTGATATAAATTATGAATAGGATAGGACCTAAAACTGATCCCTGCGGAACAAATTATAGGTTTGAGTCCTGGAGGGAAGAATGAAAACCTAATATTTAGTAGTGGCCCCGAAATCATTGACGATGTGCCTATTACATAATAGGTCTCTTTCAAGCGCCCGCGTCAGCCTGTTTGAAACAACCCGCCACAGGGAAAAAAGAGTGCCTACGTCATAAGAGTACGCTCATTCTCTTATGGAATCGTCATTATGATTAGGTACTCACTACGAAAAAACTTTGTAAAAAAGAAAAAAGAAAAATCTACTTAATCCTCCTTGCCCAGGCAGACTTTCTAAATGACAGCGCTCGTATCCGGGTGATCTGGCTGAAAATCAACACACATAAACAAAGGCCTATCTCCGTTAATACAATAACTACAATATTCAAACACACATCAAAATGTAGTCCTTACCTTGCTCTGTAGACTGGCATTGAGTAGAGCTCTCTAGCCCAAATGGTTCAGGAGTTATGGCGATTTTAGTGGAGGTAACTTTTGGCGCGTATTTACCTAGACGCGTCCGAACGCTCAACTGCGGCCCCGGCTACGACGCACTACTGCACTCGTCGCCCCACCCGCAATTATGCCAGGAAGCGATTTGAGTGTTTTTTATTGTTTATTCTGCCATTTATTATAATTATTATGTTATTTCCACTCAATAAAGTTATTTTTATGAAGTTATTTTTGTGTCACACTTGTACTTTTATTGGGTGGATGGGACTCGTTAGCCTTGGTCGGCAACCCATCTAGGGGAGACAACCTTATACAAATCCGGGTGGATGGGACTCGTCAGCCTTGGTCGGCAACCTGTCTAGGGGAGTAAACCTTATACAAATCCGTACTGCTCACCTAAGGGTGAAGCAGGTTAGTGGATGGACTAGCCACGCACCACTGTAGAAAAATAGTGCTAAAAATATACATAGAAGGCCTCGGAGTTAGACGGACCCTAAGTTGAGTGGTCAATCCTGTAAGTCCTTCAGTAAACTGGCACGGATTGTCCTCACAGGGGTTAGGTCTGCTTGGGGGCGTTTTGTGTGTGGCCACCCTCGTAAAGAGGAGTAAGGCGTCCGGCAATAAATAGATAGATAGATAGATAGATAGATATTCTTAGTGTCACTTTCATTGGACTATGATAATTTATAGTGTCATTTTCATTTTTATTTATTGTTAGGTAAGCTATAATATATATTTTAGTGTCACTTTCACTTGTTCATATTATTATGAAGGCACTTATTATTAGTTATTTGTGTCTCTCTCACTTTTACTCAGTTTTATTATTATTTATAGTGTCACTTTCACTGGACTAGGATAGTTGATAGTGTCATTTTCACTTATTTATTGTTAGGTAAGCTATAATATATATTTTAGTGTCACTTTCACTTGTTCATATTGTTATGAAGGCACTTATTATTAGTTATTTTTGTCTCTTTAACTTTTACTCATTATTTTATATTATTATTAGACTACATTTTTAGTGTCACTATCACTGTCATGTTCACGGGCACTTCAATATTAGACTAGAGTGTGAAACTGGTTGAAGCACTGTCCAGCGCACAGTGCCACTTCACACTCGAGGCAGGCATTCCCATGTGGTTTTTGTGGCTTTACGGGGTCTGCGAGTTGTTTGGCTACACACATGGCACCTCTTCTGACTCCTAGCATTACAACCTGGTACTTTGGGAAGAAGGGGTGGAGCTGGTGCTTCCTGAAGTACATGCCGTGCGGTCCAGCCGGCCTGGTCCTTGTAGTGGTCTCCCGGCTGTAGCATGTTTTCCCAGGAGCTCAAGTATCACCTGCTTGTGGAACTTGCGCAGGGACTTGTACAGTAGGGTCCCGCATAAAACGTGTTCGCATAAAACGAGTCTCGATTAAAACGAGCGACCTAAAATATTAATATTTAATTTTCGATCAGAACGAATGTGATCACATAAAACGAGTCCGCCGCCAAAGTGGGGCAAATCCGAGAAGTTTTCATATAAGCGCCGAAATATCGTACAAAACGTACAAAATATCGTACGCTTTCATATAGAACGCCGAAATATCGTTCAAAACGTACAAAATATCGTACGCTCCTGACGGAAATTTACGCTTCCAGTGAACATCGACGATATTGGGCCACCAAAATGCCGTGTTCACATAAAACTAAATCGCATAAAACGCCCTCGTTTATCTACCATATACAGTACTCGTTTATGTGAGACCCTACTGTACTTCTTGGCTCCGGGAGTATTCAGTCGGTAGATATTGTAGGCATTGAGGGCCGACATATCTACTGTATGCAGAACAAACTTCTTGTACCACCTGCAAGATGTTCGCAGGCAGTCGATGAAGCCCATCTGCATGTCGGACTTATCGATGAGACGCATGTTGAGATTATAGTCCAGGACAGCAGCTGGTTTCTGGACGGGTTTTTTTGTCTTCCGGTCCACTTTCCCGGTGGCGACCATCTCTGCTTTGTGGCATGTGGTGAGGAGGTTGACCTTCCGCTGGTCATGTCAGTGGATAGAGAAGATGGGGCCACTCTTCTTGTGGAAGACCTCCGTCTTCTTGGTCTTGGTCGGGTACACTGGCATGCCCTTCCTCCTTGCCTTGACTGTGCCGACAGACCCGGTCTTGCGGTTATGGAGGTACTTGGTGAGGATGGGCGATGTATAATAATTGTCTGTGTACAGGATGTGGTTCTTGTGGAAGTGTTTCTCCATCATCTTCTGTACGACAGTGCCGCCAAATCCAATGTCGGGGTCAGTTACAATCTCGCCACCGCTGCCGCTGTAGACCACAAAGTCCAGCACATACCCTGTCTTGCAGTCACAGAGGACGAAGAGCTTGATGCCGAAACGGCGTCTCTTCGACGGGATGTACTGTCGGAAATGCAGCCTACCACGGAACAGGACCAGAGACTTGTCGAGGCACATCTTCTGGAATGGAATCAGGTAGATAGTAAACCTATGACGTATCATGTCATACAGCTTCCTGATTTTCCATAGCCGGTCGGGAAGGTGGACTGCCATGTTGTTGGTCAGGTGGAGATACGACAGGATGTCAAAATACCTGTCCCTGGACATGTATTTTCCGAAGGTTGGAGTTGTGATGAGGTCGGCAGTTATCCAGTAATCGGCCAGTGCATGTTTCCTGACGTGTGTCATCAGCATAGTCAGTGCCAGAAAAACATACATTTCTGGCACAGTGACAGATCGCCATGCCACCATCTTGGCACTTGTTTTCCTGTCAAAAAAGTTTGCACAGATGCTGTGATGGTTGTTGGTTTCCTCCACCAGGTATTCCATGACCTCGTTGTCATAGTAACCACAAAAGAGTTCACTGGGGGTTGCATCTGGGCCACAGGGATATACTGCACGCGGGGGGGGGGGGGGGGGGGGAGGAGGTAAGCTGTGGGGGTGGAACAATGGGAGCCTCAGCCTAGGGAGTTGGACTCCTTTTGCGGCGATCCGAGGGCTTCTCTGCTACAAATAACGCTCTTCGATGAGATGAGGGCTGTGGCAAACTGTGGGAGGACATGCCGCACCACTAGTACCACTTGAAGAGGCCCTTTGCTCCTCCTGAGGGAGAGATGAAGCCGAGGGCTGTGGGTGGCCCGCGCGGCATCCCGGGTCAAGGCATCGGGACAAAGGAATGCGGGTGGTCACTAGACCAGGGTCGGCGTCATTGTCTCTCACTTTTATCGCCTTCCCTTGCTTCTTCTGCTGCCCTGCTTGCTTTTTTAGCTGCACTTTTCACCAATGTTTCTTATAAAAGTATTTGCCCACTTACAAGGGCGTACGAGCAGGCAAAGGGGAAGGGGAAGTTCCCGGGGTAGGCCTAGGCTGACCTAGCAAAGATGGCGGCGGGGTAGGCCTAGGCTCAAGCACACTTGGAAGTTCTATTTCACCTTCCTTGATGACATGGACTCCCCGGATTATTTGGACAACCATGGTGGACGGACAATGGCTAATTTCAAGAAAAACACCATCAGAGACATGATCTTTAATTGGAGTGACGCCTGGAAAATATGCAAGTGTTAACTTTACGCAACAGGTGGAACGAGCTCCTGGGTGGTGAAACAGTTGACGCCGACTTTGAAGGCTTTGAAACACAGGAAGCTCAACGCCTACTCGTGTCAGCTCAGCAAGGTGATTTGTCCGTTGATGAAGTGGAAGAATGGCTCAACGAAGATGCTGGGCTAAGAGGATATGAGGAGCAAACTGAAGAGGAGATAGCACGGGAGGTGGATGAAACTGGTGATGAAGAGGCCGACGATGAAGCTGGCGAGCCGTGCACAATTTCGTTGTGTAGAGGCGTACAAGCTGCGGAAACACTTCTGGAGATCATAAATGAAAGAGGAGAAGAATATGACCCATACTACTCGATCCTCCACAGAATGAGAATGATAATGCAACAACAAATTCATGACACTGTTAAGCAAACGAAGATCAGCTCCTTCTTCAGGCCAGTAATGTCCCGCAAGGATAGTAACACCTCAACTGCCACAACTGTGACCCTCTCATCGTCTGACTTGGATATGGTGTTGGAGGGTGGAGAGTTAGTCGCTGTCTCTGACAGCGACTAGGGTGGAATGCCATACATTAAAGTTAGATAAGTGTAGTAGTGGATGGGACTCGTTAGCCTTGGTCGGCAACTCATCTAGGGGAGACAACCTTATACAAATCCGGGTGGATGGGACTCGTCAGCCTTGCTTGGCAACCTGTCTAGGGGAGTAAACCTGATACAAATCCGTACTGCTTACCTAAGGGTAAGGCAGGTTAGTGGGTGGATTAGCCAAACACCACTGTAGAAAAATAGTGCTAACAAGATACACAGAGGGCCTCGGAGTCGGACGGATCCTAAATTGAGTGGTCAATCCTGTAAGTCCTTTACTAAACTGGCTCGGGTTGTCCCTCTCACAGGGAATTGGTCCGCTTGGGGGCATTCTGTGTATGGCCACCCTCGTAAGGGGAGTAAGGCGTCCGGCAATAGATAGATAGATAGAAGTGTAGTTTAAGTTAAAGTTAAGTGAAATCATTCAGCAAAATTATGCCTCAGAATAATGATTACAAAAATAAGAAGTTATAAGTTGATTAGGCTAAGTTATGCCTCAATATAAAGGTAAAAGTTGATTTACTGAGGTAAGAAAATAAAAAGTTCAGTTCTTTAGCAAAAAGTGTTCTTTTACTGTGGTAAGAAAATAAAAAGTTCAGTTCTTTAGCAAAAAGTGTTCAGTGTTCTAATGTGTACAGTACATAAAAAATGTGCTACAGTGTTTTTTGTATGGCACCTCCATTACCACCCACTCCACTCCACCCTACTCCACCTTCGGCTACAGTGTTTTTTGTATGGCACCTCCACTACCACCCACTCCACTCCACCCTACACCCTACCCCACCTTCAGCTACAGTTGTTTTGTATGGCACCTCCACTACTGCAAACTCCACTCCACCCTACACCCTACTCCACCTTCACTGTCCACTCCACGTACAGTACAGGTTAGTAAGAAAGGGATATGTTCTTATGTACATTAACCTAATTTATCTTTTCAGATCAAGTTTATTTAGATTAGGAAGGTAGGACAGTACAAAGTTAGCAATCCGGACCACATTATCTCTGACATCCGTAGTAGTCCGAATTTGAGAACCGGACATAATTATCTCTAACATCCGGAATTGTCCGGTTCGTATGGGTTTGTGTGGGACCTATCCGGACCCCGCCAGATCCGGAATTTTGGCACTTCCGGACAGGGTTCCCCCCAATTAGTTCGGTTGGGCGGGGTTTTACTGTACTTAGTTTTTCCATTTTCTTTAGAGGGGAAAAAAAAAATAGAGGTTACTGTAATCACTTCCATCCATAATTAAATATTAAAGATGGTACCGGTATCACATGAATTAAAATCGTCTTGTTAATTTTTGATGACCAACAATTTTCTGGGATCTTTTACACTTGTATGGGAAACTAAAGTTAAAGTACAAAAATTTATGTGGCAGAATTCTTACAAAAGTTTAACTCATAAATTGCCAGACCAGAGTTCTATTATAAGGTTGGGGAAAAAGCACTCATGTGATATCGGTTTTACTATTAATGTATCTTCATGCAATGAACTTTATTCTTCTCCTCTTTCATGGCTGTTGTATACGTACTGTAATGTTAACTTACTTGTTCCAAAGAAAAGAATGATAAGATTCTTAACAAAGTCTGCCACTCCATTCGACGTTCTCTGAACTTCCCGCACTCGACCAAATAATGATTCATATGTTGGTGGTGGAACTGTGGGATAACAAACCATAATTACAAAACAGTAACATATCATTCATAAAATATTCCTTAGCTAATCTAAAATAGGGTGAGGGCTGCTCCTGTCCATCCTGGCATCCTCTACCCAACCTTAGCCATTTCTGTCTGTCTCTTATCCTCTACTACTTTTCCTACTTCGTGGGCGGGAGGCTAGGAATCCTCCTTCCCTTGTAAAATTCCCCTACTAGACGAGACAGAGAAAGAGGGGAGAGAAGGCGAAAGTGGTCCCGGACCCTAAGAATGGGAACTTTTAATGTTGTTTCTGTTCGCACTCTGTCTTGAGTCGGCCACCCCCAACTATGGGTTATGTGCCTGAATATATACATACATTTATTAGTGGCCCCTCCATCATTGACGAACATGCCTATTACATAAGGCATCCTCTTCAAACACTAATCCGCCGTAGTTTGAATCTACCGCGCAGAGCATTTAAAATCTGAGGAGCCTTCATCATGAGCGCACGCGACCTCACTCATGGCTTCAGTCATTATGAATTGGGTTCTCACTACGAAAAAACTTCGTAAAAAATAAAAACAAAAAGAAAATAAGAATAACTATCCAATAAGCTTTCCATCATATCGTGGATGTACTTGTGTGGATCTTTGACCAGACGCTGATTCAGGCGTCATACTTCCTTCTCTGCTCTGCGGTCAACCGGCCCGGACGTGTCTCTCCACGTTCCGCTGGTTCCGCATTTGCTGCGTCCCTAGTGAGTTTTTTCTCATTTGTTTACTCCGGGATGTATCGAGTAAGGTTAGGATATGCGTAGCAGGAGTGTCCTGGGCTGGTTGCCCGCAGTGCAGTGTATTTTGGGTCGTGTGTTTGGGGCATCTATTTCGGATGTACCCTCGTGGTCCTGTTGTGGACAGGTGAACTTTTTCACAGTTAGCTAGCTTTGTGATGCTGGCGGCTTTCATTACGCGTTATTGCTTCCTTTTATCTTTCTGATGAGGTGGCATATTTTTGCTGACGTTCCCAGCGTATTTTTCTTCACTTAGTGAAGTTTTTTCTGGGTCCCGAGTCAGTTCTTCCCTTTGCCGGAAGTATTTGCTACAGTGGTGTGTTGGCGGTGGTTCCTGTTGTGATATAATATAGACAAGATTTGAAGTTTGATTATAAAGCAAAGATACAGAATAGTAAAAATGTTGCGTCTGCTACCGCCGCCGCCAACACCGTGAACGACCGCAGCAGTGCAAGTACTGGTACTGAGCTGGATACACAGGCATAGTTTGCCTTTTTCCAGAGGATCTACTGTAAGAAACTGTAAGAATAATTCAGTGCTTTTTGTTTATATTCCGACATGTTACTGTTATCCGTCTGCCTAGGCCTAGCCTGCATCTCGTAGCTTTTCCACATATACAAGTGTTATTGATTTATTTTCTAAATATGTACTACTGTGTCATGTGTGTCCTGGTTTAGTTGTGTATTGGCTAATTCCACGGACTATTTATGTATCCTGGGTTAGTTGTGTATTGGCTAATTCCACGGACTATGTTGGGCCCGGCGTTAGTTGTGTTTTGGCTACGCCTCGGTCCGGTGTTGCGTTCAGATGGTATCTGGACGGGGTGGGTTTTTTCCGGCGGGTTTTTCTCGGTTTCACCTTGATAACCCCGGCTGGTTACCGAGTTTTGGCCACGCGTGGTTTAAAACAGGCTTGTTTTCCCGGCGAGTGGGTGTCTGTGGCTCCCCAGGACTGCATCTCTGGGGTGCCTGTTACAGGCTCCTTATGATTCCCGGCGGGTTGGCTGTACCCATCTAACAGTGTTCATACGGACACGTGTTGTTTGTAGTTTTTTCGGTTTTGCAAAGCCAATATAAAACTATGCTGCTGTTGTATTTCCTCCCCGGCGATCTTTTACAAAGAAGTGGGGATAGGAACGATTGGGGTTAACTTTTAAACTTTAAATCACCCGGCGGGTGCAACCTGGAAGGGTGGGATGACCGAATTTGCAAAATTAAGTTTAGTTGACCAGACAATTGAGGGATGCATTGTGTATCGCCTCCTTCAACATACGGCGCTTTAGGGCACAATTGGGGTTAACGTTTTTTAAACTAATATTCACACCCGGCGGGTGCTCCTTGGAAGGATGGGAATAACGAATTTACAATTCAGTTAGTTAACCAGACAATTGAGGGATACGTTTTGTATCGCCGCCTTCAACATACGGCGATCTAAAAAGATACTTCGGGAGAAGTTAGATCTCGTATATTTGTCAGGCTTCCCAGTTTTTGATCTACGAGATAATTCGGGGGCCGGCGTCTTTTTTAGTTTTGTTTTTTTCCAAAATTGAATCTTGAAACAAACACCACCGGAAAGACTTAATCTGTTATAAATGCCATGCTGGTCTTTATATATTATGTCAGAGGGTATTCATAAATCTTTTGGACAAATTAAGATATTCTGATATCTTTTACTTAGGAAACCCCACCGCGTAGCGAGCTGTAGTCGTTGAGTATTACGTCTCGTTACCCGGCGGGTTATTTAACACTTGTGTGCGAACATGATGGGGTTAACCTTATGAGCATTAATTCCTGGAAATTTTCTTTTTTTCCAGAGCTGGGTCCAGGCGGGTCTATGCAGAACCTGGAGTAAGTTTCCCACCAGTCTCTGTCATGGCTACCTTTGCCCCGGTTTTTGCTTTATGCATTACGCCCTCCTGTTCAGGTATCCCTATTTTTGCGCACACCCTTTGTATAAAATATGTTAAAATGCCTCGTTTGGTGTGGGTTACCTTTCCGGCGTTTTTCTCGTTGCTCCGAGAACACCGTTTTTGTTTACCGAGTTTTAGTCAGGATGGCTAAAATAGGTAAGTTACCCCGACGAGTTTGGTCGCTTGAGGGCTCATCTGAAACTGCGTTTTCTGTGGTCGAGCCTGGGATCAGGCTTCCTGTGTTATTCAGTGCTTTATGCATTACGCCCTCCTGTAATGTCTCGTTTAGTGTGGGTTACCTTTCCGGCGTTTTTCTCGTTGCTCCGAGAACACCGTTTTTGTTTACCGAGTTTTAGTCAGGATGGCTAAAATAGGTAAGTTACCCCGACGAGTTTGGTCGCTTGAGGGCTCATCAGAAACTGCGTTTTCTATGGTCGAGCCTGGGATCAGGCTTCCTGGGTTATTCCCGTCGAGGGGGGCTCCACACAGTTATCTAGGTGATCATGCTGACACCTGTTGGACATGGTTTTCTCTGCTTTTCAAAGCCATTGAAACAATGCTGTCTGTTTGTTTGGTCTTACCCTCCCGGCAACCTTTTTACAAAGAGGTCTGGGGCAGGTATAATTGGTTTGACATTGCATATAAAACCCGGCGGTTGTACCTTCGGGTGGTTATATTAACGGATTTGCGATTCGCGATAATTTGCCAAACAATTGATTGATACAATAGGGTATCACGGCCTTCAAGACGGCGATCTATGAGGGCTTCTGGGAGAAGCCGGATTAGAGATTAAGATAGGCTTAGACTTTTTATGGGATAAAAAGATGCTTGAATCTTACTAGCCAATATAAAACTATGCTGTTGTTGTATTTCCTCCCCGGCGATCTTTTACAAAGAAGTGGGGATAGGAACAATTGGGGTTAACTTTTAAACTTTAAATCGCCCGGCGGGTGCAACCTGGAAGGGTGGGATGACCGAATTTGCAAAATTCAGTTTAGTTGACCAGACAATTGAGGGATGCATTGTGTATCGCCTCCTTCAACATACGGCGTTTTAGGGCACAATTGGGGTTAACGTTTTTTAAACTAATATTCACACCCGGCGGGTGCTCCTTGGAAGGGTGGGAATAACAAATTTACAATTCAGTTAGTTAACCAGACAATTGAGGGATACGTTTTGTATCGCCGCCTTCAACATACGGCGATCTAAAAAGATACTTCGGGAGAAGTTAGATCTCGTATATTTGTCAGGCTTCCCAGTTTTTCATCTACGAGATAATTCGGGGGCCGGCGTCTTTTTTATTTTTTTTATTTTTTCCAAAATTGAATCTTGAAACAAACACCACCGGAAAGACTTAATCTCGGACATATCTCCCCCTCCTTTAGACAAGGCACCAGTTAAAAAACAGGAGCTATGCCTCTTTTATACGGGCCGGATGAGTCAGGGGTAGCAATGTTACGGAAATGTTTTGGATGTTCATATTAAGGACATTCCAGGTTCTTATAACCATGACTTATTCTTCCCACCAAATCCCTCCAGAACGCCATTCTTGGTTCTCTCTTCAGGTTTTTGGTGCCGGCGGAGTCCCCTCTGCTTGGCTGCCACCCCCCACAATTGGCAACCTAGAAACCTCGCGGACTTGTTCATTATGGACATTCAGAAGGCCAAGTGGCTAGCACCATATGGTAGCGACGTGACCAAGATATTCACAAATCAATATACCCAGTCTACAAAGCGACAGTTTCAATCGCATTGGCAAGCTTTTACGTCTCGGATTCTTAGAACAAAAACAAACTGTGCCCTCGGTGGCGTTGGTTGTTAATTATTTAATTTATCTGTTCATGCAGAAACATTTATCTGAAAGTGATTTATGTGGGCAGGTTTTAAACTCCGCCCACCTCCCCGTCAGCTCAGGCCTATATGGTCTCTGGACAAAGCATCGTCGTTATTCTCGTTCCCGTATGTACCAAAGACTGCAGATTTTCAAAAGGGCAGTATTCCTTATGAGATCTGTGCAGCATGTGAGGAGGTGTGTGGAGTGAGGAGAAGAGGGAGGGGAGTGAAAGGTACAGCATGGTGGACAGAAGAGGTAAGAATAGCTGTGGAAGAAAAGAAGAAAGCATATAGAGTGTGGTTGGGTAGTAGAGGGAATGAAGATTCCGAGAGACAGAAACGAGCGAGGTACGTGGAGAGTAAGAGGGTGGTGAAGAGAGTAGTGAAGGTAAGTAAGAGAAGAGTAGATGAGGAATTTGGAAGGAATCTGAGTGTAAAATGGAGGGAGAGTAAGAAACTGTTCTGGAAAGAAGTCAAGAAAGTTAGGGAAGGTAGCAAGGGAAACAGTAAGGGTGAAAGATAAGAATGGGAGAATGCTAGCCGAGAAGCAAGAGAGAGTCGAAAGATGGAGGGAGTACTTCAGTGAGTTGCTAAATGAAAGGAATGAAGAGCCAGCAAACATAGCTGGATATGGTATGGGAGGGAGAAGAAGAGAAGTAGTGGAGGAGGAGGTGGGGATCAGGAGGTCAGAAGTGTGGGAAGCCATGAAAAGAGTGAAGTTGGGGAAAGCACCAGGAACAGATGGAGTGTGTGGGGAAATGTTGAGGTATGGTGGTGAGATAGTGATAGAATGGGTATGGAAAATGTGCAAACTAGCATGGGAGAAGGGGAGTGCACCCGATGACTGGAAGACTGGCATAATAGTCCCCCTATATAAGGGCAAAGGGGAAAGAGGAGTGTGTGGTAACCACCGAGGAATGTCTTCTAAGCGTAGTAGGGAAGGTATACAGTAGGGTAGTGATTGAGAGAGTGAGAGTGAGAACGGAGAAATGGATAGGCGACGAGCAGGGAGGTTTTAGGAAGGGAAGAGGATGTGTAGATCAGATTTTTACCCTGAATTGTGTTGTGAAGAAGTATCTGGAGAAGAAACAAAAGGTGTATGTTGCCTTTATGGACTTGGAAGGCCTATGACAGAGTGGATAGAGAAGGTTTGTGGAAAGTACTTAGAATATACGGAGTAGAGGGCAAGTTGCTGAAAGCAGTGAAGAGCATGTATGAGGGTGCAAAGGCGGCAGTACGTGTGGAGAGTGAGCAGAGCGAGTTCTTTGACCTGAATGTTGGTTTGAAACAGGGGTGTGATGTCCCCGTGGTTGTTTACTGTATATGGATGGAGTCATGAAAGAAATACTATCAAGAGCAGTGAATGTTGGTGTATCGCTGAAAAGGGAGGGAATTGAGTGGAAGCTACCTATACTGCTGTTTGCGGATGATACAGTTCTGATGAGTGATAATGAATGGGAGTTGCAGGGTCTGGTAAATGAGTTTGGAACAGTGTGCGAAAAACGGAATTTGAAGGTAAATACGGGGAAGAGCAAGGTTATGGTCTTCGAAAGGGGTGAAGTCACAGAGTGTGAGGTGAAGCTGAACGGTCAGGCTATGGAGATCGTCACTTTTAAGTATCTGGGCAGTGTGTTGAGTAAAGATGGGACTATGGATGAAGAGGTGCGGGAGAGGGTACAACAGGGGAAGAGGGTTGTAGGAACGCTAAAAGCAGTAACAAGAAATAGGGTGGTCAGTATGGAAGTGAAGAAGTCCTTGCATGACAGTGTGGTAATCCCGACACTGACTTACGGAAGCGAAGCATGGACGTTGGTTGAGAGACTCAGACCAAGAGTGAGAGCAGTGGAAATGAATTACTTAAGGAGTGCGTGCGGAGTTACATGGAGGGATAGACAGACTAATGAGGAAGTAAGAAGGAGGTGTGGTGTGGAGGTAGATGTGCTGGAAAGTGTGAAAAGGAACAACTTGAGATGGTTCGGCCATATGGAACGTATGGAAAGCGAGAGAATGACTAAGAGGGTGTACGAGAGCGAGGTGGAGGGACAGAGGGGGAGAGGTAGACCGAATATGAGGTGGAAGGATGGAGTGAGGAACTACATGAACGAAGGCGGTGCTGGTTGGGGGGAGGGGCGTCGACTGACTGGGGACAGAGGTGCATGGGGGCGGTTCGTTCGTGGCCACCCCTTCGGGGATCACGGCGTCAGGCAATAGATAGATAGATAGATAGTATTCCTTATGGCTTTGGCTACCGGGAACAGAGTATCTGAGCTGGCGGCGATGAGCAACGCACCTAATTGCCTCAGGTTTGATAGGCTTCATGAGGGTATTCACATTGCACCTTCCCCAGGATTCATAGCCAAGATTGAGCACAGTGAACACGTGTTTTCAGAGTTCACGGTGCCGGCGTTAAAAAGGGGAAAGGTGCACCATCTTTTTTGCCCAGTGCAAGCTCTAACCAAATATTTAAGAGTGGCACCTCTAAATCACCAGGGTGCTTTATGGGTCGCAAGTCCGGGTGAACGCTTGATGGAGCGTACACTGGCTTCTCTCTTGGTCGAGGACTTTAAAGAGAAGAATCCCGGCGTTGTGGGTAAGACCCACGATTTACGCAAGGGGAGAGCCTCTTTACGTTTCCTTAATAATCTTTCGGTGGAAGTTATTAAGTCCACACAGTTGTGGGCCTCTAATCAGGAGTTTTTGCCTCGATTCCTTTCAATAGCTCTGGACAAACCTTCCTTGCCATGTATAGCTTTACGGCAGAGGGTCTAGGTGGCCCTTTTAGTCACGTTTTGTTTAATTTCAAGAAAAAGGGGGGGGGGGGGAGGGTGCAGTCAGTGTGACATAGGACACCCTAGACCCCTCCGGAGCATGTGTTCGGAACATACGAGCTGTGATACTGGTTGTAGGTATTGTATTATAAAATATCTCTGTAGTATTCATTGCAGGAAATTGTGCTAAAGGCCAATAATAGTGTTACAACAATTCTTGTTGTAAGTAGCTTTGGCTGTGAAGCAATAGATTTTTGAGAAATCTCGGTAGTTGCAACTACGACTTTTACTTTTGAAGTAATTACTTCTGCATAAGTACACGAGTTCAGTACTTCTACGAATGTACAAGAATTCATTTATGTTTGGTTATATTTTTAGGAATATATCCACTAGTTAATGGGGTTTATATGTGCACATGTAAACTTATAAGTTTTTAGTTTTCACCACTTATTTAAGTGGGGTGCCTTCTTAACTAGCAGATCTGTGCACAGAGTCTCAGAGTTAACCCTTTTTCAAGCAGGCTTCTTTGAAGCACGCTCCTGCTTGTACCCCTTTTTGAAGATTTAGGCTGTATAAAGTTTATGCACCCGAATATCTCTTTTTTACAAAAGTAAGAATACTATGTGGTTGTTTGATTATCTGCTTTTCTAGAGTTATGATATGATTACGAATGTCCCCCTCCAGTCTTAGAAATCAGGCATGTTCGTCAATGATGGAGGGGCCACTAATAAATTATAGGTTTGACTCCTGTAAGGAGATAAAGAAAACCTAATATTTAGTAGTGGCCCCATAATCATTGACGACTGGGGCCCTCCCGACCATCCCCTTCCCATTCGTTGATGTATTAAGGATTTTGGTTTACTTGATATGTCAGTGAAGGAAGTATGACGCCTGAATCAGCGTCTGGTCAAAGATCCACACAAGTACATCCACGATATGATGGAAAGCTTACTGGATAATTATTCTTATTTTCTTTTTGTTTTTATTTTTTACGAAGTTTTTTCGTAGTGAGAACCCAATTCATAATGACTGAAGCCATGAGTGAGGTCGCGTGCGCTCATGATGAAGGCTCCTCAGATTTTAAATGCTCTGCGCGGTAGATTCAAACTATGGCGGATTAGTGTTTGAAGAGGATGCCTTATGTAATAGGCATGTTCGTCAATGATTACGGGGCCACTACTAAATATTAGGTTTTCTTTATCTCCTTACAGGAGTCAAACCTATAATACATACAATCTAAAATATTGCCTATCATGAGATAGGAGAGACAATTTTAGTCCCACTAGCACAATATATGAGCAAAATATTAATTTAACTTAACTCATGGTTACAGTACAGGTAGTGTTCTTTTTTTGTTAATATTGTGTACAAATTAGACCACTGCATACAAATTAGCAATTCTACCCTACAGGTAAAATCAACTTCCTTACTATTCCTATACAGACATTTATCATAGGAGGATGAACAGATTGGGATATGAATGGGAAGGTGGGTGATAAGAAAGTTGATGGAGTGGTGGGAGGGTGGGGGGTACCGTCAGAGGTGAATGGGAATGGTAGTGCACTTGTGGACATATGTGTGGGGAGGAGGCTATGGATAGCCAACACCTTCTTCCGACACAGAATGATACACAGGTACACATGGAAAGTGGTGTGGAGGAAGAAGGATAAGGATAAGACAGTGGTGGAACGAAAGGCGCTGATTGATTACATATGTGTGGATGAACGAATGAAGAAATCTGTACTGGATGCTAGGGTGTATAGGGGTATTGGAGGGTGTCTGTCTGACCATTTTGTAGTACAGTAGTAGCTAAAATTAGGATACAAAAGAAGTGGGTGAGGAGAGCTGGAGGGAGGCGAGAGGAAGGTGGAATGGCGAGGAGGGTGGAGAGGCTACAGGAGGAGGAAATCAGGGAAGAGTACAGGAGAGCAGTAGAAATACGACTAGGTAGGTTTGACCTAGAAAGTACGGAGGAAAGGATGAGCAAAGTGTTTAAGGAAGAGATCTGTGCAGCATGTAAGGAGGTGTGTGGAGTAAGGAGAAGAGGGAGGGGAGTGAAGGGTACAGCATGGTGGACAGAAGAGGTAAAAATAGCTGTGGAAGACTAAAAGAAAGCGTATAGAGAGTGGTTGGGTAGTAGAGGGAATGAAGATTTCGAGAGACAGAAACGAGCGAGGTACGTGGAGAAAAAGAGATTGGTGAAGAGAGTAGTGAAGGATAGTAAGAGAAGAGTAGATGAGGAATTTGGAAGGAATCTGAGTGTAAAATGGAAGAAGTGTAAGAAAATGTTCTGGAAAGAAGTCAATAAAGTTAGGGAAGGTAGCAAGGGAAACAGTAAGGGTGTGAAAGATAAGAATGGGTGAGTGCTAGCCGAGAAGCAAGAGTCGTAAGATGGAGGGAGTACAGTACACTCGACCCTCGGTTTAACGGACTAAATGGGACCTTTACTAGTCCGTTGCATGAAAAAATCCGTTGCTGGGTATTGTATTCATATAAGGGGGCCGGAAATCTATTAATAGGCCTAGGCCTAGGCTATAGATACTCACAAAACCTCAAATGAGCTGCTTGGATAGCGAGAATATCCCAGGTAGGCTATATATAATAAACTTATATTAACCAAGTAGGCCTAATCTTGACCAAATCGATTCATATCTCTTGTGTAATGCTTTGTTTACACTTGACTGGTCTGACGACCGAGACACACACACACACACACTACTCGATTGTGAAAGATAATGTTAGAACTAGGGGGCATAGATATAAGCTAATGAAAGGAAGATGTAAAGGAGATGTGAGAAAGTATAGTTTCCCTTACAGAAGTATAAGTAAATGGAATCAGTTGGAAGAGGAAGTGGTGTATGCCAAAAACATTCATATTTTTAAGGCAAAGTTAGATAATTGTAACTCAGGAACAAACCAAGCGGGACAATACGAGCCTAAAAAGCTCAACTCCTGTATACTACAAATAGGTAAATACAGTGACTACGGGTCCAAAACTACTTTTAATATTAGCTAGCCAGACCAAGAAATGGTCTAATTTATTAGCAGTCTCTATGTTTCCAACGTAGGGCTTATGATCTCAGCCGCTACCACAGCGGGCCGATTTATCGGTACTCACGCGAAGTAACCAAATAATCTCTACTCTAGAGTTGCACCTCAATTCACTACTAGGCACGTTGTACACACTCCGAGACGACTAGGAAAGAAGAGAAAGCGAAGGAGAGAAAGAATTGTTATAGTTACCCATTTAATCTTGCTGCTCTCCTCTGAGCCATGCTCCATGTTCTATGAGCCTGCGCCAGGACCTGCCAAAGTATCAGTCACTTCGCGCCCACCGTCGATGTCACACGCCTTTTTTGTCTGTTATTCGCGAGTGCCTGCTTTGCATCCCCTTCGCTTCAACTTTTAGTGAGTGTGAGCCTTTTCAGGCTGTTGAGGTTTTAGAAGGATGTTCAGTGATGTAGGCAGCACTTTATCCGGATTTATGGCGTGTTTACTGGGTGTGCGCGTAGTGCTGGAGACGTGTTTATTTATTTGTTTTCTTCGGGGGTGTTTGGTCCGCGACGCCGCGTAGCGGTCGTTGTGTATCGATTCTACCCTCGCTTTCGGGTTCATGTTCACTTTAACTACCCTTAACGTAACTTGGGGGGGGGAGCTGCTTCCCGCGGGATGCATTGTGTTTCTTTCCCTTTGTGACTTTTTGTTTTATTGTTTTTTCATATGACTACGTGTCGATGTTTTACAAGACTTGAGCATGAGGTTTCTCTGGATTCTGCTTTTGTGTGAGCATAGGCCACACAGCCTTTATTCTCTCACAAACATGCTGCTTTGGTCTCAACTGACCTATAGCCCTTCTGACTTGTTTATTAAACTTGTCCATAGTTGGTGGTCTTGTATTTCGTTTGCCTGGTTCACGCTTTTGTCAGTTCCTTTTCGTTTCCCCGGGCCTACTTGACTCGTGGATACGTGGTTCTGGTGAAAATGTCGGTCAACCCCTAGGCTATCCTCCTTTTATTTTATTAATTTAACGTAATTGTGGGGCTTCTCGGGCAGTGTTTAGCTTTGTTACTTTGTTTTTTCACTTAGGGTTTGACGCTGCCCTAGTGTTTTCTCTTTTATGTGAATTGTGTAACTAGGCTAGGCCTGTGTTTTTTAACTTGAGCTGACCGCCGTCGGATTGGGCCACATAGTCTTGTCCTTCTGTTTTCCTCTTGTCTCTACTTACTTGCTGGTTGGTCTTCTACGCTCTTGTTAAAATTCTCATTATATTGTGTGTTTAACCCCTTCAGACATATATGACGCAGAGGTTGCCAGATTAGCAATAAGAAATAGAGTTCTCTCACTCTTATAATTACCTCTCCAAAATTAGTTTTCTGCCCACATCTAACTCAAAGACAACTGCAGAGGTTGAAGTAACTAAAATAAAGGTTTGTAAAAAACCCTGATGGTAATAAAGGCTTTAAAGTATCCCTAATAGGCTCAAAATTGCGTCATATGTCGGAGAGGGTTAAGCTAATCGGTTTTTTGCCTTGAGCTGCCCGCCGTTGGAATGATCCACACAGGTCCTTTCTTTCTGCCTTCCTTTTGTCTCAACTGACTGGGAAGTCTCGGTCTCTTAGCTCTCGGTTAAATTCTTGTTTTTCTTACATTACATGTTTCTGTTCTTCCCCTGCCTGTGGTTACTTGATCGCAAAAAGGGGGGGGGATGTCTGGAAACTGCACGCGATAGGGGCCCCGCTCTCAGGGAGGATATGCTTGGACAAGTTGACTCGATTTTCGTGTTTACTCACGTTTTTTCGCCACACAGGCAAGGGTCTTCTGGTGTCCTCAGCTCCTTCATCTTTTTAAATCCGCCCTACAAGCGCCTTTATCTTTTTGATGTGCCCTGTGCCTTGTCAAGGCCTAGGCCACAGAGCTTTTTCACTTGACTTGGTTTATGCGCCCTGTTCTGCCCCCTATTTCATGTACCTGGACAGGGCTTCTTGGACAACGGCTGATTGGCTGTTTTCCTATCCCTTATGTCCTGTTCCTGATAAGGAGGACATTTGTGTCACTTGACGAAGAAATCTTCAGGAATCTATATACAGCGCTGGTTAGGCCACACCTGGAATATGCAAACCAGGTGTGGGCTCCATATATGGTAAAGGATATAGAAGCAGTGGAGAAAGTGCAGAGAAGAGCTAGCAAGCTGGTACCAACGTTGAAGAACGCGGGCTATGAGCAGAGGTTGAGGACACTGGGACTTCCGACACTGGCATATAGGAGAAAGAGAGGGGATATGATAGAGACTTTTAAGATAGTGTCAGGAAAGTACGATGAGGATGTGTGTGAAGGTATCTTCTTGATGCGGGAGGGAACAAGAACGAGAGGACACTCTAAGAAAATTTACAAAGAAAGAAATAGGCTTGAGAAGGCGAAGAACTCATTTTGTGATAGAGTGGTAAATGAGTGGAACGCACTGCCCCAGTATGTAGTCGATTCCGAATCAATAAGGGAGTTTGAAAGTAATCTTGATAAAGCATGGGGAAGACAAGATTTGAAGTTTGATTATAAAACAAAAATACAGAATAGTAAAAATGTTGCGTCTGCTACCGCCGCCGCCAACACCGTGAACGACCGCAGCAGTGCAAGCACTGGTACTGAGCTGGATACACAGGCATAGTTTGCCTTTTTCCAGAGGATCTACTGTAAGAAAACTGTAAGTTCCTTGTGTCCTCCTTCTGTACCTGGTTCCCGCCCTACAGGCGGCCTCCTTGTATACTGGGTGGACCCAAGGACCACCTGAAAAGTCCTAGGACTCGACCCAAAGTGGCGATGTCCTGTGTGTTTTGGATTCCCTCCCCGCCCCTATTTAAATATAGGGTACTGTTGGGTTGCTCACACTTGACCTTTTCCTTCCAGCTGGTGCCCGCTCTACTGCCGGCTGTCCCTACGCCGCCGCCACTTCGCCACCTCCTCCCTCCGCTCTCACAGAGGGTTCTCAGGTATTTCGAAGGGTACAAATTTCCCCAAAATTTGGTTTGGACCTGTTCCCAGGGTTGGGCCTTGCTAAGGGGCTTGTCCCAGCCCTGGTGTTGAGGGTCTCCGGTGTGGGTGATTTTTATTTGACTTTCCTGTTATACTTGCTACATAGCTTCTTACTGGATATTGTCTTACTGAGTCTTACATGCTGATTTGGCTATACTGCCTCATATTGCCTGTCTCACCTCTACTGGTGGGTAATGCTTCCCCATTTTTCAGTGCTGTGATGCCGGCTCCTCCCTGCTCTTGGCCGACGTGTCAGCGGACGGCCTTGCGGGATCATCGGGAATGCTGCCTCCACACGGCCTGCTACGGGAAGGATGTTTACGATCCCCGCCGATGTGGGGTGTGTCTCTCCGCTCTTCAACTACTGGAGACTCTCCCTACGTCGGCGGAAGGACAACGGGCCAGGACGTCTCTCCGCCGGTCATGGGACGTAATCTCCCGTGACTTACAAAGGGTCCTACAAAGGGTCCTGCACAGGGCTCCTTCATTCCGTGAGGATGACGTCCGGGTGTTGTTGGGGATCCCACCTACCTCCGATGCTGCACGCCGTTCCCGCTCCCCTACTGTTCGTCACTCTCGCTCTCCTCATGCGGCTCGGGGCTCCCCTCCCGGGAGTTCGGGTCCGGCGGGCGGGAGGGCGCACCATGGTCTGTCACACCATATATACGCGCCCACCTTTAATAATATATGCATAAGTGTGTGTGCGTGTGTGTATTAGAATATAATTATGTATGTATTTGCTTGAGTTTGTTTATGTATATGTGTATATATGTATCTATGTATGTGCAGTATATGTGTATGTATGTGTGCGTATATGTATTTACCTAATTGCATTTACCTAATTGTAGTTTACAGGAGTTGAGCTAAGCTCGTGTTGTCCCGTCTCTCAGTCTACTTTTTATCCAATTTTTTCTTGAAAATATGGATGTTCCTTGCCCCTACCACCTCCTCCTCCAGCCCATTCCATTTGTCAATACATCTATAGGGGAAGCTAAACTTCCTGATATCGTTCTTGCAGGTAGGTCTTTTTACTTTGTAGCTGTGGCCTCTAGTTATTCCTGTATCCATAATTAATATATCCTCCCTATCCAGCCTCTCCAGCCCCCGGGTACATTTGTACATCATTATCATGTCTCCCCTCTCTCTCCTCTCTTTTAGACTCGGTAGATTTAATTTGTCTAGCCTCCCTTCATATGGCAGTTCTCTGAGACTTGGAACCAATCTAGTGACTGCTCTCTGGATTCTTTCTAACTTGTGAATATGCTTCTTTAGATGCGGGGACCACACCACTGCTGCATACTCCAATCTTGGTCTAATCATACTCTTCATAATTTTCGCTACCATGGTCTCATCCAAATAGTTCAGAGCAACTTTCATATTCCCGGCCATTGCATACATTCCGCTAAAGAGCTTGTTAATATGTTTCTCTGGCGACAAATTATCTTGTATAATCAACCCTAAATCTTTTTCTTTTTCGGCCTTGCTACTTTTATTATCTCCCATCCTGTACTCCCAATTTGGTCTATTCACACTTCTTCCCATATTTAACACATGACATTTACTTATATTAAATTTAATTTTCCACTTGGTGCTCCATTCGTATATTTTATCTAAATCCCCTTGCAGCTCCTCACAACTACTTTTATTTGTTATTTGTCTCATAATTTTTACGTCATCTGCAAACATTGACATGTAAGAGTTTATGCCTATCGGCAGGTCATTCACGTACATAAGGAACATGAGAGGTGCCAACACAGATCCCTGCGGCACACCACTCTCAACTTTCCGCCACGATGAGTAAGTTCCTCTAATGTTGGTCCTCATTTCCCTATCTGTTAAATAGCTCTCCATCCATTTCAGCAAACTCCCCCTGACACATCCTAGCGTCTCAAGCTTAGATAACAATCTCTTATGTGGTACCTTATCGAATGCTTTGGAAAGGTCTAAGTAGACGCAGTCCACCCATCCGCCTCTTTCTTGGAGTACATCTATCACCCTACTGTAATAACATAGCAAACTGGTAACACAAGATGTCCCTTCTCTGAATCCAAATTGCTTTGGGGTTATTATTTTCTTTCTCTCCAACATTTTCATCCATCTCTTCCTAATTAGCTTTTCACAAATCTTGCATACAATACTAGTAAGTGAAACTGGTCTATAGTTTAGAGGGTCCTCTGGGTTTCCATTCTTGTATATCGGAATGATATTAGCTCTTTTCCATTCAACAGGAACCTGTCCTTTATCTAAGGAAGCTTGAATTATGTCCCTCACTGGCTCCACTAATTGCTCTGCACACTCCTTTAAAACCCAGGCAGACACTTCATCCGGTCCCATAGCTTTCCTTACTTCAAGTCCTCTCATCGCAGATAACAGCTCATCTCTAGTTATTTCAATCTTACTAAGACCACTCTCCAGTACTCCCGCCTGTGGTTCGTCAAAACCTTCCTCTCTAGTAAAAACTGACCCCAATTTGTTATTCATTACCTCACACATGTCCGATACATTTTCATACGTCCTAGCATCAACTCTTAATTTAGTAATTTGTTTCTTTACCTTCAACTTACTGTTTATATATTTATAAAATAATCTAGGGTCACTTTCACATTTATTTACTATGTTCTTCTCATAGTTCATTTTAACTTGCCTAATTATGTTAACATATCTATTCCTCTCCTGTTTATATTTATTCCGATTACTCTCAGTGTTCCTTCTTCTTAATCTAGCCCAAGCTGCATGACGCCTACCCAAAGCTCTTTTGCATTTCAAATTAAACCAATCTTTCTGCTTAGTAAAATTTCCAGTTTTATATCTTGGGACAAACATATTGGTTCCTACTCTATAAATTTCGAGGAATCTACTATATTTACCTTGTACGTCCCGTTCCTTCAAAATAAGATCCCAATCTACTCCCTCTAAATATCGTTTCAAGGATACATAATCAGCTTTACTATAATTTAATCTGTCATTTATGTAGCTATTGTCTAATCTATTGGCATTACTCGAGGTCAACTTCCATTTTAGTAATAGGTGATCACTTTTACCTACAGGACATAGATAGTTTATATCACTAATTTCGTGAGGATCTTTTGTAAAAATCAGATCGAGTTTAGAAGGTTCGTTATTACCCCTCATTCTTGTATTTTCCTTCACATGTTGTGTAAGTACATTTTCCGTAACCAACTCCACTAGCCGACTTCCCCAAGATCTCTGATTTGGCCCTGCATCTCCCGATTCCCAATCAACCTCACTACAGTTGAAATCTCCTACCAAGATCAATCGATTCTTCCTTAAAAGCAATCTTCTCAACGACTGAATCATATCCTCTACCATCTCCTCAAACTCCAACTCCCTCCATGCTCTGGTCTTTGGTGGCATGTAAGCTACTGCTATGTCTAGCTTTTTTCCTTCTATATCATTGAGTTCAACTGCCATTATTTCTGCCTTGTCATTATTTAACTCCACGTGCTTTGCTGTCATAGGGTTCTTAACTAATACTGCCACTCCACCTCCCCTTTTACCCTTTCTATCATTTCTCCATATATTATATCCTTCACTAAACACTATGTTGCTGTCAAAGTCCTGGTTCAGCTTTGTCTCTGTCAAACAGACTATCTGTGGTTGATCTTTTCTTAATATATTATCTAACTCTACCTTTTTACTGTTTATTCCATCTATATTAGTGTAGTAGCACAGTATATTTGAATCCACCTCCTTGTTTCTCTTCCCTCTCTGCCTCCTACCAGGTTCACCTCCTCCTCCTCCATCCCTTCCCTGACCCAGTTCCACCTCCCCCACTAATTCTATTCTCCTCCCCCCTCTCTCTCCCTCTGTTCCACCCTCTCCACCACATCCTGGCTCTCTCTCCGGTCCCCTGCTCCCTGCATTATCTCTCGCTCCGTCTCCTTGCTTTGACTTCGTACTTGTCTCTCTGTCTCTTTCCCTATCACTCCTCTTACTTTCGGTTCTTGGTGGCTCCTGATGTACCACTTCCTTACTTGCCCTTCCCTTATTCTCCAAAAAAATTTCTTCTTTTGCTCTTCAGACAACTTTCCATTCTCTTCATCAGCCTTAGCTTGGAGTTCCCTTAACTGTTCTCGTTCTTCTACACTTAGGTCCTTTTTTACCCTTATATGATTCAGCTCTGTCAAATTTAATTTCCAGCTCACATTGGCTACTGCTTCTGCTGTTGATCTAAACTTTAGTTCCACTCTTAGTGGTCTCATCTCGCCCTTCTTATATATTCCTAACCTTCTCACCTCCTCCAGTTCTTTTACCCATCCATAACCCTCGTCTAAGTAATCCAGTATCCCCTTGACTTTCACAACATCCCTTTCCTTTCTTACCTTCATATCTGCCAGGTGCTCTTCCACATCTCCAAAGATTACTACACACTTACCTCTATCTATTGTCTCTCTCACTACCTTCTCTTTCTTCTTTAAAACTTGCACTACATTTTTTTCAAACTCTTTCTTTTCCTTTTCTCTCTCTTCCTTCTGCTCCTTCACAATTTCTTCAAGGGCTACCATCGTGGCACTCTCTACCCTTGTCCACTCATTTTTTACCTCACTAATTCCTTTTACTTCCTCACTCAGGTGGCCCTCATATTCCTTAAGCTGAGCCTTGAGTGCCACATTTTCCGACGCTAACTCGTCTACTCTGGCCATCACTGCCTCTAGGCTGTCACTTACTGGCCTAGGCCTATCCACCCCGCTAGTAACGCCACACATATCGGACAAAACTTTTACTTTAGCCCCTAACTCCTTCCTCCAATTTTCCATCACTCCCCTCCATCTCACAAGACCCATTAATTGTTTTTTCATACTTGCCAACTGATCATCCTTGTCCTCGGTGATAAAGCCTTCAAATTCATAATCCTCCTCATCCCCAGCTAGGCTTTCACGCCTTCCCGCCATCGCGAGGTGGTCGTCTGCCAGCCTAAAAACAACAATCGCCCCACTATCCCATCTCACTCCAGGAACTGTTTTACTTAATCCATATTTTCAATTACTTGGAATATCCAATTAAATCTGAATTGCTCATAAAACACCTAATTACTTATTGAAATGCACATATAAATTTCCGGGACAACACTTAGACACTCCTATCAACTTCACACAAGGTAACTCATTATCGGGGAGCAGCTGCGAGGTGTTGACAGCTCGGAGGTCGGCGGAGGTGTGTACTAAGTGTAGTGTGTGTTCCTTTAGCAGCACTGAACCCTACCTACTGGTAACTGTAGATGGGGAAGGTCACAAGACACTCTCATGGCCTCTCAACCCCTGTCTGCCATTCATAAGAGTGGTAGACCAGTGCAGACCAAATGCTGGAAGTATACCTACAGATATATCTTGATCATCTTCGACCTGTTCCCTTGATGTGTCATCGCTTGCAGTCAGACAAGTTCTTCATTGCTTGGTCCGGGAAGGAAGTCAACAGCTCTCACGGTGAGAAAATCCCTGTGTGTATGTATGTATGCGTTATTTATGTATATATATATGTGTATAGTGTATACTGTTTGTGGTTCGAGCCCGGCTGAGAGTATCAGGTAGGATAAGAGAAGAGCATATATGCATGTAATGTGCATATATTTATGTATATGTATGTCTGTGTGTATGTGCTGTCAATGGTTCGAGCCCGGTTGAGAATATAAGGTATATAATATATATGTACTGTACGTGTATTTATATTTATATGGTCATATGCACATATGTATGTAAATATACGTACATATGAGCGAGAACATATTGCTCACTAGCGCAACTTCTGATTATAAATCTATGCATAAGCATTATCTATTATTAAGTGTTCGCGTATCTTCATCCATGTATTTCCACCCTTAACAATAGAACGCCCAGCTCTTCCATATTTCGCCTTCTGTCACACACACACACACACACACACACACACACACTACCGAGGATTAACCTCCCATTGTAGTACCTGCACCCTTTTTACCTGACCTTACCAAAACAGTTTCTGTATGTATGTATGTTTGTGTGCATACGTGAGCGTTTGTGTATACGGACATGTGCACACTTACTGCATGTTCTTATGTTCCTATATATGTATGTATATGTATGTGCGCACGTACGTGTATATACGTATGTTCTGTATATGAGTAAGTAAATAAATGTGTATATGTACTGTATATCACTTACTCTCATGGTTATTTTATGATAATTTGTATTCTGCACATGCATCATTATTGTATTTATTTATTTTGTTTGTAAACTAAGCTTACCATCCTCATATCTGTACATCTCATGTTCATCCACTAAATTGTAAAATGTGTATTTTCAGCTCATGAGGCTGCCATTCTTTAATAAACCGTTTATTATTATTATTATTATTATTATTATTATTATTATTATTATCCCAGGGAGCGGGCCCCCAGGCGTCATGAACATCGAGTGCCTTCCTCCGACCTGTCAATGACTTCTGGAGCTTCTGGCAGGAGGAAACGACGCCGATCTCCATCCCCTGCTGATCGACCCCGTCTTGCTTCTCCTCACATCAGGATGAGCCCCCCTCCTTCGCAGGTTTCCACGGTCTTCAGGGCCAAACGCCGTCCTGCCCCGCCTGCCGAGGAGGTCGTTCTCCATCCTGCTCCATCTTCAGCCACTGGTGGGGTGGAGTTCGAGCCTCTGCCTGCCTCCCAGCCTGTGAGGGGTCCCGGCCTCTTCCCTATGGCGGGCCCGGCTGTGGTGGTCCCGGCGGCGATGCCCTCCCCGCCTCCTCCTCAACCTGGAGTTTCCGACGCCTCGATCCCTTGTGGCCAGCCGTCTCCTCCTCGTCTCCCTGACCATTTAGACGATGTTCTTGAGATGGAGGTTGCGGATTTTGATAGGCTGGAGGACGAGGATGTGGGGGTCGACTCGTCTTCGGACGGTGCACCTGATTCGGGCCAGGAGGACCCCGACGTGGAGGCACATTCCTCCCCACCGTCCCCTGAGTTCTCCCAGCTCACGGACCATGGGGCCCGTGGGCCCAGTGAGGCTGGTTCCCTGTCTCCTCTACAGACGTCCATCCCTCCTGCTGCGGAGACGGAGTTACGGGCGGAGTTGGCATCTCTTCGTCTTGAGATGGCCTCCAATAAGGCAGACATCCTCTCCTCTGTAACGGCAGCCATGGAGGCGGTGGTCTCCCGGTTGGGTGCTATGAACCCGGTGCCTCTGCAGACTCCGCTTGTGGCTCCTCTCCCACCTGTTGCCGACCACATCCCATCTCGGCCTGCTCTCCCGGTCGTGGTACCGTTGACATCATCTGCTTCATCACCTGCACCTCCGACGCCGCCTACGACTCTTCTCTGGCCCGTTGTTATCCCGGGCCAGGGTTTGGGGTTGTTCTCTCACCCCCTCTCCGTGCCGCCTCTCTCCAAGTTTAAGATCCCCAAAGTCAAGATGCCATCCCTGTATGGGAATTCTGTTGCTTGGAGAGCTGTGGTCGCCTCCAACCCTGAGGGAGCGGTCCACCTGCCGGCCGGAGAGCGGGCTGTGCCGGAGGGCTGGGCTATCCAGGTCCTTGAGAAAAACATCTTCTGGGCCATTACTCCACAGGGTCTGGTCCCTGAGGTCGATGTGAGGGTATACCCTAACCGGCAAGACATGCGGTATTTTTCGTATCGTCCATCAGTATTGCCTTGCACTGCCACCAAGCCCTGGGCTGACTACTCCCGCCAAGACCTGTCTGCGGATGTCCACTCCCTCTCTGCCATTTCAGGGACGCCGTACCTCAGGAATGTGTGAGATCGGGACGGGGTCCTGATGCTCGAACTACCGCACATCTGTCCGGGTCCCTGGGGTGAGTGGATCCGTGAAGCGGTGGAGTTTGGTCAGTCCATGGCTGAGACTTTGCCGGCCATCCCATCCATGGAATCATTTTTTCTGTCGGGCATGCTCCTTACCTCCTCGGGCTTCCTTCTGCCTGTGTGGGAGTGGCTCAATGCTCCCAAACTGTCGGTGGGCCCCCTTCCGTGTTCCTTTTTCACGGCACCGGAGAAGGCACCACTGGACCGGGACTTTAAGTTCCGTCAGCGAGAGGCGCGCCAACTTTCAACTCTTCTGGCTCAGTTGGAACTGGCGCGGGTTCACCTCCGCCTTATTGAGTCACTGGAATCGGCTGATCATTGCCAAGGTTTTGAGCATGTCCGACGGATCGCCCAGCAGCTTGCCCTCAACCCAGGACATCCGCCACTCCCTCCATGAAGCCACTCGTTGCCGTCAACAACTTCGGGTGGCTTTCTGTAAGAAGGCCCCTGCCGACGTTCGAAACCGCCTCCTACTGACTGACCTTCTGACCCCTGGTCTGTTCCCTGAGGAGGCTTGGCAAGGGACTTTCTTACTGGCGCAGAGTGACACCTACTCTGCTCAACGGAAGGTGGTGGCGAAGCCCACTTCATCCTCCACCCGCGGACGCGGGGGCAGGTCTGTCGCCGGCAGAGGGCGCCAGGCTAAAGGTGTGGCCAGGGGACTGGCTCCCAGGGGGCGTGGTGTACCCGCCTTCCGTGGACGTCGGTCCCCGGATCGCCGTCCCCGTCAAGAGGGGATGCGGCGCTGGCAGGCGCAGGGCCCCAGTTCCTCCGCTGCCAGACACAGCCTGGAGGGGGATAGGCCGGAGCGCGAGACTCGTCCATCGTTTCGGCGGGGCGGGGGGACGTCTGGAGGAGGACGTGGTGGCTCATCCCACTACGATAAGTCCAAGAGGGGCTCCGCGCCAAAAAACGCGTAGTTCCTCCTGGCCAGTCCCCTCTTCCCTCGCCCGACCATCTCGTCAAAGCGGTGATGGGCCTGACACAAGGCGCCCGCACCGGCTTCTTCCGCCCCCACTACCGGCAATGGCCCCGCCGGTCGTGGGCGCGTCGGGTCGTCAAGAAGGGTCTGACTTGGAGGTGGAGGTCCAGGCCTCCTCTCAGGTGCCCTCCTCGACAGCGACCAGTGTCTCAGGAAGTGGCCAAAGTGATCATGTCCATGCACGAGGAAGGCGTTATCAAGGAAATATCTTCTACACAAAAGGTATTTCTTTCTCGTGTGTTTCTGGTCCCAAAGAAGGACTGCGCTGCTATGAGGCCGGTGGTAGATCTCTCAGTCCTCAACTCTCACATTGTGAACACCCGTTTCCGCATGCTCACCATCAACCAGGTACGCCTGGCACTCAAGCCCTTGTCTTGGGTGGTCACCCTGGATCTGAAGGATGCTTATTGGCATGTGCCGATGGCTCCTCGGTTCCAGGGCTGCCTAGCACTGCAGTCGGATCAACGGGTGTTCCAATTCACCAGACTACCATTCGGCCTCAACATAGCACCGCGGGTCTTCACCAAACTGGTAAAGCAGGCTCTGACCCCCTTGCTCTTACAAGGGATTCAGATCCTGTTTTACCTGGACGATTGGCTCATCTCCGCAGACTCTCTCACACACTGTGTACAAGACACGCTAACTGTAGTCAGACATATCACAAACCTGGGGTTCAAACTAAACATTCCCAAGTCCTGCCTCTCACCGTCACGAGAAGTGACGTGGGTGGGCTTGCACTGGGACCTCCTAAGCGCCACCGTTTCCCAGAGTCGAGTGAATGCGGCAAAACTTCGAAGGAAGCTCTTTGTCGTGTTGCACTCGATCTCGATAACACGAAAAATCTGGGGCTCCCTACAAGGGTCTTTGAATTGGGCGTCTCTGACCGTGCCCTTGGGCCGGCTCCGACTAAAACGCCTCATTCAGCTGGGCAACAGGCACTTCCCTATCTCGCCCCCTTACCGTTTGTGGACGGTACCGCGCTCAATACATCTGAGACTGACACACTGGGTCGCTCGGGGCACGCTCTCTGCGACTGTGCCCTGGACTGCTCCTCCGCCGACCATCTGGGTAGACACAGATGCATCGAGCGAGGTGGGGTGGGGCTATCAATCAGACATGGGACATCAAAACCACGGCAGGTGGTCGGGGCTCTCACACTTCCACATCAATGCCCTGGAACTGTTGGTACCGTTGTTCTTCCTGCGGGATCACGGACTGGCCCTCACGAGCACGTCGGTGGCCTTCAGGATCTACAACATGTCCGCGGTTCATTGAATCCAAAAGCAGGGCTCCTCCAGGTCTGTTGTTCTCCAAGACCTGGCGGAGAAATTGTTTTACCTGGCCGATCATTACAGCATCACCCTGCATGCGACTTACCTGCCCGGGACGGCCAATCTTTGGGCGGATGCTTTGTCGAGAGGACAGAGCACCAAGGTAGAATGGTCATTAAGACAAAGCGTTTTCGACGACCTCGCAGCCTCCTGGGGCCATCCGCAGGTGGACTTGTTCGCCTCCTCAGGGACGAACAAGCTGCCGGACTACCTCACCCGCTGGACTTGTACTCAGGCGGGGGGGCCGAATGCCTTCAGCGAGGACTGGAGCAGGTGGCAGTCGATTTACGCTTTTCCACCGCCCGACGCACTGCTTATGTGCAAAGTCCTACACAGGCTGAGAGAGTACCGTGGCAAGGTTTGGTTAATCGCGCCCCTCTGGCCGGCCCAAGCCTGGTACGCTCAGCTGAAGCGATGGTGCCCGAGTCCCGTTCCCCTGTCTGTCTCAGACTTCCACTTGGGACAGATTGGAGACCTACGGACCTCGTTGGCATTCGCATCGTGGATGTTTGTGAGGCAGGGTGGTTGCCGAAATATGGACGTTGCTTGACTGATATGCTTAATCAGCACTGGACTAAGGCTACTTGGAAGACTTACGAGTCTCATTGGACTACTTTCACTAAATGGATCAATGACACCGAACAAACAGTTCCGTCGGTTGCGTTAGTCTTCCATTACCTTAATCACTTGTTTGCGACACGCACATACATGTACAATACCATTAGGAACCACCTGTCCGCTATTAGGGAGCCTTTTGAGACCTTGACGGGGCTGGTGCTCCCTCACAAGGAGCTGTCTTTTTTCATGAAAGCCTGCTTTAGGCTCAGACCGCCCCTGCGCCAGATACCGCCTCAATGGTCTCTGGCGAAGGCTCCAAGGCTCCTTACCTCACCCATCTACACCACTAACCCAACACCTGTTCATCTGCTTGATAAAACATTGTTTCTTTTAGCGTTGGCTACAGGAGAGAGGGTCTCGGAGTTGGCTGCCATGTCGAGGGCCCCGAATTGCATGAGTTTTTCGCCTTCCTTGGGGTCAGTCACTTTGGCCCCTTCCGTTCATTTTGTGGCCAAGAATGAACGTGAGGCGCACATTTTTAAGCCGTTTACTGTACCAGCTTTAAAATGTGGGAGCACACATCATCCGATATGCCCGGTAAGAGCCTTGCATACGTATGTGCGTGCCGCTATGCCGACGTCGGGGACGGCGCTCTGGTTGGCCCCTAAGACAGGGACACGGTTAGGCAAACGTGCTGTGGGACTTCATTTACGCCATGTCATTACTGCTAGTAATCCCCTTACGAAGGGCTCCGCTCATGATGTCCGCTCTTATGCCGCGACTGTGAGGTTTTTAAACAATAATTCACTAACGGACATAGCCGACACAGGGTTATGGTCCTCCCACAGCACTTTTGTCTCATCGTACCTGTCCATGTCCACTGCAAGGCCAGGTGTGCCTTGTGTTGCATTAGGCCAATGTGTCACGTGATTCATCTCCATCCTGTGTCTCTTCTCATCCCATACTGTATTTTCTTCCTTTCCCTACACTGGGGGGGGGGGGGTCATTTTGTATACTTGTACAATGCCTTTCTCTCTTTCATTTTACATGTATGTCATCTATGTTTAGTATTAAGGATATCTCTCTTACTTCTTTACATATAGACTCTACTGTCTAGTGGTGATGGGCTGGTCTATCGGAGTGAGAAATGAGCGATCTCTGCCATACCCATAGCTTACTCTGACTGTTCCTTTTACTTATATATTTTCTAGATCTCAAGTGACGGCGTCTCTTCCGTGGATTGACCTCCCAATCTACCAAGATTGGAAGCCAAAGCGTCACATTTTTTTTCCTTTGCCCCTCAGCTTTCTTTTCATAATTGCTTACAGGGCCCTGGGTGGGGTTTTGGTTTCCCGGGCGTTTCTGTCGCCCTCCTCAGCTCCCCGCCATGGAGTGGCTTCGGTCACCCATGCTTTATTGTGGTCCGCTGGGAGGGTTCTGTGGGGGCGCTCGGTTATGGCCTTGGTCTTGCTCGGGGCCTTGGGGCTGTTCGGCCAGGCAGCTTGGGGAACAACAACAACAACAACAACTGTCTAGGGGTTACTTGTTTGGTATGTCTATGCCTCATACCCGGTTTTTGTAATTAAAGAGTGTCCTTGGAGATCATCCACCTACTGTGCCTTGCCTTCAGATTCTTGTCTTCATGTACAATTGCCTTCATTCTTCCCAGATTGGTGTGCCATTCTCAGGTCGACATGACCTATTCCTTACCCTGCTGCGGCACTTTTAAGACCCTAGACTGATACTTGTAACATGTACTTCCTTAATATGCACCGTACTGTTACGCTCTTTTTCTAATAAACTGATTTGTTTATTTGTGTCTTTTCTTGGTCCTCTGCTTGTGCTATGGCTTGGGGTTTAAGGTTTCTTGGATGTCCGCCTCCAATTTGGGATTTAAGCCCTACGTTGGAAACGTAGAGACTGCTACTAAATTGGGAGGTTTGACGACCTCCCTTATAACCAAATAAGGAAAATCTCTTATTTATTAGTGGCCCCTCCATCATTGACGAACATGCCTATTACATAAGGCATCCTCTTCAAACACTAATCCGCCGTAGTTTTGAATCTACCGCGCAGAGCATTTAAAAACTGAGGAGCCTTCATCATGAGCGCACGCGACCTCACTCATGGCTTCAGTCATTATGAATTGGGTTCTCACTACGAAAAAACTTCGTAAAAAATAAAAACAAAAAGAAAATAAGAATAACTATCTAATAAGCTTTCCATCATATCGTGGATGTACTTGTGTGGATCTCTGACCAGACGCTGATTCAGGCGTCATTCCTCCTTCTCTGCTCTGCGCTCAGCCTGCCCGGACGTGCCTCCCCACGCTCCGCTAGTTCCGCATTCGTTGCGTCCCTAGTGAGTTTTTTCTCATTTGTTTACTCCAGGATGTATCGAGTAAGGTTAGGATAGGCGTAGCAGGAGTGTCCTGGGCTGGTTGCCCGCAGTGCAGTGTATTTTGGGTCGTGTGTATGGGGCATCTATTTCGGATGTACCCTCGTGGTCCCGTTGTGGACATGTGAACTTTTTCACAGTTGAGTTAGTTTGTGATGCAGGCGGCTTTCACTACGCGTTAATTATTGCTGCCTTTTATCTTTCTGATGAGGTAAGCTTTGTTTTCTGACGTTCCCAGCGTATTTTTCTTCACTTAGTGGAGTTTTTTCTGGGTCCCGAGTCAGTCTTCCCTGGGTCGGAAGTTTTTGCTACGGTGGTGTGTTGGCGGTGGTTCCTGTTGTGATATTTCCAGTGTTTGTGTATATTTCAACTTTTATTATGCCGTCTACCTAGGCCTAGCCAGCCGCTCGTAGCTTTGCCACATGTACTAGTGTTATTGTTTATTATTTATAAATATGCCCTACTGTGTCATGTGTTTCCGGGTTTTAGTTGTGTATTGGCTAATTCCTCGGACTATAATTGTTTCCTGGTTTAGTTGTGTATTGGCTAATTCCACGGATTATTGAGTGACCTTGGGTTAGTCGTGCGTGGCTCTCCTCGTGTCTCTTGTTTGTTCAGATGGTGTCTGTTCAGGGTGGGTTTCCTTCCGGCGGGTTTTTAATCGGTTTCACCATGAAAAAATCCCGGCCGAGAGCCGTGTTGGGCCACACGTGGTTGCTAACACTGGCTTGTTTCCCCGGCGTTGGGGTGTCTGTGGCTCTCCAGGACTGCGTCTCTGTGGGTGCCTGGTTTCAGGCCTCCTTTGATTCCCGGCGGGATGGCTGTACCCATCTATAAAACGTTGTTCATGCGGACATACGTTATGTAGTTTTTCTACCCGGTTTTACAAAAACCACATGAAAAACCTAGCTGTTGTTTTAGGCTTTCCTCCCCGGCGATCTTTTACAAAGAAGTGGGGACAGGAACTTATGGGGTTAACGTTTGGACATCTCACCCGGCGGGTGTACCTGGGTAGGGTGGGATGAACGACTTATGTCTTTCAGTTAGTTAACCAATCCATTTTAAGTGATACTATGTGTATCGCCGCCTTTACACTTACGGCGATTGAAGGTTCAATTAGGTTAAATATCGATTCTCACACCCGGCGGGTGCTCCTAGGTGGAGGAACTAAGGAATTTACAAAATTCGATTTCGATTTAACCACTTAATTTAGTGATACAATTAGGTATCGCCGCCTTCTAACTTACGGCGATCTTTTGTGACAATTCGTTAGACATCAGATCTCGTATCATCCTGCCCTGTGCTATTCTACTAAAATATTTCAAGGGCCGGCGTCTTTATGGGGGGTTGCTTTGTTACAAAATTGAATCTTGAGACAGTCACCACCTCCAAGAGACTATAAGCGCCATGCTGGACCGTTATATTATATCAGGGGTATTCTTCACTTTCTTTAGCAAAAGATTTGTTTAGATATTCTAAACCCCGCCGCGTAGCGAGCTGTGTTCGTTGTGTCATTACATCTCGTTACCCGGCGGGTTATTAACACTTGTGTGCGAACATGTTGGGTTAACCTTATGAGCATTAATTCCTGGAAATTTTCTTTTTTTCCAGAGCTGAGCTCCGGCGGACCAATACAGACCCGGCGGTAGTTTTCTCCCACCAGTCTCTGTCATGGCTACCGTGGCCCCAGTTTTTGCCCTGTGCACTACCCCTACTTGTGCTGGTATCCCTATTTTTCGCATACCCTTTGCATAAGGTGTGTTAAATGTCTAGACCGTTCAAGGGGTCTCTGGGTTATGCGTAATTGTTCTTTTTGCTCCCAATTAGCTGTAAAGGTCCTTTGTGAGAATGATAAGACCGCGGCGGTAGCGTTGAGAGAAGTCAGGCAACAGATGTCAGCCTACACTACCATTGTTGCGCATAAATCACTTCAATGTGACAACATCCCACTTTGGGATAGATTGCTCTCAGAACACCCTCCCCCTAAACGTTCCTCTACTCTCGAGTATTAAGCCGGAGGAGACTGGTCAGGGTTCTGTATCTTCTGCTGCTACACCTAAACGCCCAAGAGAGCCTACACCCCCGGCATCCGCCTCCTCGTCTCGGGCGAGATCTCGGTCAAGGTCACCTCTCAGACACCAGTCATCTAGTCGTGCCTCTTCACCGGCGAGTAAGAAGAGTAGGACGGAAGGTTCCACCAGTGGTCACGGCGAGGAATCCTCCAGATCTAAGAGTAGTTCGCGGTCACACCGTAGCCATAAATCCTCCAAAAAGGATTCACATAAACGGAAGTCCTCTCGACATTCACCAACTTCTAGTGCATCTCATCGTACCTCTACCCCAGACAGAGTTTGTGTTACGGCCCCAGAGTCCAGTGCAGCGCCTGTCCCAAAAGAGGATTTGCCAATTAATATTTTAACCCTGGAAATGGAAAGTTCAGGGGGTTCAGTAATTGAGAATGTTTCAGACTCTCAAGAGAGCGTAGGCCAGGGCCTCGGTGTTTGGCGGTTTGCTCAACCAGGGTCTGACCACCCACGTCCGACTCAAACGAGTTACACAGTAGCCGATGTCCACAGGGACGCGGCGATCCCATCCTCTATCCCAGACTTATCTTGGCAACAAGGTACCCCTGCCTCGGCGGGGTCTTCTCAGGAGGATCAGGAGGAAAAAGACGAAGTTTCAATAATTTCGGAGATGGAAGGACAAGGGTCAGGCTCAGGCTTTGACGCCGCACAGGATACTAATGATTCACCTGTAAGTTCTTCATCAAACCAGTTTGTTACGGCACAAGAAATTAATGGGCTGCTTACTCATGCTTTATCTAAATTTTTTGGCCAACAACAGGAAAACCCCACAATGGACTTGGGGGCTCCCACGACAAGTTCTACGGTATGGCCTCTGATGACTTCGATTGATTTATCTAAGATCCCTAACCCTCCCACTCTGTTAACCTCAGGGATCACTAGGCCTGCTACGGCGGCATTGACAACTTCAAATGTCAGGGTCATAACGGATGTCAATCCACCCCCTCTAGACAAAGCGCCTCTTAGAAAGGTAGCTATGCCCTTACTTTATGGGCCAGACGAGTCATGGGTTCTTTTGAACCCCTCTAAACCAGAGCTTGCCCAACCTACCTTGTCAGGGGAACTCCCGGTACCGCGTGAGTGGGTCATCCAGGGCAATAAGTCAAAGAAATTAAGGGCCGTGGATACTTTGGGTAATGTTCTGGACGTAAACATCAAGGCTATACCTAGTTATTATCACCAAGATTATTTTGTGTATGCTTCTAAGCCTGCTTTACCCCCTGCCTCAGCTTCAAAACTATTTTCAGACTGGTCTAAACTGGATGGGTTTAATGATATTAAGACTGTCAGCTCTCACTCCTGAACTAGATTTACAGACCGTCACAGACGACACAGCTAATCCAGTTTTGAAGGTGGGACAGTTGGGACCAGGACCTTGGGTAGATTGGGAGGTAGAGGCTCAAAACTTTGCAACCACTTTCACTTCTAAATCTTCCCACCAGATCCCTCAAGATACTCATTCATGGTTCTCCATGCCGGTGGGTTCTGCCGGCGGAGTCCCGTCAGCTTTGTTTTCATTTCTAGCTGCCCCTAAGATTAATCTTTGTGAACTGAAGGACCCGTTCACTACCCCTACCCCTAGTCACCTAGACAGAGAATTTAGGCTACGGGGAAAAGCTTTTCGCCTGTTCTCACAGTACATAGTATCTCAGCAGGTGGCTAAGTCTTTACTACGGTCCACTCAGGCAATCGCAGATGCGGATGCTCGAAGATCGGTTGAGTTATCCCGGCGACTGATTCTTCAGTCGTCAATCCAATCCTTAGGTGACATACGCACCGCCTTGCTTGAGGCGGTACGAGCCCGACAAGATCTTAGGATGTCGTTAGTTCGCAAGCTACCTGATCGCATTGCTAATCAGGTGGTGATGTCACCAGTGCTTACTCCCTCTTTAATGACCCCTGAAGTGTGGCGAACGGTGTTCAATATGGCACAGGCCGTTAAGCACCGTCCCACCCCTTCTAAGAAACCTGCATTTAACTTCCCCAAACCCAGGCCTACTACTAAAGCTCAGCCAGGGGGATCTAAACCTTTTCTTCCGCCTAAGTCCTCCCACTCCCCCCAGGGTCAGTACAGGCATAGACAGAGTAGGTTTTCAGGACAGAGAGGACGCGGCCAGAATAAGCCAGGTCAGAGCCAGTCTTCGGCCCACACCAGTTGGATGTGTTCACTAGACCTGACAGACGCCTATTGGCACGTATCGGTCAACAAAAGATTTCAAAGGTTTTTGGCCTTACGGATCAGGCACCAAAATTTTGTTTTTCAGAGGATGCCGTTCGGCTTGAACCTAGCACCTCGATTATTCACAAAACTAGTCCGGCAAGCCCTGATGCCATTGTTAAAACAGGGGATCAGAGTGTTGTGGTATCTAGACGACTGGCTGGTGGTGGCAGAGACACAACAATTATGCATAAAACATGTCAATATCATTTTAAATCATGTCAAAACTCTAGGCTTCAAGGTAAATCTGGTAAAGTCAAACCTTGTTCCCTCAAGAGTAATTCAGTGGATAGGGCTGGTCTGGGACACCGCCGCTCTCACTCTGAGTCAGAGTGTGGACAATCGCAACAGGTTTCGCAGGAAACTGTTCAGGTTTCTTCACAGTCTGACTACGACGCGAAGGGTCTGGGAGTCTCTGGTCGGCTCTCTCAACTGGATTCAACTAACTGTCAAGTTGGGCCGGTTGAAAGTAAAACGATTAATATTGGAAGGCAACAAATATTTCCCGCTCTTACCGGCGGGAAAATTATGGCCCATCCCGAAATTAATCCACACCTTACTAGCGGTCTGGGCGAAGAGGGAAACATTGCACTCAATAATGTCATGGACCTCTCCTCCACCAACGGTATGGGTAGACACGGATGCGTCAGGCACAATAGGGTGGGGATTTCAGTCAAATCAGGGGCACCAGGGTCAGGGGCTTTGGTCCCACTTAGAAATCTCTCCCATCAATGTCAAAGAATTACTAGTCCCCTTGTATTTCCTTCAGGCTCACGGCCCGGCGTTACGGGGCAAGTCGGTGGCCTTCAGAATGGACAATCTGAATGCAGTCCACTGTATTCAGAAACAAGGGTCAACGAGGTCAAGGAAGTTGCTAAACGTGTCGGAAGAGATTTTTGCTCTAGCCAACAGTCTAGATATTTATCTTCACGCATCTTATCTCCCAGGCGTAGCGAACGTTTGGGCAGACGCTCTGTCCCGGAGACAGAGCACGACAGTAGAATGGGAGCTCAAGCAACCCATTTTCAACCTAATGATTGCAGAGCTCTCCCATCCACAAGTGGATCTGTTTGCGTCCGAGGAGACTCACAAACTCCCTCTATACCTCACCCGCCGGGCGAAAACGCCGGCAGGGGGGCCAGACGCCCTAGTGACAGACTGGAACAGATGGAGCTCCATCTATCTGTTTCCACCGCCAGATGCGTCACTAATGTGCCACGTAGTGAACAAACTACGAGATTATCGAGGCTTAGTCTCGCTAATCGCGCCTCTGTGGCCAGCGCAGTTGTCGTACCAGCAATTGAAAATGTGGTGCCCGGACCCGGTATCGCTCCCGGTCGGGTATTTCCACTTAGACACGATTGGCAACCTAGCGACCTCGCTGACTTTTGCATTATGGACATTCAGGAGGCCAAGTGGCTAGCACCATACGGTAGAGATGTGACCAATAAATTACTCAATCAATATACTCAGTCTACGAAACGACAGTATCAATCACATTGGCAAGCCTTTACTTCTTGGATCGTTAGAACAGAACAAACTGTACCCTCAGTGGCATTAGTTTTTAATTATTTGAATTATCTGTTTGAGCAGAAACGTTTATCTGTGGTAACATTAAAAAATCACTTAACTGCGATTAGAGTGCCCTTTTTAGACCTTACGGGTCTGTCCATACCGGTAGCGGAGGAAACAGGTTTTATGAGAGCATGTTTTAAACTCCGCCCACCTCCCCGTCAGCTCATGCCTACTTGGTCTCTGGACAAAGCTTTGTCTTTGCTTCACTCTCGTCTGTACCAAAATACTGCAGACTTTGCATTACTCTTAAAGGCAGTTTTCCTTTTGGCTTTGGCCACCGGGAACAGAGTGTCTGAGCTGGCGGCGATGAGCAACACACCTAATTGTCTTAGGTTTGGTAGACTTAATGAATGTATTTCCATTGCACCCTCCCCAGGTTTTGTAGCCAAGAATGAGCATAGTGCACACGTGTTTTCTGAATTCACGGTGCCGGCGTTAAAAAGGGGAAAGGTGCATCATAATCTTTGTCCAGTGCAAGCTCTAACCAAATATTTGAGAGTAGCTCCTCGAAACCCCCAAGGTGCTTTATGGGTAGCAAGTACGGGTAAACGCTTACTTAAACGGCGATTAGCCTCTCTTCTGGTAGAAGTCATTAAAGAGAGTAATCCCGGCGTTGTGGGTCGGGCCCACGATTTACGCAAATGGGCAGCCTCTTTACGTTTCCTGAAAAAAATTTCAGTAGAAGATATCGCGTCCACGCAGTTGTGGGCGTCTAATCATACGTTTCTGTATAGATACTTGTCAGTTGCTCTAGACAAACCTTCCTTACCATGTATAGCTTTAAGGCAGAGGGTCTAGGTGGCCCTGCAGTCACTTTTGTTTACTTTCACGGGAAAGGGGGGGGGGGGGGGGGTGCAGTCAGTTGACATAGGACACCCTAGACCCCGCCGGAGTATGAGAGCTGTGATACAATTTAAGGTTAAAATGTGATATGAAAATTTCTCAGCGAGAAATTGTGCTAGTACAATGTTAAGTACAAAACAACAGGGATGTTATAGTAGTTTTAGCTGTGAAAGCAATTTAATATTAGAACAATGGAGTTCCTTTGCAATGTATCTCCAAGTTTATTTTGGGGTTTATTATGTGCACATATAAACTTATAACTTGTTATTTTTTGTCACCACTCGTTGAGTGGGGTGCCTTTGTAACTACAGATCTGTGTTCAGAATCTTCAGGGTTACCCATTTTGTTGTCAGGCAGGCTTCTTTGAAGCACGCACCTGCCTGAACCCCCTTTTTCTTGTATATTTTCGGCCTATGCCGGGTTAAATATATTTTTCAAAAGTAAGAATACTATGTGGTTGTTTTTATTATCTGCTTTTCTAGAGTTATGATATGATTACGAATGTCCCCCTCCAGTCTTAGAAATCAGGCATGTTCGTCAATGATGGAGGGGCCACTAATAAATTATAGGTTTGACTCCTGTAAGGAGATAAAGAAAACCTAATATTTAGTAGTGGCCCCGTAATCATTGACGACTGGGGCCCTCCCGACCGTCCCCTTCCCATTCGTTGATGTATTGAGGATTTTGGTTTACTTGATATGTCAGTGAAGGAGGAATGACGCCTGAATCAGCGTCTGGTCAGAGATCCACACAAGTACATCCACGATATGATGGAAAGCTTATTAGATAGTTATTCTTATTTTCTTTTTCTTTTTATTTTTTACGAAGTTTTTTCGTAGTGAGAACCCAATTCATAATGACTGAAGCCATGAGTGAGGTCGCGTGCGCTCATGATGAAGGCTCCTCAGTTTTTAAATGCTCTGCGCGGTAGATTCAAAACTACGGCGGATTAGTGTTTGAAGAGGATGCCTTATGTAATAGGCATGTTCGTCAATGATTACGGGGCCACTACTAAATATTAGGTTTTCTTTATCTCCTTACAGGAGTCAAACCTATAATTTGGTAGCAGTCTCGGAGTATCCAACGACAGAGTATCCCGCCCTCATGCCGATCCCCTGCCCATCCAATCTAAACTGATTACTTGATACCTCGATACTTTGGCAGGTCCTGGCGCAGGCTCATAGAACATGGAGCATGGCTCAGAGGAGAGCAGCTAGATTAAATGGGTAACTATAACAATTCTTTCTCTTCTTTCCTCACCTAATTGTACTCACCTAATTGTAGTATACAGGATTTGAGCCTAAGCTCGTGTTGTCCTATCTCTCTCTCTACATATATCCAATTTTGCTTTAAAAGTTTGGATATTTCTTGCTCCCACCACCTCCCCATCCAACTTATTCCAACACTCAATGCTTCTATACGGGAAGCTGAACTTTCTTACATCAGACTTACATATAACTTTCCTCAACTTACAATTATGACCCCTGGTTCTTCCCTCGTCCCTCACCACAAAATCTCCCTTGTCGATCTTCTCAAAACCTTTCACACACTTAAACATCATGATCATGTCCCCTCTCTCTCTCCTCTCCCTCAGCGTTGGCAGCTTTAGCCTCTCCAATCTCTCCTCATAAGGCAGGTCTCTAAGGCTAGCTATCATCTTAGTGGCAACTCTCTGAACTCTTTCCAGTTTTTTATTATGTTTTATAAGGTGTGGAGACCACACCACTGCTGCATACTCCTAGTCGTCTCGGAGTGTGTACAACGTGCCTAGTAGTGAATTGAGGTGCAACTCTAGAGATTATTTGGTTACTTCGCGTGAGTACCGATAAATCGGCCCGCTGTGGTAGCGGCTGAGATCATAAGCCCTACGTTGGATACTCCGAGACTGCTACCAAATAAGAGGTTTTCCTTATTTGGTTATAAGGGAGGTCGTCAAACCTCCCAACCTAGCTTAGATAATAATTATATCAGGAGGCAAAAATCACTTTTACCTTGTGAATGGTGAAGACTAGAATGTTCTACCTGTAGGCTATATCAAGTGTTTTTCGATTGAGTAAAATAAATAAAAGTACCGGTAGTTCACAAGGTAAAAGTTATTTTTGCCTCATGATATATTATCTAAGCTAGGTTAGACCATTTCTTGGTCTGGCTAGCTAATAATAAAAGTAGTTTTGGACCCGTAGTCACTGTGTGTGTGTGTGTGTGTGTGTGTGTGTGTGGCGGATCGTTCGTCAGGCCAGTAAAGTGTAAACAAAGCATTACACAAGAGATATGAATCGGTTTGGTCAAGATTACTTGGTTAATATACGTTTATTAAATATGCCTGGGATATTCTCGTTATCCAAGCAGCTCAGTTGAGGTTTTGTGAGTATCTATAGCCTAGGCCTAGGCCTAAGAGTCACTCGCCCTGCCACTTAGTGGACAAATTATCCAGCACCGGACATTTGGTCCGGTCCAGATGGATTGTCCGCCTACAGACTGAGTCCGTTAAATCCGAAATCCGTTGTATCGAGGTCCGTTAAACCGAGGGTCGAGTGTACTTCAAGGAATTGCTAAATGTAAGGAATGAAGCGCCAGCAAACATAGTTGGATGGGGTATGGGAGGGAGAAGAAGAGAAGTAGTGGAGGAGGAGGTGGGGATCAGGAGGTCAGAAGTGTGTGAAGCCATGAGAGAGTAAAGTTGGGGAAAGCACCAGGAATAGATGGACTGTGTGGGGAAATGCTGAGGTATGGAGGTGAGATAATGATCGAATGAGTATGGAAAATGTGCAAACTAGCATGGGAGAAGGGGATTGCACCTGATGACTGGAAAACAGGCATAATAGTCCCACTATATAAGGGTAAAGGGGAAAGAGGAGTGTGTGGTAACCACAGAGGAATATGTCTTCTAAGCGTAGTAGGGAAGGTGTACAGTAGGGTAGTGATTGAGAGAGCGAGAGCGAGAACGGAGAAATGGATAGGTGATGAGCAGGGCGCATTTAGGAAGGGAAGAGGATGTGTAGATCAGATTTTTACCCTGAAATGTGTTGTGGAGAAATATCTGGAGAAGCAACAAAAGCTGTATTTATTAGTGGCCCCTCCATCATTGACGAACATGCCTATTACATAAGGCATCCTCTTCAAACACTAATCCGCCGTAGTTTGAATCTACCGCGCAGAGCATTTAAAATCTGAGGAGCCTTCATCATGAGCGCACGCGACCTCACTCATGGCTTCAGTCATTATGAATTGGGTTCTCACTACGAAAAAACTTCGTAAAAAATAAAAACAAAAAGAAAATAAGAATAACTATCCAATAAGCTTTCCATCATATCGTGGATGTACTTGTGTGGATCTTTGACCAGACGCTGATTCAGGCGTCATTCTCCTTCTCTGCTCTGCGCTCAGCCTGCCCGGACGTGTCTCCCCACGCTCCGCTGGTTCCGCATTTGCTGCGTCCCTAGTGAGTTTTTTCTCATTTGTTTACTCCAGGATGTATCGAGTAAGGTTAGGATATGCGTAGCAGGAGTGTCCTGGGCTGGTTGCCCGCAGTGCAGTGTATTTTGGGTCGTGTGTTTGGGGCATCTATTTCGGATGTACCCTCGTGGTCCTGTTGTGGACTTGTGAACTTTTCACAGTTGAGTTAGCTTGTGATGCAGGCGGCTTTCATTACGCGTTAGTTATGCTGCCTTTTATCTTTCTGATGAGGTAAGCGTTGCTTACTGACGTTCCCAGCGTATTTTTCTTCACTTAGTGAAGTTTTTTCTGGGTCCCGAGTCAGTCTTCCCTTTGCCGGAAGTATTTGCTACAGTGGTGTGTTGGCGGTGGTTCCTGTTGTTATATTTCCAGTGTTTTTTGTTTATATTTCAACATTTCTTATGCCGTCTACTTAGGCCTAGCCAGCCGCTCGTAGCTTTGCCACATGTACAAGTGTTATTGTTTATTTTATAAATATGTCCTACTGTCATGTGTATCCGGGTTTAGTTGTGTATTGGGTAATTCCACGGACTATGTATGTTTCCTGGTTTAGTTGTGTATTGGCTAATTCCACGGATTATTGTGTGGACCCTAGGCTAGTCGTGCTTGGCTTTCTCTCGAGTCCTATGTGCGTTCAGATGGTTTCTGAACGGGGTGGGTTACTTTCCGGCGGGTTTTTTCTCGGTTACACCATGAAAAAACCCGGCCGAGAGCCGTGTTGGGCCACACGTGGTTTCAACACAGGCTTGTGTCCCCGGCGATGAGGTGTCTGTGGCTCTCCAGGACTGCGTCTCTGTGTTGGTGCCTGTTTTCAGGCTCCCTTTGATTCCCGGCGGATTGGCTGTACCCATCTAACATTGTTCATGCGGACATATGTTATGAAGTTTTTCTACCCGGTTTTACAAACCACAGGAAAAACCTAGCTATTGTTAAGGGCTTTCCTCCCCGGCAATCTTTTACAAAGAAGTGGGGACAGGAACTTATGGGGTTAACGTTTTGACATCTCACCCGGCGGGTGCACCTTGGTAGGGTGGGATGAACGACTGGGTCATTCAGTTAGTTAACCGATCCATTTTAGTGATACTATATGTATCGCCGCCTTCACACTTACGGCGATCGAAGGTTCAATTAGGGTTAACATCTTTTTTCACACCCGGCGGGTGCTCCTGGGAGGAGGAAATAAGGAATTTACAATTCAATTTCGTTAACCACTTAATTGAGAGATACGTTAATGTATCGCCGCCTTCAAACTTACGGCGATCTTTTGTGACAATTCGTTAGAAATCAGATCTCGTATCAGCCTGCCCTGTGTTATTCTGCTAAATAATTCAGGTGCCGGCGTCTTTGTGGGGGGTTGTTTTCCAAAATTGAATCTTGAAACAGTCACCACCGGAAAGACTATAAACGCCATTCTGGTCCTTTATATTATGTCAGAGGGTATTCTTCACTTTCTTAAAGATATGTTTAGATATTCTGAAATCTTTATAGAACCCCGCCGCGTAGCGAGCTGTGATCGTTGTGTCATTACGTCTCGTTACCCGGCGGGTTATTAACACTTGTGTGCGAACATGTTGGGTTAACCTTATGAGCATTAATTCCTGGAAATTTTCTTTTTTTCCAGAGCTGGGCTCCGGCGGACCAATACAGACCCTGCAGTAGTTTTCCCCACCAGTCTCTGTCATGGCTACCTTGGCCCCAGTTTTTGCTTTATGCATTACCCCTACCTGTGCCGGTATCCCTATTTTTGCGCACACTCTTTACATCAAGTGTGTTAAATGTCTAGACCGTTCAAGGGGTCTGTGGGTGATGCGCAACTGTTCCTTTTGCTCCCAATTAAGTGTCAAGGTCCTCCGCGACAATGATAAGACCGCAGCGGTCGCCTTACGAGAGGTTAGGCAACAGATGTCAGCGTATACTACGATTGTGGCTCATAAGTCACTTCAATGTGACAACGTCCCTCTTTGGGATAGGCTTCTTTTCGAACACCCTCCCCATAAACGTTCCTCTCGAGTAACTAGTCGTAAGCCGGCGGAGACTGGTCAGGGTTCTGTGTCTTCTGCTGCTATTACGAAACGTCCAAGAGAGCCTACACCCCCGGCGGCAGCCTCCTCGTCTCGGGAGAGATCTCGGTCTAGGTCACCTCTCAGACACCAGCCACCTAGTCTTGCCTCTTCACCATCGAGTAAGAAGAGTAAGACGGAAAGTTCCACCAGTGGTCACGGCGATAAATCCTCCAAATCGAAGAGTAGTTCACGGTCACACCGCAGCCATAAATCTTCAAAAAAGGATTCCCATAATAGAAAGGCCTCCCGACATTCGCCAGTTTCTAGTGCTTCTCATCGTACCTCTACCCCAGACAGAGTTTGTGTTCGGTCTCAAGGGTCCAGTATAGTGCCTGTACCTAAAGATGATTTACCCATTAACATTTTAACCCTGGAATTGAAGAGTTCAGGGGGATCAGTGATTGCGAGTGTTTCAGACTCCCAAGGGAGTGTAGGCCAAGGCCTCGGTGTTTGGCGATTTTCTCGGCCGGGGTCTGACCACCCACTTCCGGCTCAAACTATTCACACAGTGGCTGACGTCCACTGGGACGCGGCGATCCCATCCTCTATTCCTGACTTATCTTGGCAACAAGGTACCCCAGCTTCGGCGGGATCTTCTCAGTAGGAACAGGATGATAAAGACGAGGTTTCAATGATTTCGGATATGGAAGGGCAAGAGTCAGGTTCAGGCTTAGACGCCGCGCAGGATATTAATGATTCACCAGTGAGTACATCATCAAGTCAATTTGTCACTGCACAGGAAATTGATGGGCTACTTAGTAATGCTTTATCTAAAAAATTTGGCCAACAACAGGAAACTCCCACAGTGGACTTGGGAGCTCCCACGACAAGTTCTACGGTACGGCCTCTGATGACTTCTATTGCTTTAACTCAGATCCCTCACCCTCCCACTCTGTCACCATCAGTGGTTACTAGGCCTGCTACGGCGGCATTGACCACTTCGAATGTAAGGGTTATAACGGATGTCAATCCACCCCCTCTAGACAAGGCGCCTCTCAGAAAGGTAGCTATGCCCTTGCTTTACGGACCAGACGAGTCATGGGTCCTTTTGACCCCCACTAAACCAGAGCTCGCCCAACCTACCTTGTCAGGGGAACTCCCAGTACCGCGTGAGTGGGTCATCCAGGGCAATAAATCTAAGAAATTAAGGGCCTTGGATACTTTGGGAAATGTACTAGACGTTAATATAAAGGCTATACCTAGTTATTATCACCAGGACTATTTTGTTTATGCTACTAAGCCGGCTTTACCCCCTGCCTCAGCTATAAAATTGTTTTCAGACTGGTCTAAGCTGGATGGGTTTAATGACATTAAGACTCTGTCAGCTCTCACTCCAGAACTTGATTTGCAAACCCGTCACAGACGCAGCAGCTAATCCAGTCTTGAAGGTGGGGCAGTTGGGTCCAGGACCTTGGGTGGAATGGGAGACAGAGGCTCAAAACTTTGCGACCACATTTACTTCCAAAACTTCCCACCAGATCCCTCAAGATACTCATTCTTGGTTCTCCATGCCAGTGTGTTCTGCCGGCGGAGTCCCTTCAGCTTTGTTTGCTTTCTTAGCTGCCCCTAAAATTAATCTTTGTGAGCTAAAAGACCCTTTCACTACCCCTACCCCAACTCACCTAGACCGAGAATTTAGGCTAAGGGGGAAAGCTTTTCGCCTGTTCTCTCAATACATAGTGTCTCAACAGGTAGCAAAGTCTTTGCTCCGGTCCACTCAGGCAATCGCAGACGCGGATGCCAGACGATCGGTTGAATTGTCCCCCCTCCCCTCAAGGTCAGTACAGGCATAGACAGAGTAGGTTTTCAGGTCAGAGAGGACGCGGCCATAATAAGCCAGGTCAGGGCCCGTCTTCAGCCAACGCCAGCCAGCCGGCGAAGCGTCCAGCACCACCAACTCCACCACCATCAAAAAACTAAAGTCTCTCTCACTCCCGGTGCCAATCTTAAGGCCGGCGGATCCGAGGGTAGTACAGCCGGCGAACCCTTGTCTGCTAACTGGGTCGTTCCGAACGTGTCACCAAGCATGGCCGTTAAACACTTGGGCACGGATGGTGGCACGCAAAGGTATCACTTGGCAGTGGCAGTGGCTCCGGCGACCTTGCTTACGTAAGCCGACAACGGCGAATTTTGTTTCTTTAGAGGTGGAGTCACTGGTCCAGGAAATGATTGCCTAGAATGTCATCATCCCGGTCCCCCCAAATTACCCTGTATTCACGTCCAAGCTATTTTTGGTTCCCAAAAGGGACAGTGTTCAGATGAGACCGGTCGTAGACCTGTCTTATCTGAACCTTCACATTCACAACGAGTCATTCCGAATGTTAACAGTACACCAAATCAGGCTAACACTTCCGCCGGGAGGTTGGATGTGTTCCCTAGACCTGACAGACGCCTATTGGCACGTATCGGTCAACAAAAGATTTCAAAGGTTTCTGGCCTTACGGATCAGGCACCAAAATTTTGTTTTTCAACGGATGCCATTCGGTTTGAACCTGGCACCTCGATTATTCACAAAATTAGTCCGGCAAGCCCTGATGCCGTTGTTAAAGCAAGGAATCAGAGTTTTGTGGTACCTAGACGACTGGCTGGTGGTGGCAGAGACAGAACAATTATGCATCAAACATGTCAACATAATTTTAAATCATGTCAAAACTCTAGGGTTCAAGGTAAATCTGGTAAAGTCAAACCTTGTTCCCTCACGAGTAATTCAGTGGATAGGGCTGGTCTGGGACACGGCTGCTCTCACTCTGAGTCAGAGTGTGGACAATCGCAACAGGTTTCGCAGGAAACTGTTCAGGTTTCTTCACAGTCTGACTACGACGCGGAGGGTCTGGGAGTCTCTGGTCGGCTCTCTCAACTGGATTCAACTAACTGTTATGTTGGGCCGGTTGAAAGTAAAAAGTTTAATATTGGAAGGCAACAAATATTTCCCAATCTTACCGGCGGGAAAATTATGGCCCATCCCGAAATTAATCCACACCTTACTAGCGGTCTGGGCGAAGAGGGAAACGCTGCACTCAATAATGTCATGGACCTCTCCTCCGCCAACGGTATGGGTAGACACGGATGCGTCAGGCACAATAGGTTAGGGATTTCAGTCAAATCAGGGGCACCAGGGTCAGGGGCTTTGGTCCCACTTAGAAATCTCCCACATCAATGTCAAAGAATTACTAGTCCCCTTGTATTTCCTTCAGGCTCACGGCCCTGCTTTACGGGGCAAGTCGGTGGCCTTCAGAATGGACAATCTGAATGCAGTTCACTGTATTCAGAAACAGGGGTCAACGAGGTCAAGGAAGTTGCTAAACGTGTCGGAAGAGATTTTTACTCTAGCCAACAGACTAGACATTTATCTTCACGCATCTTATCTCCCAGGCGTAGCAAACGTCTGGGCAGACGCTCTGTCCCGGAGACAGAGCACGACAGTAGAATGGGAGCTCAAGCAACCCATTTTCAACCAAATGATTGCAGAGCTCTCCCATCCACAAGTGGATCTGTTTGCGTCCGAGGAGACTCACAAACTCCCTCTATACCTCACCTGCCGGACGAAAACGCCGGCAGGGGGGCCAGACGCCCTAGTGACAGACTGGAACAGATGGAGCTCCATCTATTTGTTTCCGCCGCCAGACGCGTCACTAATGTGCCACGTAGTGAACAAACTACGAGATTATCGAGGCTTAGTCTCACTAGTCGCGCCCCTGTGGCCGGCGCAGTTGTGGTACCAGCAATTAAAGACGTGGTGCCCGCACCCGGTGTCGCTCCCGGTCGGGTATTTCCACTTAGACACGATTGGCAAACTAGCGACCTCGCTGACTTTTGCATTATGGACATTCAGGAGGCCAAGTGGCTAGCACCATACGGTAGAGATGTGACCAATAAATTATTAAATCAATATACTCAGTCTACGAAACGACAGTATCACTCACATTGGCAAGCCTTTACTTCTTGGATCATTAGAACAGAACAGACTGTGCCCTCAGTAGCATTAGTTTTTAATTATTTAAATTATCTGTTTGAGCAGAAACATTTATCTGTGGTAACGTTAAAAAATCACTTAACTGCAATTAGAGTGCCCTTTTTAGACCTTACAGGTCTCTCCATACCGGTAGCGGAGGAAACAGGTTTTATGAGGGCATGTTTTAAACTCCGCCCACCTCCCCGTCAGCTCATGCCTACTTGGTCTCTGGACAAGGCATTGTCTTTACTTCACTCTCGTCTGTACCAAAATACTGCAGATTTTGGCATTACTCTTAAAAAAGGCTGTATTCCTTTTGGCTTTGGCCACCGGGAACAGAGTGTCTGAGCTGACGGCGATGAGCAACACACCTAATTGCCTTAGGTTTGGTAGACTTAATGAATGTTTTCACATTGCACCTTCCCCGGGATTTGTAGCCAAGAATGAGCACAGTGCACACGTGTTTTCTGAGTTCACGGTGCCGGCGTTAAAAAGGGGAAAGGTGCATCATAATCTATGTCCAGTGCAAGCTCTAACCAAATATTTGAGAGTGGCTCCTCTAAACCCCCAAGGTGCTTTATGGGTAGCGAGTACGGGTAAACGCTTACTGAAACGGAGATTAGCTTCTCTTCTGGTCGAAGTCATTAAAGAGAGTAATCCCGGCGTTGTGGGTAGGGCCCACGATTTACGCAAATGGGCAGCCTCTTTACGTTTCCTGAAGAATTTTTCAGTAGAAGATATTTCGTCCACACAGTTGTGGGCGTCTAATCATACGTTTTTGACTAGATACTTGTCAGTTGCTCTAGACAAACCTTCCTTACCATGTATAGCTTTAAGGCAGAGGGTCTAGGTGGCCCTTCAGTCACTTTTGTTTACTTTCAAGAAAAAGGGGTGGGGGGGGGGGGGGGTGCAGTCAGTTAACATAGGACACCCTAGACCCCGCCGGAGTGTAAGAGCTGTGATACAATTTATGGTTAATGTGATATGAAAATTTCTCTGCAAGAAATTGTGCTAGTACAGTACAATGTTAGTACAAAACAACGGGGTTGTTATAGTAGTTTTAGCTGTGAAAGCAATTTAATATTAAACCGTGGAGATCTTTTGCAAATTATCTCCACGATTATTTTGGGGTTTATTATGTGCACATGTAAACTTATAACTTGTTATTTTTGTCACCACTCGTTGAGTGGGGTGCCTTTGTAACTACAGATCTGTTCACAGAATCTTCAGAGTTACCCTTTTTTGTCAAGCAGGCTTCTTTGAAGCACGCACCTGCCTGAACCCCTTTCTTGTATATATATGGGCTGCGCCGTATTAATATATTTTCAAAGTAAGAATACTATGTGGTTGTTTTATTATCTGCTTTTCTAGAGTTATGATATGATTACGAATGTCCCCCTCCAGTCTTAGAAATCAGGCATGTTCGTCAATGATGGAGGGGCCACTAATAAATTATAGGTTTGACTCCTGTAAGGAGATAAAGAAAACCTAATATTTAGTAGTGGCCCCGTAATCATTGACGACTGGGGCCCTCCCGACCATCCCCTTCCCATTCGTTGATGTATTAAGGATTTTGGTTTACTTGATATGTCAGTGAAGGAAGAATGACGCCTGAATCAGCGTCTGGTCAAAGATCCACACAAGTACATCCACGATATGATGGAAAGCTTATTGGATAGTTATTCTTATTTTCTTTTTGTTTTTATTTTTTACAAAGTTTTTTCGTAGTGAGAACCCAATTCATAATGACTGAAGCCATGAGTGAGGTCGCGTGCGCTCATGATGAAGGCTCCTCAGATTTTAAATGCTCTGCGCGGTAGATTCAAACTACGGCGGATTAGTGTTTGAAGAGGATGCCTTATGTAATAGGCATGTTCGTCAATGATTACGGGGCCACTACTAAATATTAGGTTTTCTTTATCTCCTTACAGGAGTCAAACCTATAATGTTGCCTTTATGGACTTGAAGAAGGCCTATGACAGAGTGGATAGAGAAGGTACAGTAACACCTCGATTTTCCGGCATTCAAGCATCCGGTAACTTCAAACAACCGGAGGTTTTAGGAAATTATTAAAATTAAAATTAAAATACCGGTAATAAAAAAAAAAAAAAAAAACACACGTTAATTTTTGTCTTACCAGCATTATTTCATCATAACAAATAATAAATACTGTACATATAATATTAGGAAAAACTATTTAAAAAGCACCAATAAGAAATATATATATATATATATATATATACTGTATAAAATAGTCTGTGGTTCTATACGGGTAACGGCGACGTCAGTAGAACAAGCAACAACAACAAAAGAGCGGGAATAGGCCTCTCAGTCTTGCCCGATCGATCCGTATATACAAACATTCTCATATTGGACATATTATCTCAATAATGTCCTTAGGATGGCGAGCCCGGGCAAGAAGGGTTAAGGGAAGTAGAGGCAAGGAGAATAGTAGCCCTGCTAGGGAAGTTGAGGCCAGGAGTGTGCGGCTCATGGAAGAGGTCACTAGCTGGGGAGTCTGTATCCTGAAGCCGTAAAGCCCTACGAATGGTAACGAGATCACGATGGTATTGCAGTGGGGGTTCGCCACTTTCCGCTAACACAGATATAGAGTAGGAGACGAGCGGAAAGCACCCGAGCACAGGCGGAGACCTTGATGATGGATCGGATCAAGTCTTTTCAAAGTCATCTCGGAGGCCGCCCCGTATATGGAGCACCCATAGTCGATGATGGAAAGAACGGTAGCCTTATACAATAAGGTCAACGTGGAACGCGTGGCGCCCCAAGTAGTAAAAGATAATTTCTTCAGGAGGCTGAGAGCTGAATGACATTTTGCTCGAACATAAGCAACATGGGCTTTCCAGTTGAGGTGACGATTTAGTCCTAGTAGCTGACAATGTGCAAGATGCTGAGGCCAAATTCAGAAGATGGAAAGAGGGCATGGCGAGCAAGGGTTTAACCCGGCAGCTGCGGAGAGACTCTTAAGAGGTTTTACTTGGCGACTGGGGAGACTCTTAAGATCCTAGACCTAAAAAAAAAACATTTAAAACACCCCAGTGGCACTTTAAAAAAAAAATTGTGTTTAAGTGAGATAATTCCCCTCCATACCTTCAATCACTCCTTCACATGTGTCAAGTCCCCTCCTTCCCTCCTTTCCCCCCCCCCCCCCCTTCAATTATCACCTATTTTCCCTGTTATTCCCTTATTCATTGGTATATTTTTGTGTTACCATTTCCAGGCCGGTTCCATAGTGTTGTCATGTGACTAGCGAGTGTGTTGCGTAATGGAGAGACTGGGAGAGTGTGAGGGAGTAAGTCAGTAAGGCTTCAGCCCTCGAGAGGAGAGGGTGGTACGGCCGGCTGGCTCACATTTGATGAATGAACCGCTCAGTAATAATTCGCAATTTTGACCATCCAAACACTATTCCCACTTGTTTTATTGTTATTACATGTTACTATCTTCATGTTAAATGTAAAATAGGCGCATATAGATAAGTACAGTACTGTATTAATTATATTTATGGTAAATTAACGATTTTAGTGAGGAATTAATCAGAATACCTACGCACAGGGATATGGTGTATACTACAGGGGCTGCGCACTTTACGAGTTAAGAGTCAATATTAACAAAACCAAGGTTATGCATTGTAGATTGAGACGAGACAATGTGGAAAAGAGCGGTGCATACCCATGTGCAGTGTGTGGAATGGGTGTGGGCACTAACTCGATTCGGTGTAGCATCTGTCGATGTTGGGTGCACCATGGGAGTAAGTGCTGTAGTAGAATAAATGGACCCCTGCCGAAGGATAAGTCAGAAATCGAGAAATTTGAGTGCGTAGTTTTTTTTTTTTTTATATATATATTCCAACTAATCCCTCTTGGGCATAGGCTGAGAGCCTGTACACTCCACCGCTGAACACGGTGAGCCCCGTGAGGTCTTATTCCAGTCTAGGGAGTGAGACATGCGAAGCACCCCAGCTCGAAGCAACCCCATCTCTGAAGCTGCTCCGCCTCCGCGCTTCACCGTCTCATCCCTCAGACTCGGACCCTCACTCTCATAACACCACCTATTGAGCAATTAACTCACTAGGATTGCCCCCCTGTAGCATTTTTTGAATATGGGAATATTAATACAATGCTATTTAATCAGGGAACAATGAGGGTACTTTTTGGGGCATTTTGGTGTGCTGTGGTAATGCACTGAAACTAGGTACAGCACAAATTCCATCCCAATAATATCTTCCCATTGACATATTGGGATTTGAACCCGGGTCCATTGGATTACCAGTCCAGTGGCAAGACCACTCTGCCACATAGGCAAGCTTGTGTTAAATGATGATCCTGTGGCTATGAATTTTGGAAATGAGTCATTGGAGCTGGTGGACATGTTTTGTTACCTATGAGATACCATCTCTGCCGGTGGTGGGGCCGAGGCTGCCACTGTCGCTAGAATTAGATGTGGCTGGGGGAAGTTCGGAGAACTGCTGCCAATTCTGACCATGAAAAGAATGCCTCTCCCCCTGAAGGGAAAGGTTTATGCATCATGTGTTAGAAGTGCAATGACGTATGCCTCAGAAACATGGGCCGTTAAAGTAGAGGATGTCAACAGAATGGAACATAATGAGATGAGAATGATGAGATGGATGTATGGGGCCAAACTGCAGGATAGAATAACTAATGATAAGCTGAGGAGACGCTTAGGTATAAAGAGTATTAGCGAGGAGATGCGTACAAGTAGACTGGGATGGTGTGGACATGTGGAGAGAATGGATGAACAAAATTGGATGAAAAGATAAAGGTCTGTGATTGTGGAGGGAGCTGCACCAAAGGGGTGGACCGAGGAAGACCTGGGATCGGACTATACGTGCCGATCTTGAATCCAAAAACTTGACAAGTGAAGCAGCCCTTAACAGGGTTGCCTGGAATGCCGCCATTATGACAGGAGACTAAAACTGCACGTATGTGTGGAGCACTCGGTCTTAAAATGTTATGTACTGTACTGTATGTCTGTATGTAAGTATGTACAGTATAAAGATTATTGGGACTTCACGCTAGTACCGATAAATCGGCCAGCTCTGGGAGCGGCTGTAATCTTTAAGCCTTACGTTGGATACTCCGAGACTACTACTAAATGGATAGTTTGAAAACACATTATAGAACGTAAAGTTAGTGTAAAGGACCTTGGGGTGTCAAAGTTGCAGCAGCGAAATGGCTAACAAGTTGGATTCTACGTACAGTAAACTTCCGCTAATCCGAAGGGCAGCGGACCGGCCCTCGTTCGGATTAGTGGATTTTTCGGATTATCGGACTTTACCCCTATGAACCTGTGTATGACGAAAACATTGAGGCATTAGGCCACCCAAATGACACAATGGTGCACACACACATATCATATGTTCATGAAATCACTTCAAAAGTTTACCATTGTCATTGTAGCCTATTACCTACTTCAAAACATTCAGATTAATGGTCAAAGGAATCTGCTGCTATAAACGTCTTCTTCTTCTTCCGTCTACTAGCGAGTTTGTCTTGCTCTTGAAGATCAGATCAGATCAGATGTGGTTCGGGAAGTAATGCCTTAACAACGGCACTTCCCTGAGAGGTTCTTGTAATTTTCATTTTGTGATTTTCCTTTTGTGATGTGCTCTGTTATATTATATTGTATTGAAAGCACCCTTGTCTTGTTGTCTTGAAAGCACCCTTGGGACGCTCCGATCACTGAACTATAAATAGTAGCGTATCGGAACGTCCAAAGGTGCGTTTTCAAGCTCAAGACTGAATGCGCTTGCAGAAAATGCGGTGCAAGTCAGTAGCGCATCGGAGCGTCCCAAGGATGCGTTCAAGAGCAAAACAAACTCTCTAGCAGACGATGTGGAAGAAGAAGAAGAAGAAGAAGAAGGTGTTTACGTTTATATCAGTAGCTTCCTTTGACCATTAATCTGAATGTTTTGAAGTAGGTAATAGGCTACAATGACGATGGTAAACTTTTAAAGTGAATTCATGAACATATGATATGTGTGTGCTCCATTATGTGTCATTTGAGTGGCCTAATGCCTCAAAAAGGGGACTTTGGGACTTCTTGAAATTCGGACCATCGGGTGAATTTCGGATTTGGCCTCAAATTGAAAAATTCGGACTATTGGGAGATTCGAATCATCGGTCGTCGGATTAACAGACTTTTACTGTATATTTAGAACACGTGGTGAATTGCCTGTGATAACGCTCTTCAAATCTTTGGTGCTGCCGCGGTTAGAGTACCGTAATGTATTAACATCCCCATCCAAAGTAGGTGAAATAAATTATCAAGAGTGTACAAAAGAACTTCATCTCACATATTTTTTTTTTTTTTTCTCTGTGGATGAGAGACAAAAGACAAAACTGCCTGTGGCGAGTGCGTCCCCCAGAGTTGAAAGACTGACAGGGCCAAAATCAAGGAACCGTTGAGCCAAAATACCTGGACACACGGAGTTTGAAGCTATTTAAGTCATAGGATGAGGGAAAGATGGATTCAGGGAGAGAGTTCCAGAGCTCGGCTGTTGAATAGAAGAAAGATTGGGAGTATCGTTTCACTCTTGAGTTGGAGAGTTGCGCAGAGTAGGGGTGGGATTGTGTTGCAAGACGGGTACTACGTACTCTATGTAGAGGAGGTGGTATACACTGGGAGAGCTCTGAGGAATACTGATTATTGTAGTAGCGACAGAATAGAGAGAGAGATGCAAAATTGCGGCGAAGAGAGAGAGATTGCAGAGAGTCGGTGAGTGGACGTGATTTAAATAAAACAAAAGGCTTTCCTTTCTACCTTGTCTAGAAGCAGGGGCGGATTTACATGTTATGGGTCCCTAGGCACTGGGGTTATGCGGGGCCCCTGTAAATGGGCGAGCGAAGCGAGCCTCTACAGCTGGGGGGTTTGGGGGGGCGATGTAAGCCCCCAGGCAAGAACATTTTGGAAAATTGAGTTCTTTTAGGGGCATTTTGAGGCCTATGGAGGGAGTGAAATCCACTTTATATTGTCCTTGTCCCAATTTTGGTTTGTTTAGTTTGCAAGTTTTACATTTTAATTTATAATGGTTTTAATATGACCATAGTGCTTCTCACTCATGATAATCAAAGACCGATCATATATCTGAAGAAATTCTCTACTCACTATCTGAGGATGCTGGATGGCTTGTCAGAGCAGGTACTAGCATTCAGTGAAGAATAAAACTAAATATTATTTTTTAAGTTGCCAGAGACTGGCTTCTCATCTTAATTTCTGAGCAAATACCCTTTGGCAATTACATGATGCAGTGGTCTTTCATATTAATTTATTTTAAATATTTTCCATTAGGATTTAATTTATTATAATGTTGGTACTAGATTGTAAAACGTTATTTGCTATAGGACTATACAGTCTAAGTAGTGTAACAGTTATAAAATAAAACACACATGGTAGGTTTTCACCGTTGTCATATTTTCTTTGAAAATATCACAACTTTAGTGACACGGTATAATTCTTTTGTATACCCCTATATTACCTATGGGGTAGAAGTTTGGGGTAATGCAAGTGAATTAAAAATTAAACTTATATTTATTTAACAAAAATAAACAAAAATGATAAGAATAATTTAATCGGCTCATTGGCATTGCAGAGAACATTCAGCACCATTATTTCAATCCTTAAAGCTATTACCATTAAAACAAAATTATGTTTCTTCAGTAGCTAAACTTATGTTTAAGATAATGAAATATCTTACTCAAAACTTAATTACAGATGTACAAACTGCAGCAAATCTACATCAACATTTAACCAGGAAGTCAGAAACTGCTTTGTAACTACTGTAGTAAATTGAATTAGCAGATGTATACAGGTACAGTATACACAATTAACCATAGATCTATGTATAAAAAAAAAAATAATGCATATTTTGCAGCTTTTGCTGTATGTAGCTAGGCTAAGGGAATGGATCAGTTGTTGGTTTTGCCAAATGAGGCTTTGAACTTCTGTGAAAGTTTAGTTTGCAAGTTTTACATTTTAATTTAAAATATAGAAAAACAAATATATTTTACTTAGATCAAGTTTTCAATGTGAAAACTGTCATTGACATTATGTCATATAAATTAGAGTGAGTTGCTGAAGATGAAGGCATGATTGCATTGCCAATTATATTTATCATTAGACTAGCATGATAAAACCACCTTTAAATTGTAAACTACTGTCCAAGACTACAAACTATAATTTATTAGTGGCCCCTCCATCATTGACGATTATGCCTATTACATAAGGCACCCTCTTCAAACACTCATTTACCGTAGTTTGAATCTACCGCGCAGAGCATAAAAAATTGAGGAGCCTTCATCATGAGCGCACGCAACCTCACTCATGGTTCAGTCATTATGAAATTGGGTTCTCACTACGAAAAAACTTTGTAACAAATAAAAAAGAAAAAGAAAATAAGAATAACTATTCATAAGCTTTCCATATATTCGTGGATGTACTTGTGTGGATCTTTGACCAGACTCTAACTCAGGCGTCATTCTTCCTTCTCTGCTCTGCGCTCAACCTGCCCGGACGTGCCTCCCCACGCTCCGCTGGTTCCGCATTTGCTGCGTCCCTAGTGAGTTTTTTCTCATTTGTTTACTCCGGGATGTATCGAGTAAGGCTAGTATATGCGTAGCAGGGGTGTCAAGGGCGTGTTGCCCGCAGTGCAGTGTATTTTGGGTCGTGTGTTTGGGGCATCTATTTCGGGTGTACCCTCGTGGTCCCGTAGTGGACGCGTGAAACGTTTTCGCGGTTAGCCAGCTTTGTGATGTAGGTGGCTTTAACTACGCGTGTTAGGCTTCTTCTTATCTTTCTGATGAAGTGGCCTTTTCCTTTTTCCCTGACGTTCTCTGCTTTTTCTTCACTTAGTGAAGTTTTTTCTGGGTCCCGAGTCAGTACTTCCCTTTGCCGGGATTTTTGTGCTACGATGGTGTGTTGGCGGTGGTTCCTGTTGTGATATAATTCAGTGCTTTTTGTTTATATTACGACTTGTTTAAATGTTGTTGTTGTTGTTGTTGTTGTTGTTCCCCAAGCTGCCTGGCCGAACAGCCCCAAGGCCCCGAGCAATTCCAAGGTCATAACCGAGTGCCCCCACAGAACCCTCCCCGCCGACCACAATAAAGCCTGGGTGACCGAAGCCACTCCATGGCGGGGGGCTGAGGAGGGTGCGGAAACGCCTGGGAAACAAAAGCCCCACCCAGGGCCCTGTGCCCCTCAGCAATTATGAAGAGAAAGTTGAGGGGCAAGGGAAAAATGTGACGCTTTGGCTTCCAATCTTGGCAGATTGGGAGGTCAATCCACGGAAGAGACGCCGTCACTTGAGATCTAGAAAATATATAAGTTAAAGGAAAAGTCAGAGCTTTCAGAGTAAGCTATGGGTATGGCAGAGATTGCTCAGCTCTCACTCTGATAGACCAGCCCATCACCACATGACTAGAACCCAATCCTCTCAGCATCAGCTAGGAAAGGCCTTAGAAAGCCACCTTTGGCGGGGGGATAGCTCCCCTATTTCAACCCCTTTCGGGGTTGGGCACCCGCCTACTTGTTTAAATGTTATTTCCGTCTGCTTAGGCCTAGCCAGCCTCGTAGCTTTTCACATGTCCAAGTGTTATTGATTTATGTTATAAATATGTACTACTGTGTCATGTGTGTCCTGGTTTAGTTGTGTTTTGGCTAATTCCACGGACTATTTGTGTGTTCAGATTGAATCTGGGTGGTGTGGGTTGCCTTTCCGGCGGGTTTTCTCGGTTGCACCGTAAAAACCCGGCTGGTTGCCGAGTTTTAATCACGCGTGGTTAAAATAGGCTAGTGTCCCCCGGCGAGTGGTGGCTTGGGGCTCTCCAGGACTGTGTCTCTGTGGTGGAGCCTGTGTTTTCCCGGCGGGATGGCTATACCCATTTAACTAAGTGTTCAAGCGGCCACTTGTTGAGTATAGTTTTTCCCGGTTTTTGCAAAGCCTTTTAAAAAACTAGGCTGTTTTGTTGATATTTCCTCCCCCGCGATCTATTGCAAAGAAGTGGGGTTAGGACCTATTGGGGTTAACGTTAAAATTAATTTCACACCCGGCGGTTGCACCTTGGTGGGTGGGATTAACGAATTTGCAATTCTGTGTAGTTGACCAGACAATTGGGGGATACATTCAAGTATCGCCGCCTTCAACTTACGGCGATCTATGAAGGCTTCGGGAGAAGTCAGATCTAGATTTTGAGACAGGCTAGACGGCGATCTATGAGGGCTTCTGGGCGAAGCCGGATTAGAGATTTCGATAGGCTTAGACTTTTTATGGGATAAACAGATGCCTGAATCTTACTAGGGTTTCAAGTGTAAAGGGATATTTGAAAGACCTCATCTTGAATAAAGATATGCTTCATCTTTATGAGGATTCAGAAGATATGCTTAAATCTTTTGGACAGGTAAAGATATGCTGAAATCTTTAATATGAAACTAGTCGGATTAGAGATTTAGATAGGCTTAGACTTTTATGGGATAAAAAGATGCCTGAATCTTACTAGTCTTTCAAGTGTAAAGAGATACTTGAACGACTTCATCTTTTATAAAGATATGCTTCATCTTTCTGACGATTCAGAAGATATGTGTAAATCTTTTGGACAGGTAAAGATATGCTGAAATCTTTAATATGAAACTAAAGGAAAACGAAAAGTAGTGGCTGACGGCTACGGTTCGTTGACCAGCGGTTTTGTGACACATGTTTGTGTACCTTTTTGGGGTAACCTTACGAGCCTGGGAGCAGGCTTCCTGTGTTATTCCCGGCGAAGTGGGCTCCACACATTTATCCAGGGGATCATGCTGACACCTGTTGGTTATGGTTTTCTCGGCTTTTCAACGCCATTAAAAACAATGCTGTTTGTTTGTTTGGTCTTGCCCTCCCGGCGACCTTTTCACAAAGAGGTCTGGGGCAGGTACCATTGGTTTGACATTGAATATAAAACCCGGCGGTTGTACCTTCGGGTGGTTATATTAACGAATTTGCAATTCACTATGGTTTGCCAAACGATTGATTGATACAATAGGGTATCACGGCCTTCAAGACGGCGATCTATGAGGGCTTCTGGGAGAAGTCGGATTAGAGATTAAGATAGGCTTAGACTTTTTATGGGATATAAAAAGATGCCTGAATCTTACTAGTGTTTCAAGTATAAAGGGATCCTTGAACAAGGATCAAGAGCAAGAAGCTGTGCAGGGGAAAAGAACCCCCTTAGGCGGTTGAGCACACCCAGCTTCTGGGAGGCTGCCTTAGCAAGACTGGTAATATGGTCCTTCCAAATGAGAGCAGAAGAAAAAGAGACACCAAGAATATTGAGAGAAGCTGAAGGGTTGATTTTTGTATTGTTGAAGAATAAGGGATAGTCCGCTGGGAGATCCTGACGGGTAGATAAATGGAGAAATTGGGTTTTGGAAGCATTAAAGTTAACAAGGTTTTCTCTGCCCCAATTGGAAATAGTATTTAGATCAGAATTTAAGAGTTCTATGGCTTCATTACGTTTGTCGTTGAGGGATTGCTGGCTGGGGTGTTCTGAAAAACTAATGGAGTAGTGTAAGGTTGAGTCGTCTGCGTATGAATGGATGGGAATTAAGGTACAGTTAAGGAGATAATTTATAAAAATTAGAAAGAGAATAGGAGATAGGACAGAGCCCTGAGGAACACCAGAGTTTATAGGGTGAGGAAGTGAACAATGGCCGTCCACAACCGCAGCTATGGAACGGCCGGAAAGGAAATTAGAGACAAAGGCACAGATGGAGGGATAGAAACCGAAGGAGGGTAGTTTAGAAATTAAAGATTTATGCCAGACTCTATCGAAGGCTTTCGATATGTCTAGTGCAATAGAAAAAGTCTCACCGAAGTCCCGAAAGGAGGATGACCAAGAGTTAGTAAATATGAAAGAAGATCACCAGTAGAGCGACCCTTAAGGAAGCCATACTGGCGATCTGAGAGCAGATTATGAGAAGAGAAATGCTTAAGAAATTTGGAAGCAAGAATAGTTTCAAAAACTTTAGAAAGACAAGAGATAAGAGCAATTGGACGATAGTTGGAGGGTTGAGAGCGGTCACCCTTCTTTGGGACAGGTTGAATGTGAGCAAACTTCCAGCATGAAGGGAAGACGTTAGAGGATAGACAGAGACGAAAGAGTTTGCCTAGGCAGGGAGTCAGCACGGAAGCACAGTTTTTGAGAACAACAGGAGGAACACAGTCCGGACCGTACGCCTTATTAGTGTTAAGCCCAGAGAGGGTAGAAAGTACATCTTTAGAAGAGATTAGGATATTAGGCATAAGTAAGAGAGGAGGGCGGAGAGGGAGGAATAGCACCGGAATCATCCAAGGTGGAGTTTCTAGCAAAAGTTTGAGCGAAGAGTTTAGCTTTGTCAGAGGAAGAAGTGATGGTTGTGCCATCAGAGTGGGAAAGGGGAGGGAAAGACGAGGAAGAGAAATTGTTGGAGAGGTTTTTGGCTAGATGCCAGAAAGCTTGGGAAGAGCTAGAGTTGGATAGTTCAGTGGATAGTTTGGCAAGTCGAAGAACAGATTTGGCTTGATTCCGGGCAGAAACATATGAAGAATGAGAGTCTTGAGTTTTAAGGCGTCGGTACCGTTTGAATGCTTCCTCCTTATTGCGGACAGCAGTAGAACAGGCGTGAGTAAACCAAGATTTTTTAGCATTAGTCTGAGAGAAAGAGAATGGAATGTATGCTTCCATGCCCGATAGGATTACCTCGGTAATGCGTTCAGCACTCTCCGAGGGTCCTCGGCCATGGAAGCAGAAATCATACCATGGGAAATCAAAGAAGTACTGCCGAAGAGCCTCCCAGTCGGCAGCGCCAAAGTGCCACAAGCGCCGCCGGCTAGGAGGATCGGGTGGCTGTACTGGAGAGATAGGACAGGTAACAGAGATAAGTTTATGGTCGGAGGAGCCCAAAGGAGAGAAAAGATCGACAGTATAAGAAGAAGGGTTAGAAGTTAGAAACAGGTCAATGTTGGGCCGATCTCCGATGCGATCCGGGATACGGGTGGGTTGCTGAACTAACTGCTCTAGGTCATTTAGGATAGAAAAGACGTAGGCTTGTTCACCAGGTGGATCAGTAGTGTGAGAGGAGAGCCATTGGCGGTGGTGAACGTTGAAATCTCCTAAGATGGAGATTTCTGAGAAAGGAGAAATGGATAGAATGTGTTCCACTGTAGAGTTTAGATAGTCAAAGAATTTGGGAAAGTTGGTAGAGTTAGGGGAAAGATAGACAACACAGAAATATTTAGTAAGAGAATGATAGGAAAGTTTGAGCCATAAAGTTGAGAATTCAGAGGAGTCGAAATCGGGAACACGAGAGCAAATGAGTTTGTTGTGCACATATACACAACATCCGCCTTTGGCTTTGAAACTAGGATAGAGAAAGTAGGAGGATACAGAGAAGGGGTTGCTGGATGTTGCTACAGACACCTGAGTTTCGGTGAGGAAGAGAAGATCAGGTTTGTAGGAGGAGAGATGGTGCTCAACAGAGTGAAAGTTAGAGGAAAGTCCGCGAATGTTGCAGAAATTAATAGAAAGAGTAACAGGCCGAGGTCCAGGTAATTGTGTGGGGTCGTCAGGGGATGGTCGGTCGGGTGAGGGAGCATTTATGGTCCCCCCCCCTGGGGACTCCGAGGCTGGGCTACAATTCATCATATTGTGTTTTTTTAAATTTTGGTGTGGAGGAATGAAGTGTGGTGTGCATGTTTAGTGTAGTGAAGTGGATAGGAGGAAGAGGTGCTTGTGAGAGCTAGCTGGATTGCTCTCAGTGTAAATGAGGCACAAAGAAAATCAGTAAGAGAGGCCAATCAAATGAAACAGGAGTTCCAGCGACTCTTTATCACATGCCTATAACCTCACCTGGGTCTAGCCCTGATCGATTGGTGCCTACAATCTCCTCACATGAAATTTGTAAGCTCTTAAGTGTTAAAGTTTTAATTCAAAAGGATAACACTGCGGCGGTGGCTTTGCAAGAAGTGAACCAACTTCTCGCTACTTATTCAATGAATGTAGCACATAAAGCATTGCAATGTGATAACCTTGAGCTTTGGGAGCTTCTAATTATCAAACATCCCCCCCCCCCCCCTCAGTGTAAGATACGTGCACGTAAGACCTCAGAGTCTGGGCGGGGACAGGTTGCCACACCCTCCCCCGGCAAATCTAAGAGGCCTCGCTCCCCGTCACCATCGGCAACGGCGACGAGGTCCACATCAAGGTCACCCCTGAGGAAGCAGGTGACAGCTTCGGGCCACTCTGCTTCACCTTCACAGAAGAAGAAAAGGAAGAGAGTGAGGGACCTAAAGACCTTAACTAGTACTAAGCATCAGTCAAGTAGGAGTCATCAATCTTCCACAAAGGGATCCTCCGGTGCGAAAGGACTCACGGCTATCGCCGGAGCCTGGTACCCCGCTTTCTGCCTCTACCCCCACCAAGTCTAACGTCCAATCTGACAGGTCGGGGGTGGAGTCAGCGAATGTGGTGGAGGATGCCCCGGCGGACATTTCATCACCTGATATTCATGCTTTTCTACCAGGTCACGTGTGTCAGCCTCAGATTTAGTAGTATCTTACAGAAACTATAAACCTCTAGGGTGCTCGGGTGAGGGCTCCCATTTTTTTTTTTTTTTTTTTTTTTTCTATATTCCAACTACTCCCTCGCGGGCATAGGCTGAGAGCCTGTACATTCCACCGCTCAACACGGTGAAGCCCGTGAGGTCTTGTTCCAGTCTGGGGAGTGAGACATGTGAAGCATCCATCATGGCTCGAAGCAGCTCCATCTCTGAAGCGGCTGGTTGCTTCGCTCAAGTGCTTCACCGTCTCACCCTCCAGACTCAGACCCTCACTCTCACAACGCCACCTATTGAGCAGTGAACTCACTAGGCATTGCCCCCCTGTAACATATTTTGAATGTGGGAATATTCATACAGTGTTATTTAATCAGGGAACAATGAGGGTATTTTTTTGGCATTTCGGTGGGCTTCGTGGTAATGCACTGATACTAGGTACAGCACAAATTCAATCCCAATAATATCTTCCCATTGACATATCGGGATTTGAACCCGGGTCCATTGGATTACCAATCCAGTGGCATGACCACTCCACCACACCTCCCCTAAAGAGTATACCTTTGGAGAGTATACCAAGCTTGCAAGCGAGTGTCAGCCACAGCCAAGGTGTATGGCGATACTCACAGCCCTGGCAGGACGGAGCACATCCTTTTGTGACTCAAGTGGTGGCTAACGTCCACCGGGATGCCGATGTACCATCTTCTATCCCAGATTTAACATGGCGGCATGGGGAGGTCCCGGCTTCGGCGGGATCTTCCCATAATAGGCCAGACTTAAGGGATGAAGAACGGCGTTCTCTGGTCTCAAAGATGGAAGTTGAAGAGTCGAGTCACCTTCTAGACGACTCTCAGGGTACTGTCGAATCTCCACGGAGTTCGTCATCTGCTAGGTATGTAACTACGGAAGAGATTGATGGATTACTATTAAATGCACTTAATAAGTTCTTTGGCCCTCCGCCAGAAACTCCTACATTTGGTATGGGAGCTCCCGCGACATCGACGAATGTGCGACCTCTGGCTATATCCATTGCTTTAGCTAAAATACCTAACCCTCCTCTTGTGTCAGATCCAATTTCCAATGTGCCAGGCACAGCAGCTCTCACTACTTCCAATGTGCGAATCATCTCAGACATAACTCCCCCCCTCCCCCCCCCTTTAGACAAGGCACCAGTCGAAAAAAGCAGCTATGCCCCTTTTATACGGGCCTGATGAGTCATGGGTAGCATTGTTCCCAACTAGGCCTGAGGCAGCACAAGCTACTAGGTCGGGGGAGCTCCCTGTACCACATGAGTGGGTAATCCAAGGCGATAGTCAATGATTACGGGGCCACTGCTAAATATTAGGTTTTCTTTATCTCCTTGCAGGAGTCAAATCGATAATGTCGGGGGAGCTCCCTGTACCACATGCGTGGGTAATCCAAGGCAATAAGTCTAGAAAACTCAGAGCTTTGGATAGTCAAGGAAAGGTTTTGGATGTTCCTATTAAGGTCGTTCCAAGTTATTATAACCATGACTTTTTGGTGTATGCATCAACACCAGCCCTACCCCCTGCCTTAGCTTCAAGCTATTTTCTGACTGGAATAAGAATGATGGCTTTAACGACGTCACGGCACTTTCTGCTTTGACGCCGGAGTTGGATATGTTTCCGATCACAGACTCAGCCTCTAATCCAGTCTTGCAGGTGGGGCAGTTAAATACGGGACCTTGGGTGGAATGGGAAACAGAGGCTCAAAATTTTGCCACTACCTTCACTTCAAAATCTTCTCACCACATCCCTCAAGAAAACCATTCTTGGTTCTCTCTTCGGGTTTTTGGTGCTGGAGGAGTCCCCTCTGCTTTGTTTGATTTCTTGGCTGCCCCTAAAAAATCAATTTGTGCGAATTAAAAGATCCGTTTAGCACGCCTTCCCCAGCTCACCTAGACCGTGAGTTTAGGTTAAGAAGAAAAGCGTTTAGACTGTTTTTCGCAATATATTGTTACCCAGCAAGTAACAAAGTATATGGTACGCTCGTCTCAGGCGATCGAAGCTGCGGAAGTCAGGAAAGCCGTTGAACTTTCCCGGCGCTTGCTTCTCCAAACTTCCATTCAGTCTTTAGGAGATATTTGGCCGGCCTTATTAAGAGGCAGTTCGAGCAAGGCAGGATCTGAGGATGTTCTTAGTGAAGAAACTTCCTGACCGTATTGCAAGCCAAGTAGTTCTGTCTCCAGTTCTAACTCCTTCTTTGATTTCACCAGCAGTTTGGAAGACTGTTTTCAATATGGCACAAGCTTTCAAACAAAGTCCCGGCAAGCCCTGATGCCCATGTTAGAACAAGGGATCAGGATCTTGTGGTATCTGGATGACTGACTGGTGGTGGCAGAGACAGAAAAGTTATGCAACACTCATGTCTACATTACGTTAAACCATTTCAAATCTCTAGGATTCAAGGTCAACTTAGTAAAAGTCAAACCTTGTTCCCTCACGAGTATTTCAGTGGATAGGGCTGGTCGAGGCCACAGCATCTCTCACTCTGAGTCAGAGTGTGGACACTCGAAACAGATTTCGCAAAAAATTTTTGTTCCTCCACAGTCTGACTATGACACAGAGACTTTGGGAATCTCTAGTCGGTTCTCTCAACTGGGTTCAACTAACTGTGAAGTTGGGCCGGTTGAAAGTCAAACGTTTAATCTTGGAGGGCAACAAATGTTTCCCGCTATTACCGGCGGGAATATTATGGCCTATCCCAACATTATTACACAGCTTACTAGCGGTTTGGGCGAAGAGAGAAATGTTGCACTCAGTCATGTCATGGACCTCTCCTCCGCTGTCGGTATGGGTGGACACGGATGCGTCAGGGACGATAGGTTGGGGCTTTCAGTCAAACCTCGGGCATCAGGGTCAAGGGCTTTGGTCCCATTCAGAAACCTCCCACATAATTGTAAAAGAGTTATTAGTCCCCTTGTATTTCCTTCAAGTTCACGGCTCTACTTTACGGGAAAAGTCGGTGGCCTTCAAGTTGGAAAATCTCAAGGCAGTTCACTGCATTCAGAAACAAGGGTCAACGAGGTCTCGGAAGTTGCTAGACGTGTCAGAAAAGATTTTTGTTCTAGCCGACAAGCTGCACATTCATCTTCATGCATCTTATCTCCCAGGCGTAGCAAACGTCTGGGCAGACGCTCTGTCTCGAAGACAAGAGCACAACAGTCGAGTGGGCACTCAAGCAGAACATTTTCGATCAAATGATTGCAGAGCCTTACCGTCCACGTGTGGATATGTTTGCGTCAGAGGAGAATCACAAACTCCCTCGGTACCTCACACGCTGGACATTAACGCCGGCGGGGGGGCCCGATGCTTTGGTGACAGATTGGAACATGTGGAGTTCCATTTATCTGTTTCCGCCACCAGCTGCTTCTCTAATGTGCCACGTAGTCAACAAACTACAGGATTATCAAGACGTAGTCTCGTTACTCGCGCCCCTGTGGCCGGCGCAGTTGTGGTACCAACAATTGATAACGTGGTGCCCGAACCCGGTGTCGCTCCCGGTCGGGTATTTCCACTTAGACACAATTGGCAACCTAAAGTCCTCGCTGACTTTTGCATTGTGGTCATTCAGGAGGCCTAGTGGCGAATGCCGTATGGTAGAAACGTGACAGATAAATTTATGAATCAGTACACACAATCTCCCAAGAGGCAATATCAATCTCATTGGCAGTCCTTTACTTCTTGGATAGTTAGAACAGAACAGACGGTACCTTCGGTGGCATTAGTTTTTAATTCTTTAAACTATTTGTTTGAACAGCAATGTCTATCTGTAGTGACTCTAGATAATCACTTAACAGCTATCAGGGTGCCATTCTTTGACCTTACAGGTCTAACCATACCACAAGCGGAAGAAACAGGTTTCATGAGGCATGCTTCAAACTCCGCCCACCTCCCCGATTCACATTGCACCTTCTCCAGGGTTCAGCGCCAAGAATGAGCACAGTGAACACGTGTTTTCAGAGTTCACAGTGCCGGCGTTGAAAAGGGGTAAAGTGCATCATAATTTATGTCCAGTGCAAGCTCTAACCAAATTAAAATGTAAAACTTGCAAACTAAACAAACCAAAATTGGGACAAGGACAATATAAAGTCAAATTAAATTATCAAAATCGCTATGTGGAAAAAACGCTTACTAAAATGAAAATTATTAAATAAAAGAACACAATCCACCACATAGGGTGTACATTACTACATAAGCAAGTTAATCTGTTTCCCAAGCAAACTAATCGCACATATAACAACGCACTATCGTCACGTTAAAGGAAGTAGTCAAGTTTGGGAAGTCCGGGACGTTCTGGCAAATTTTACTAAACTCTGCATGAATAAAGAAACTACATGTTAAATGTCAAAATATTATTTAAAATCAAATTTGCAACATGACAAGACATTAACAATAGTACAAAATACAAATATTGATAAGATATCTATACTATTACAAAATAATATATAAAATACAGTACAGCACTCACTAACGATAGTGCTATCGGGTAGGTACCTGTAAGCATAGCATGCCTCAAGTGACCAATCAATAACTACCCTACAAATAACCTACATTTATAGCACAAATAAACTAAGGAAATCGCAAAAGTAAGCAATTGATACTATCGACAATGAATACATATAATATAAAGACAAATAATTGCAAACTATGAAGTAACAACAGATTTAAACAAAGAGTACTCTTTTAACAAGAACAATAAATTTAAAAAATCATCAATATTAATAATAATAATAATAATAATAATAGAAAAAGAAAAAGATAAACAATAAATACAGACAAAAAGTAAGCAGAGGTTATACAAGAAACTTCAAGTTAAAAATGCTTGATTAAATTATTGATGTCAAATTTTAGAATACAGTCACAATAATTGACCCTAAAAAGATTAAATTTATGGAACAATTTACTTGCCTCAAAACCTCTGTCCACTAAGAGTCTGTATAGTAACCTAGCTCTAGCCCAAAAGTCATCTACTTTAGTGCAGATTTTACAAAATCTTATTAATTGGGAATAAAAACAATTATAAGTTATTTTACTATCGATATTACTACTAGGGAAAGGAAAGTTTATTACGTTAAAATTAAAATCATCAACTTTGTGATATACTTTAAGTATGCACTGTTCATTAACAATCTCTATATTTATATCAAGAAAATTTTCAACTTTATAATTTACGTTACATTGTGTGAGGGGAATAGAATTAGGGTAAATAAGTTTAGCAACTTGATTAAAATTTAACAAATTGCAAACAAGAATATCATCAATATATCTACTATTATTATTAACAGTTTAGCAAGTGCTAATTTTTCTGGAATTTTATTTTTCTTGCTACTGTCAACTAAGTCTTTTATATATTTAAATTCTAAAGCAAGCAAGAATAAGTCTGCAATTAAAGGGCTAGCATTTCCACCCATAGGAATTCCTAATATTTGTTTGAAAATGTACGGCCCGAATCTAACATAAGTATTGAAAAGGAGGAATTTAAGGGCATCTTTAAGTTTAGTTCTATCAAAATATACAGAACTAGTGGGAGTAGAGCTAAGTGATGCATTATTAAAATATGTATAAACATTTATGAAATAATTACCATTCCTAACGAACCTGTCAAAGTGCAAATCTATAATAAAGCAAAGCTCTGAATATACTAAATCTAAAGGCAAATTGGTATACAAAGTTGAAAAGTCGAAGCTATGTACCGAGGTAACTTTCGGCATGGTATTTATTTTATCAATAACTTCTAACGAATTGTCAACACTCCAATAATAGTTAATGCCAGTTCTTCTCATGATGGTATTACAATATCTTTTATGAGTACTTTTAATGTATTTTAAGCAATTTACTACTTGTTCTGATAGAGTTTTAGTGGTAGCAAATTTTGCTCCGGCAATAAAGCGATATTTATAAGGTCTTTTATGAAATTTAGGTAACATGTATAATTTTGCAATGCACTTGTTCTTATCAGAAAGTTTAATATCAAATATTATATTTTTCTTGGTATGTTCATCGATTAAGTTATCAATATTCAGATTATTTTGAATTTCATAAACAGAATTACCGCAAATATTTTTACATAATATGTTACCCTTAAATATTTGAGGGTGGCACCTCTGCATCAACAGGGTGCTTTATGGGTAGCTAGTACGGGCAAACGCTTAATGAAACGTAAAATAGCTTCTCTCTTGGTCGAAGTCATTAAAGAGAGTAATCCCGGCGTTGTGGGTAGGGCCCATGATTTACGCAAATGGGCAGCCTCTTTGCATTTCCTTCAGAATTTTTCTGTTGTAGATATTACGTCCACACATTTGTGGGCCTCTAATCATACGTTTTTGAATCGATACCTTTCAGTAGCTCTAGACAAACCTTCCTTGCCATGTATAGCTTTAACCCTCCAGCCCCGGCTATGTATTATATATATTCCTCGAAACCCGGGTGTTTTGGCCGAAAAACGTCTAGGCTAGGCTACCGTATATTCGTTAATCAGACTGCTTCCCGCATTCCCACGCATCCCCAAGCGTAGCTGTGTTATTTACCTGTAGAATGGCATTAAGTAGAGCTCTCTAAGTCAACTGGTTGAGCTGTGATGATGATTTCATTGGAGAAAACTTTATGGCAAAAACAGCCACGTTACACTACTTTTCGATACTTAACAACAACTGTGACGTTGACCACTCCGTTAGAACCGCATGGCTTGTCCTACAGTGACTCACTAGGATCACCAGGGCAGTGGATGGGGCTACAGTTTATGTATTAGAGTGTGCTTTATTTCATATGAAAGCTCGTGTCATGGGCAGTCCAGAAAGGCTCTTTGTTTTCGCCCATGTCAAGGCTTTATATATTTAATTGTAAAGTATATATTTTATCATTAACTAGTAATGATAGGATGTGGGAGAGAGAGAGGGAGTAGAACAGAGTGAGAGGGGGCGCGCAGTGTTTTTTGTCCCGCTCGATGACGTCACGGCTGGCTGCCTCGCGGGGGTTGGTGGAGAGAGGCCCTTACCATGCTGTAAGCTTTGCTAGTGGTTAGATGACTTGTAACCGCTGTTTTCCCACGCGGCTCGAGCTAGTGCGAGTATATATACAGTTCCTCGCCACTCTCTCCCTCAGATCTGGTTTCTAGAATGCACCCATCTTTTTCCCTTGCTATCTGTCGCAGCTCCGTACCTGAGAATCTTTTCCTCTGCCTATCTCTCTCATTTTCCATATCCTTCACCACCTTTTATTAATATTATACCCCCTCTGGTTAACTCTGCAAAATCAGCTTCATACTGGCCAGTTGTATTGTGTGTTAAGGTCTGATATAGCCTATGTATGTTAGTTGTTAAGATAAGTGGATCACGAAGCATTGGTTGGCATTTATATTGTTTAGTACTGCTTCCTTTAGTTATTAGTGTTCTGTTGGATTAGATAATGCTAGACTAGGAGTCTGATATTATAGGTATTGTTTCCTATGAGTGCTGGCTTCAGTTAAAAGCGGCACGACATACCTGAGAACTGGAGTTGATTGAGTAAATTCTAGTCTGTGTGCCATTAAGAGTAGAGCATGCACGAATGAGGGTTTTTTGCCTATACCATTCTGCACTGTTCTAGTCTCGATTGTTTGTCTTTGAGGTACGCCAGGAGAACGCTTAATATTTCGGTATTAAGGTTTCTCAAGAGAGCTACCCTTCATTATAACGTAATATTTGACGCACAGACTTGAGATTTGCACTAGGCTATGCGCACCAGTATCTCGTATCATTGACTCTAGCTAGACTTTATCAGTACATACATACATACATACATAAAATTTTAAGACTGAGTGTTCCACACATAAGTGCAGTTTCAGTCTCTTGTCCTAATGGCGGCATTCCAGGCAACCCTGTTAAGGGCTGCTTCACTTGTCAAGTTCTTGGATTTGAGATCGGCGCGTATAGTCCGATCCCAGGTCTTCCTCGGTCCACCCCTTGGTGCAGCTCCCTCCACAATCACAGACCTGCATTTTTTCACCCAATTTTGTTCATCCATTCTCTCCACATGTCCATACCATCCCAGTCTACTTGTACGCATCACCTCGCTAATACTCTTTATACCTAAACGTCTCCTCAGCTCAACATTTGTTATTCTATCCTGTAGCCTGGCCCCACACATCCATCTCACCATTCTCAGTCACAGTAGACATTAAGTATATTAAACCAATTACTCTTTTTATGCATACCCATTTATTATTACACAAGCATTTCGCAGCCTAGTTTGATGTATTGAGACACAAACGACTTAGGCTCTTTTTGTTGATAGGAATACTGCATTGTCGTGGCGATTATTATTATTGTTGTTGTGTTTAGGATATTCTTGGCTCCGACGGCATTATATATTCTGCCTTTTTGTGTGCATAGCCTGCACGAGCATTGTTCCGCTGCCTGCCTTTTTGGGTTCCATTTCCGATACGAGCATCTTTATAGCATCTAACATTTAAAGAAGATTCCTTGTTAGTGTTGAAGGACTTTAGTGCACTTTCTTTCATGCAGGAGTGCCTGACATTTATTGATTAAAGTAACGTAAGCTGTAACTTCTCTTACCACCTTACTTTGCATACCATAACCAAGCACCTTCGGTTATAGGTAGTAATAGGCTGTTTTCACATAACATTAAGCCTAGAGTACACGCACATTTATTGAGAGTTTGATAGCCTATTATTGCATATAGAACTCTGTAGAGTATTTGTGTTCTTTGTTCACTGGGAATATACATCAGAGGTTGGAGCTAGCGCTTTCCGTTGTAGCATTTATGCCATTACTAGTCCAATGAATAAGAGCCCTGATATATTTGAACCCCAGTCGTAACACAACATACAGGCACACACGAACAAGCGACGCTCTCCTTCTTGTGGCCGGAGATGCGGGGCGTCGGTCCAGCCGGCTGTTGTTTACATGCGTCGGACCGACGCCTCGCACACGAAGCTCACAGGCTTTCAACCACTGGGCGTTCAAGAGCCCTTCCGGGTACCTGTTATATGCTTTTTTATGGGCGTTCAAGAGCCCTTCCGTGGTGAGAGGGTTAAGGCAGAGGGTCTAGGTGGCCCCTAAGTCACTTATTGTTTAATTTCAAGAAAAGGGGGAGGGGGGGGGGGGGTGCAGTCAGTGTAACATAGGACACCCTAGACCCCGCCGTCACATACTGTTCATGGGTGTTGTGATATGAAAATTTCTCTGTACTATTCTTTACAGGAAGTTGTGCTAGTACAATTGTAGTACAAACAACAGTGTTGTTGTCAGTAGTTTTGGCTGTGAAGCAATCTAATTTTAAGCTTGGATATGTTTTTTCAAGATATATCCACTAGTTTTATGGGGTTTATATGTGCACATGTAAACTTATAAGTTTTTATTTTTTCACCACTTAATTTAAGTGGGGTGCCTTCTTAACTGGCGGATCTGTGTTCAGATTCTCAGGGTTAACCTTTTTATCAAGCAGGCTTCTTTGAAGCACGCTCCTGCTTGTACCCCTTTTTGGTATATATGTGCTGCGCCAAAATATATATCTCTTTTTTACAAAGTAAGAATACTATGTGGTTGTTTGATTATCTGCTTTTGCTAGTTATGATATGATTACGAATGTCCCCCTCCAGTCTTAGATATCAGGCATAATCGTCAATGATGGAGGGGCCACTAATAAATTATAGGTTTGACTCCTGCAAGGAGATAAAGAAAACCTAATATTTAGTAGTGGCCCCGTAATCATTGACGACTGGGGCCCTCCCGACCATCCCCTTCCCATTCGTTGATGTATTAAGGATTTTGGTTTACTTGATATGTCAGTGAAGGAAGAATGACGCCTGAGTTAGCGTCTGGTCAAAGATCCACACAAGTACATCCACGAATATATGGAAAGCTTATGAATAGTTATTCTTATTTTTCTTTTTCTTTTTTATTTGTTACAAAGTTTTTTCGTAGTGAGAACCCAATTTCATAATGACTGAACCATGAGTGAGGTTGCGTGCGCTCATGATGAAGGCTCCTCAATTTTTTATGCTCTGCGCGGTAGATTCAAACTACGGTAAATGAGTGTTTGAAGAGGGTGCCTTATGTAATAGACATAATCGTCAATGATTACGGGGCCACTACTAAATATTAGGTTTTCTTTATCTCTTTGCAGGAGTCAAACCTATAATTGTAACTTATTACCTTTCTACTTAGCCTAATGCAAGACGGTATTGTAAGTGATTGGAAAATGGGCTAGACAAAATTAGTTTTCATAAAAAATAGTACAATAGCCTAGATTATATAGATAAAATATATATATTGGTAAAATATATTTTGCTATATAGGCTATTATACATTTGTAATATAATAAATATATATATAATATCCGGGTGGATGGGACTCGTTAGCCTTGGTCGGCAACCCATCTAGGGGAGACAACCTTATACAAATCCGGGTGGATGGGACTCGTCAGCCTTGGTCGGCAACCTGTCTAGGGGAGTAAACCTTATACAAATCCGTACTGCTCACCTAAGGGTGAAGCAGGTTAGTGGATGGACTAGCCGCGCACTACTGTAGAAAAATAGTGCTAAAAATATACATAGAAGGCCTCGGAGTTAGACGGACCCTAAGTTGAGTGGTCAATCCTGTAAGTCCTTCAGTAAACTGGCATGGATTGTCCTTCTCACAGGGGTTAGGTCTGCTTGGGGGCGTTTTGTGTGTGGCCACCCTCGTAAAGAGGAGTAAGGCGTCCGGCAATAGATAGATAGATAGAATATAATAAAATCGTCTAAAAGAAGCCAGAAAAATATTAAAAGGATGGCACTGGTACTGAATGGGTTAAGCTAATGGAGGCAAACAGCCTAAGGACTAAGGAGATTGATTAGCATGGGTCTAGATTCCATAGACCTAGGCACACAATATTGCACCTCCACCTACGGGAACTATCTGCTCCTCTTGAATCTCGTCTGGGCTAGGAAACGAGCGTGCCGAGCTCTGTGCTATAGCGGCGCCTACTATCCATACACTACCCATCAATAATAATAGGTTTAGCAAAAATACAAGGCCTAGGCAGTGCCAGTAACATAACCACTTAATCACGGGTATTTATAAGTGAGAATCGGTGAAAGAAATTGAGAAAACAGTCCTAGATTCCCAATAATCAATAATATAATGTTAACAAAACATCCGTTCCTACCTTCTCAGCCAAGCTGCTTGGTCAGTTCTGTTTATCAAACGCCAGTAACATTCGAGGCTACGTGAACTTTTGAATTTAATAACTTATAACATGAATAACTAACTGTTTTCTTCTACCAGGTAAACGGATTACGTGTTTTACGGTTTTAAAATAAATATAAGGCAATCATTATACATTTAATACCCATTATTTTATGTTCTAAAATTCATAATGCCATTAATCCCAATAGTACTGGGAATGGGGTAATCGCTAACAAAAAATAATAACCGAAAATGATTTTTTTTTTTTTTTTAGGCCAAGGTGTGGGCCCCTTGGGGGCGCGGGGCCCTAGGCCATGGCCTACTCGGCCCCCTCCTAAATCCGCCACTGTCTAGAAGTACTGTGTGAGAGGATCCTCCCCACACATGTGAACAATACTCAATACAAGGATGCACTGTGCCCCTGTACAGAGCAAGAAGCTGTGCAGGGGTAAAGAACCCCTTGAGGAGGTTGAGCACTCCCAGCTTCTGGGAGGCCACCTTAGCAAGACTGGTAATATGGTCCTTCCAAGAGAGAGCAGAAGAGAAAGAGACACCGAGAATACTGAGAGAAGATGAAGGGTTGATTTATATATTTTTGAAGTATTCTATTTTTTATTAATTTCACCACACCACCAAACACCTCCAATGAAATTAATGAAAGCATATATGTGATCCACTGGGATTCGAACCTGGGTTATCACATACAGATTTTTAGACACCTTGAGGCTTAACCATTACACCACCAAGACGGTATAGTCCTCCGGGAGTTCATGACTGGTAGATAGATGGAGAAATAAATAAACTCAGTAAAAGATCTACACTATTGGGAACTTTTAAGATCACTGAAGCTGTACTCGCTGGAGCGTAGAAGGGAATGATACTTAAAATTATACATATGGAAATTACGGAGGGTTTGCCATCAAATCTACACATCCCGATAGTCATGAAGTTCAGTGATATGGGAGTGCAATATCCCTAGGATGAAAAAACAAGGTGCTATGGGCCTTTTGCGATAGGCTTGCCTTTATCACATAGAGGACCACGTCTCTTCAACCAACTCCTACGGCAAGTGAGAGACATGAGAGGTGTCTCGTTAGACAACTTCAAGAGAGCCCTCAATGTAGAACTGCAAAAAGTGCCCGATGAGCCCATCTTTGCAGGGGACTGTGCCTCCCCTTCAGTCTGCTAAATAAAAAATCAACCCAGAACGAGAGGCGGTGCTCTCCTCAGTGTCACTAGAGGCATGGCGAACTCTACAATAGGTAAGTACAATAGGTAGGTAGGAGGATGGTGGGCTGCATAACGTATGATAACCAGTGTTCCTCAGGGTTTTGTCATATCCTCATATTTATTAGTGGCCCCTTCATCATTGACGATGCGCCTTAACATTGTATTTAGTAGTAGCCTCTACGTCTCCAACTTAGAGCTATATACTGTACTATTGTATAATTCTGCTCCGCTCTGGGAGCGGGTATTATCATAACCACTTAGCGCGATTAATCGATAACATCTAGAGTAGCACCTACTTTCTCTACTAGGGATGTTGTACACACTTTGAGGCCACTAGTTTAAAGAAAAAACGAAAATATGGGTGAGAAGAGAAAGTTGAAGAACTTTGCCCATCCGCCATCTAGGCTCCTTACGACTTCTTCGTGCGTCTCCCGTGTAACCCGGCCGGGTTTATTAGATTATCTTTCTCGCGCTACCCTCCATGTCAACACGCGTTTTTTCTGTGTCCCATTTCGTGCCTTCCATTCCTGTCCCCTTCCCTTTTGGTGAGTTGTGGGCCTTATTTAAGGCACCTGTGGTTCTAGACAGATGCACCGTGATGCAGGCACGCTGAAAAATGGGCTCTAATGTGTTTAATTGGAGTGTTGCATGAGAATGGTGGTCATTAGATTTGATGCGGGCGGTCGGCCTCCTCTCTGGTGGCGGCCGATGTTGCTAGGCCTTCGCCTATTTTGTTCACTAATTAGTTTTGCGGTGGCCTTAGTTTTTGTATAGCTAGGTTTTCTATTCAATTAGGGCTTCATGTCACTGCATTAGTTTTTGCTAATCATTTCGCGAAGTGGTGTCAGGCTATCTGAGTTTTCTAGGCTAGGCTAACCTTGATGACTGAGAGGGGGGCATAGACCTCTCATTTTCTCTTTCATTTAGCCACCTCATAGGGTTTCTTTCCCTATCGAGGTCATTTCCTGGCCCACAGAGGCCTGGTTATGGAGCCCTGGTTATCTCCGTTAGTTGACACAATGCCGACTTATTTTCGTGGCCTAGCCTAAGTCAAAGGGGGTCATGTTGCTATTCACACACTGTTACCAGATCAGTCCGGCATCTCATGCACGGCTCCTGAAAATCTAGGGACTGTGAAACCATCATCTTGGTACTTTTTGAGTTGGCAACAGTGTCAGCGTTCCTCATCTGGATCGTCTGACTTGTACCCCAGGGTCCCCGCTTATTTGGTGGTCTTCAGTGATCCTCTGATTGTTTGGCCGCTCCCTGCTGGTCACTGCCGTCCGACATACTGGTTGTGCCGACACTACCTGCAAAACCCCTTTACACAGACGCTCCCACGTCTGCTGTGCCTGCCCGACGCCTTTCTCCGGTGTGCCTGTGGCCTAGAGGGTCGGTCCGCATTAGGACCGCTCCGCCCTGGGAGCGGCCGCACCACCCGATGCTTTGTGTACGCTTTTACTGCCTCCATACCAGAGGCTAGTTGGCTGGGTGTTCACGCTCTTCTGTTTTTTCACACAGGCTGTGCCCCCGCTCCGCTCTAGGACGGTTCCGCCCGGTGAGCGGACATTCCCGCCACCCGTCGGTACCTTCCCGTACTGGGAGCGGACATTCCCGCTCTGGGAGCGGACTTGTGACGTCACTGCAGCTTCATCTCTACACTTCCTCACCGGTGCCTAAAGACCTTCAGTTATTATTCCCACCTTTTTTTGGGGGGAAATGCAATCTTTTCATGGGAAGTGAACCTTGCTCTTGGTCTACTTTGACCTAGTGAGTGGGGTTTCACTGGAACTTTTTGTAGGTTCACCTATGTACTGCTAGGCCCTTCCATATTGGTGGGGCCTTTTGCTTACCTTCCATTAGGGGGGAGGGGGGGGATATCTCCTTCACTGGGAAGGTGCTCCAGGCCCAAGGTCTAGTTTGCGCTGTGTGGCGACTTTCTGTCCTGGTGCCTGTAGTTTTTCATGGGGATCCCTAGGGGTTTTTGTGCATGCTAAATTTGCTTGCTATGATTACTTCCTCATATCTGTGTGTCATTATTGGAGTCCATACCTGGAATACTGCCTAACCCTGTCCTACTGTGGGGTTTTGTCTGATTATACGCTAACAGGGTTTTTCTTTACCGGGTGTAGTGGTTGTTGTTGTTGTTGTTGTTCCCTAAGCTGCCTGGCCGAACAGCCCCGAGTCCCTGAGAAAGGCCATGGCCACGATCGGGCTTTCCCACAGAGCTCTCATTGAGTGTAGATTGTGTTGTTGGCGTAAGTGGTTGTGTGAAATGCAGTCTTCTATGATGTGTTTAATGGTATGGGGTGCTGTGTTACATCCCGGACAGGCGTCGACAACGGAGTCATCCAGTCTCTTCTGATAGCTCAGGAGAGCTGGATGGTGTCCGCATCTCAGCCTGGCCAGGTGGACTCTGTCCTCGCGAGGAAGGGAGGATTCGGAAGGATGGATTTCGGGAGGTCGTGCATGCAGCTGTGTGTTGTCTGTGAGTGAGTGGATGGATCGGTGAGAGATATGAGTATGGATGTGCTTCTGGAAGTTGGTTCGGGGTGGGCAGGGAGGGAGAGAGGACAATAATTGTGTGTGATACCGTGTGCTGGGTGTTGTTTTATTTCTTGGTGTCTGTGGGTGTGTTGCCATGTAGTTTAGTGGGTGGTCTTGGTTCGTGGAGGCTGCTGCCAGGAATTGAGTGCCTCTCATGTCCAGATGGTCTTTGACTTTGAGGATTTTGGTTTCTTGATGTAGGTGATCTGTGGGTGCAGTAGCTGTGCAGCCTGTAATGATCTTCAGGGCTTTGTTTTGAATAGTCTGTAAGGTCTTATGATGTGTTTCAGCTAGGTTAGAAGCCCAGGCTGGGCTTGCGTATTCCATCACTGATCTTATGTATTGTTTATATACTGTGGTGGTAGTTTCTTTGTTGTGTCCAAATTTTGTGTGAGCAAGTGACCTGAGGGCGTTAAGTCTGGGTGTCAGTTTCTTTTTAATGTTTGTGGTGTGCTGTTTGAATGTCATATGAGTATCATATGTTACTCCTAGGATTTTGGGTGTGTGTGTATGTGTTAGGGGTGTGTTGTTTATGGTGAGTTGAGGGATGTATTCGTGTTCTCCTGTCCAACTTGTGAGCAGGGTTGCGGTGGATTTGGCTGGGGCTAGATTAAGTCTGTTTGTAGTGCACCAGCCATGTAGTGTGTTGAGATAGGGTTGAAGGAGATCTGTTGCTCTTTTTGGGTCATGGTGTGTGCATGTGAGTGTTATGTCATCTGCATAGGAGGCTAAGTTTATTTGGGGCGTATTGGGTGTAGTTATATCGTGCATGTACAGATTGAAGAGTGCGGGCGATAGGACGGATCCTTGTGGGACTCCGTTTGGAAAGTTTCTGATTTTAGATGACTGACCGGCAAAAGATACGTGTGCACATCTGCCTGCTAGGAAGTTGGCCAGCCACCGTTTTGTGTTGTTGTGCATGTTTGTGTTGTAGATTTTGTTTGTTAGGTTGTGGCGGGGGATGGCATCGAAGGCTTTACTAATGTCGAGTGTGGCTAATAGTGAGCTGTGTGGTGGTCTAGCTGAATTGATGCCGTCGAAAGCTCTTTGTGTAAGGTCTGTGAGAAGAGTGTTTGTGGAGTGCAGTGGCCTAAAGCCATGTTGTGTTGGAGCTAGGGGTAGGTCAGGTGTAATTAGTTGTAATACTAGGCGTTCCATGACTTTGGAGGGGGAGCAAAGGAGTGTGATGGGGCGGTGCGAGGAGGGTAGCGTGGGGTCTTTGTTGGGTTTGGGGAAAGTGATGATGATACCATGCTTCCAAATGTCTGGTATTGTGTTGTGTGAATAGCTGTAGTTTGATATGTTAGTGAGTGCTTGTATGCCTTGTGGTCCCAGGTGTCTGAGGTGTATGTTGCTTATGTTGTCTAGGCCACAGGCGGGTGAGTGCTTGAGATTGTTGATGATATGCTTTGTCTGGTGATTGGTGAAGGGTGTATAGTCAGGGTCTGTGGGGAATTGTCTCTTACGTCGGATGACACGTCGGTCGTCTTTGTGAGGTTTTAGGTGGCTGACATGTGAAAAGTGATTGATGAGAGTGTTTGCTTGTTGTTTACATGAAGGAGTAGAGTCTGTTGTTGTGATTGCAGCATGTGATTGTGTTGTGTTGCTGTTGGAAAGTGTGATGCTGTTTAGTGTTTTGTATAGTTTTTTGGGGTTTGTTTTGTGATCAAGTGTTTGTAGGAAGTTATTCCAATTTAGTTTTTGTTGTTCTTGTATTTTGTTGTTAGTTTGGGTGTTGAGTGCTTGAATTTGTTGTGTGATGTCTTGTGTGTGGGGTGCTGGGGAGTGTTTCAGTATGTCGCGTTGTCTGATGAGGTTTTGAATTTCTGGTGTGAAGTTGGGGTTGTGTCTTTTTCTGTTACCTCTTGGAATGTGTTTCTTGTCAGCGTTTTGGATAGTTTTATTGAGTATGTGTACAGCATTGTTGATGTTAGTGATGGGTGTACTGTTTAGAGTTGTGAAGTGTTGTTCTGTCTCATTTGTGAATGCTTCCCAGTTAGCTCTTTTATAATTGGTGTATGTGTGTTTGTGGCTAGCTGGGGTGAGTCTGGTTTTGGTGGTGATAATGATCGGGAGGTGGTCAGAGCCTAAGGTTCTGACCACCCTCCAGGATGTTGTGGGGGCGAGTTCTGGGGAGCAAAAGGTGATGTCTGGAGATGATGGGTTATAGAGGGCTTGGTGAGGAATATGGGTATGTTGATGGATGTCGTTAAGGATGATGAGGTTATCGGTTTGGTTTTGTAGTACCAGCCCTCTGTCTGTGTCGGGGTTGTCGACAAACCAGGCCGACGTCTTGGCGTTGAAGTCACCACCCAGGATGATGTGTGGGGGTGTGGGGTGTTTGTGTGATGTTGTAAGTGTGGTCTGTATTCATTTGGTACTGTAGGGGATGTTTGGGGAGGGATGTATGTGTTTATGATGGTTATGTTGGAGTTGTTGCCAGTGCGTATTTTAATTGACTGTATTTCTGTTGTGTTATCATTTGGGGGGAGGAGTGATTTGGTTTGTACACTGGTTACTATGTATGATATTTCTTTGTGTACCAGGGTGATGAGTCCACCGCCCCCGCCGACAGCCCGGTCTTGTCTGATGGTGGTGAAATTATGAAATGTGGGTGTTTTTTGTGTTGTGCGGTGTGTTTTGGTTTGTCACGCACAGGGTGTGGGAAACGGGCCTTGGGAGACGGCCATGCAGAGTGCTGTATCCATGTGGCCTGCTACCACAGGGACAGGTTTAACCCTCGTTGGTGTCGGCCGTGTCTTGTGGACCTCATGATCCTGGAGTCTCTCCCTACGTCGCCAGAGGTTGGTATGGCCAAGTCCCGCCTCTGTGCCACTTGGAAGTCCTTTCCCAATATGTCAGGGACTCCATGCATCGGATCCCTCGCTTTTTGGACGACAGTGTGAGATTGCTGCTGGATCTCCCTCTGTCATCGCCGGCTGGGCGCCTGGCCGCCCTGACTCAAGTGCCTGAGTCAGCTCTCTCGCCAGCCTCTGTAGACACTGGGAGAAAGAAGAAGCGTCGCAGGTCCCGCTCACCCTTGCCTCGTCGCCAGAGGTCCCACTCGCCTCCTCGGCATGCCGTCTCTTCCGGTCTGGACAGGGGCAGTACGACCTCCCGGGCAAAGCGGCGTGGCCCCACTGTTACCGCCTTGCCTCCTGTCGTGGCGCCACCATTCTCGCCATCTCGCCGTACGACCCATGACCTCATCAAGGAAATTGAAGTCGTGAAGGCCGGGGAGGCCCATTGCCCTTCATCGCCTGTGCCCCTGGTGGCCCTGTCCACTCCTCCATCTCGAGCTGCTTGCCTCTTCCAGTAGGTCCCCACATCTGTACATTCTTCCCTTTCACCACATGAGTCGGATTCAAATGTCGATCCTACTTTTGCCTGTGGCCAGCCTTCTCCCATTACTGCTGGTCGGGATGTGTCGCCATTGGCATCCCCCTTACGTCGTCAGCATGAGGTAGAGCAGGGTGGCCGTGAGGAGGACTTGTGGTCGGACAAGCATGGGATAGCAGTGGGCACTGTGGAACTTGGAGAGGATGCTTGGGAGGAGGAGGACGGGGCTGTGGACGAGGACTCTCCTCGTTGCTCTACCTCCTACACGCCTCGCCCTCGGGTTGGACGCCGTCGCCGCCTTCGATTTTTTTTTCCGTCTCCCTCGGATACCGCTGAAGACCCTGCATGGCTGCAGGACATTGCCGCCCTGCGTGAAGAGCAGGGGCTGGCCCAGGATGCAAACGCAGAACTGTTCGACGCCCTGCGGGAAGAGCAAGTGAAGGCTCAAGAGGCAAACATTGAACAGTTTGCTGCCCTGAGGGAGGAACATGCCCAACTGTTTACCTCCCTCCAGGAAGAACTTGCTTGTATTTACCTAATTGTATTTACCTAATTGTAGTTTACAGGAGTTGAGCTAAGCTCGTGTTGTCCCGTCTCTCAGTCTACTTTTTATCCAATTTTTTCTTGAAAATATGGATGTTCCTTGCCCCTACCACCTCCTCCTCCAGCCCATTCCATTTGTCAATACATCTATAGGGGAAGCTAAACTTCCTGATATCGTTCTTGCAGGTAGGTCTTTTTACTTTGTAGCTGTGGCCTCTAGTTATTCCTGTATCCATAATTAATATATCCTCCCTATCCAGCCTCTCCAGCCCCCGGGTACATTTGTACATCATTATCATGTCTCCCCTCTCTTTCCTCTCTTTTAGACTCGGTAGATTTAATTTGTCTAGCCTCCCTTCATATGGCAGTTCTCTGAGACTTGGAACCAATCTAGTGACTGCTCTCTGGATTCTTTCTAACTTGTGAACATGCTTCTTTAGATGCGGGGACCACACCACTGCTGCATACTCCAATCTTGGTCTAATCATACTCTTCATAATTTTCGCTACCATGGTCTCATCCAAGTAGTTCAGAGCAACTTTCATATTCCCGGCCATTGCATACATTCCGCTAAAGAGCTTGTTAATAAGTTTCTCTGGCGACAAATTATCTTGTATAATCAACCCTAAATCTTTTTCTTTTTCGGCCTTGCTAATTATATTATCTCCCATCCTGTACTCCCAATTTGGTCTATTCACACTTCTTTCCATATTTAACCCCTAAAAGTCGGCGCGCAACTTAAGTAGAGTTAAATAAAGCTGGACTATGTGGCGGCGCTCGACATAACTCGAGTGGCAATTTCAGCACATAATGTTGCTGAGAGAGAGAGACAAGTGGTGGCAGGAGAGTAGCGAGCGTATGACTGCTCCAGACCACCGCGGCGAACATACTGACACGAATCCCAGCTCCCTCCTCCCTCTCTCACTCGCTATATAAGGAATTGTATCGGGAAAGTGGCTAATTACATGCTTTTTGCACTCGCGTTGCACGGTTTGCAAGAAACTAGCCATCATAAAAGGATCGTTATGGTGTCATTCGAAAGCTCTGTTTATGCCCTTTCAGGGATAGATACTTGTTTTACGTTCTGGGTCTTATTTAGGCATGAAAATTATCACGTAAACAGCCCTATTTTGGCTAAAAACACCCCGCTGGGCGGTACATATAAATAAACCGCATAGGCCGCTCTTAAGGTGTTAACACATGGCATTTACTTATATTAAATTTCATTTTCCACTTGGTGCTCCATTCGTATATTTTATCTAAATCCCCTTGCAGCTCCTCACAACTACTTTTATTTGTGGTGATGGGCTGGTCTATCAGAGTGAGAACTGAGCGATCTCTGCCATACCCATAGCTTACTCTGACTGTTCCTTTTACTTATATATTTTCTAGATCTCAAGTGACGGCGTCTCTTGCGTGGATTGACCTCCTAATCTACCAAAATTGGAAGCCAAAGCGTCACATCTTTCCTTTGCCCCTCAACTTTCTCTTCATAATTCACAGGGCCCTGGGTGGGGCTTTGGTTTTCCGGGCGTTTCCGCACCCTCCTCAGCTCCCCGCCATGGAGTGGCTTCGGTCACCCAGGCTTTATTGTGGTCGGCAGGGAGGGTTCTGTGGGGGCGCTCGGTTATGGCCTTGGCCTTGCTCGGGGCCTTGGGGCTGTTCGGCCAGGCAGCTTGGGGAAAAACAACAACAACAACTACTTTTATTTGTTATTTGTCTCATAATTTTTACGTCATCTGCAAACATTGACATGTAAGAGTTTATGCCTATCGGCAGGTCATTCACGTACATAAGGAACATGAGAGGTGCCAACACAGATCCCTGCGGCACACCACTCTCAACTTTCCGCCACGATGAGTAAGTTCCTCTAATGTTGGTCCTCATTTCCCTATCTGTTAAATAGCTCTCCATCCATTTCAGCAAACTCCCCCTGACACATCCTAGCGTCTCAAGCTTAGATAACAATCTCTTATGTGGTACCTTATCGAATGCTTTGGAAAGGTCTAAGTAGACGCAGTCCACCCATCCGCCTCTCTCTTGGAGTACATCTATCACCCTACTGTAATAACATAGCAAACTGGTAACACAAGATGTCCCTTCTCTGAATCCAAATTGCTTTGGGGTTATTATCTTCTTTCTCTCCAACATTTTCATCCATCTCTTCCTAATTAACTTTTCACAAATCTTACATACAATACTAGTAAGTGAAACTGGTCTATAGTTTAGAGGGTCCTCAGGGTTTCCATTCTTGTATATCGGAATGATATTAGCTCTTTTCCATTCAACAGGAACCTGTCCTTTATCTAAGGAAGCTTGAATTATGTCCCTCACTGGCTCCACTAATTGCTCTGCACACTCCTTTAAAACCCAGGCAGACACTTCATCCGGTCCCATAGCTTTCCTTACTTCAAGTCCTCTCATCGCAGATAACAGCTCATCTCTAGTTATTTCAATCTTACTAAGACCACTCTCCAGTACTCCCACCTGTGGTTCGTCAAAACCTTCCTCTCTAGTAAAAACTGACCCCAATTTGTTATTCATTACCTCACACATGTCCGATACATTTTCATACGTCCTAGCATCAACTCTTAATTTAGTAATTTGTTTCTTTACCTTCAACTTACTGTTTATATATTTATAAAATAATCTAGGGTCACTTTCACATTTATTTACTATGTTCTTCTCATAGTTCATTTTAACTTGCCTAATTATGTTAACATATCTATTCCTCTCCTGTTTATATTTATTCCGATTACTCTCAGTGTTCCTTCTTCTTAATCTAGCCCAAGCTGCATCACGCCTACCCAAAGCTCTTTTGCATTTCAAATTAAACCAATCTTTCTGCTTAGTAAAATTTCCAGTTTTATATCTTGGGACAAACAGATTGGTTCCTACTCTATACATTTTGAGGAATCTACTATATTTACCTTGTACGTCCCGTTCCTTCAAAATAAGATCCCAATCTACTCCCTCTAAATATCTTTTCAAGGATACATAATCAGCTTTACTATAATTTAATCTGTCATTTATGTAGCTATTGTCTAATCTATTGGCATTACTCGAGGTCAACTTCCATTTTAGTAATAGGTGATCACTTTTACCTACAGGACATAGATAGTTTATATCACTAATTTCGTGAGGATCTTTTGTAAAAATCAGATCGAGTTTAGAAGGTTTGTTATTACCCCTCATTCTTGTATTTTCCTTCACATGTTGTGCAAGTACATTTTCCGTAACCAACTCCACTAGCCGACTTCCCCAAGATCTCTGATTTGGCCCTGCATCTCCCGATTCCCAATCAACCTCACTACAGTTGAAATCTCCTACCAAGATCAATCGATTCTTCCTTAAAAGCAATCTTCTCAACGACTGAATCATATCCTCTACCATCTCCTCAAACTCCAACTCCCTCCATGCTCTGGTCTTTGGTGGCATGTAAGCTACTGCTATGTCTAGCTTTTTTCCTTCTATATCATTGAGTTCAACTGCCATTATTTCTGCCTTGTCATTATTTAACTCCACGTGCTTTGCTGTCATAGGGTTCTTAACTAATACTGCCACTCCACCTCCCCTTTTACCCTTTCTATCATTTCTCCATATATTATATCCTTCACTAAACACTATGTTGCTGTCAAAGTCCTGGTTCAGCTTTGTCTCTGTCAAACAGACTATCTGTGGTTGATCTTTTCTTAATATATTATCTAACTCTACCTTTTTACTGTTTATTCCATCTATATTAGTGTAGTAGCACAGTATATTTGAATCCACCTCCTTGTTTCTCTTCCCTCTCTGCCTCCTACCAGGTTCACCTCCTCCTCCATCCCTTCCCTGACCCAGTTCCACCTCCCCCGCTAATTCTATTCTCCTCCCCCCTCTCTCTCCCTCTGTTCCACCCTCTCCACCACATCCTGGCTCTCTCTCCGGTCCCCTGCTCCCTGCATTATCTCTCGCTCCGTCTCCTTGCTTTGACTTCGTACTTGTCTCTCTGTCTCTTTCCCTATCACTCCTCTTACTTTCGGTTCTTGGTGGCTCCTGATGTACCACTTCCTTACTTGCCCTTCCCTTATTCTCCAAAAAAAAATCTTCTTTTGCTCTTCAGACAACTTTCTATTCTCTTCATCAGCCTTAGCTTGGAGTTCCGTTAACTGTTCTCGTTCTTCTACACTTAGGTCCTTTTTTACCCTTATATGATTCAGCTCTGTCGAATTTAATTTCCAGCTCACATTGGCTACTGCTTCTGCTGTTGATCTAAACTTTAGTTCCACTCTTAGTGGTCTCATCTCACCCTTCTTATATATTCCTAACCTTCTCACCTCCTCCAGTTCTTTTACCCATCCATAACCCTCGTCTAAGTAATCCAGTATCCCCTTGACTTTCACATCATCCCTTTCCTTTCTTACCTTCATATCTGCCAGGTGCTCTTCCACATCTCCAAAGATTACTACACACTTACCTCTATCTATTGTCTCTCTCACTACCTTCTCTTTCTTCTTTAAAACTTGCACTACATTTTTTTCAAACTCTTTCTTTTCCTTTTCTCTCTCTTCCTTCTGCTCCTTCACAATTTCTTCAAGGGCTACCATCGTGGCACTCTCTACCCTTGTCCACTCATTTTTTACCTCACTAATTCCTTTTACTTCCTCACTCAGGTGGCCCTCATATTCCTTAAGCTGAGCCTTGAGTGCCACATTTTCCGCCGCTAACTCGTCTACTCTGGCCATCACTGCCTCTAGGCTGTCACTTACTGGCCTAGGCCTATCCACCCCGCTAGTAACGCCACACATATCGGACAAAACTTCTACTTTAGCCCCTAACTCCTTCCTCCAATTTTCCATCACTCCTCTCCATCTCACAAGACCCATCAATTGTTTTTTCATACTTGCCAACTGATCATCCTTGTCCTCAGTGATAAAGCCTTCAAATTCATATTCCTCCTCATCCCCAGCTAGGCTTTCACGCCTTCCCGCCATCGCGAGGTGGTCGTCTGCCAGCCTAAAAACAACAATCGCCCCATTATCCCATCTCCCACTATCCCATGTCTCGCAGAGGCTGTGGTACGACCGTCCCCTATACCTGTGGTTACTCCTCTCCCACCTTTGGAGGAACACCTGCCTACAGCGCCCGCTCACCCTGTGGTTGCTGCTCCGCGTGATCCTCCCCCTGCCCCTTCTCAGGCTGCCGCGGCATCTCTTGTCGTGCTGCCTGGGAGCGGGCTAGGGTTGGTTGGTCAGCCCGTCAGCGTTCCTTCTTTAGGGCACTATAAGATCCCTAAACGAAGGTTTCCTGCCCTTTATGGGGAACCTTCGGCATGGAGGAACGTGACGGCCTCACATCCGGAGCGTGCGGTCCTGCGGAGCCTGCGGTCCACAGGGGGAGCGTCCTGTGACTTCAACTTGGACGATACAGGTCAATGCCAAAGGCCAATTCAGGGCATTGACTCCGGATGGACTCGTGCCAGAGGTGGACATCCGGGCTCACCCGGGACGGTCCGATTTACAGTTCTTCACGTACCGTCCGAAGGTGTCCCCCTCTGGTTCGACCAAACTATGGTCGGACTACTCCCGACAGGACATCCATGTCGATGCCCCCGCTCTGTCAGCCATTGCGGGGATCCCTCTGCTCAAGAGTGTCCGGAACCAGGAGGGAGCCCTGTGTCTGGAACTCCCACTTCTTGAGGAGGGACCTCACCTTGGGAGTCGTGGCTGGCAAAGGGGGTGGACTTCGGTGTGCGGTCTGCGGAAGGTTCGTCTCCGATTCCACCTATGAAACCCACCTTCATGTCGGGATTAGTCCTATCATCGTCGGCGATCCCTGCCAAGTATTGGTCTAGGTTGAATGCCCCTAGGGTTTCTTTTGAAAGGATGTCTGATCCCATCTTTACGCCCCCTGATAAGAGTGCCCTCGAGCGAGATCATTGGCTTCGACAGCGCGCTGCTCGCTTGCTCTCTACCCTCTTGGTGCAGTTTCAGCTGGCTCGGCTTCATCTCCGACTTAATGAAGCCCAGTCTGCTGGTGATCTGCGGCAGGGTGGGGAGCACTTGCGGCGCGCCAACCTGCAGATGACTCTGAACTCCGTGGGGTACCTTCGCAATGCCATCCATGAGGCTGCTCACTGTCGTCAGTCTCCTAGGGTGGCATTCTGCAAGAAGGCCCCTCCGAAGTTCGGACGTAGCTCCTGTGTTCTGAGCTCGCGACGGAGGGTCTTTTCTCGGATGGGGTGTGGCAGGAGGCCTACCTCAATGCGGTTGCGGAGCGCTTTGCGCCCCTGCGGAAAGGGGTATCGAAGCCCTCAGCAGCCACTTCCTCCTTCAGTGGGGGGGGGGGGGTGGGAGGCCGGACCATCGCGGGGACGCCTGTCTTGGAGTGCTGGGAAACCGAAGGTGATAGGCGGCTGATCGCAGCAACCCTACGATCGTCGCTCACCGCCTCGTCCTTCCCGGCATCTAAGCATTGAGGCTTCCTCTCGGCGGTTCGACCAGAGGCAGGGGCAAACTCGGCCGGCGCAGGATGCTCGTCGCCCGTTTCGGAGAGGTGGCGGGAACCGGGGGGGGGGGAGGTAGTCGTGGGGGCCAGTCCCGCCGCGACAAGTCTGGGGAGCACCCCGTGTCAAAAAACACGTAGTGCCTCCTGGACTGTCCCCTCCCCCTCTTCCCTCTCCCGACCGTCTCGCCGAATCGGTGATGAGCTTAACACAAGACGCTCATACCGGGTTCTTTCGTCCCCACTATCGGCAATGGCCCCGCCGATCGTCGGCACGTCGGGTAGTGAAGCGGGATCTGTCCTGGAGGTGGCGGTCAAGACCTTCCCTCAGGCGGCCTCCCCGACATCGACCAGTGTCTCAAGACGTTGCCAAAGTGATTCAGTCCATGCACGAGGGTGGGATAATTCGGGAGGTCACGTCTCAGCAACGTGTCTTCCTATCACATGTATTTCTGGTGCCCAAGAAGGACTGTGATGCGATGAGACCGGTTGTAGATCTGTCCAGCTTAAACCAACATATCGTGAACACTCTATTTCGGATGCTCACCATCAGTCAAGTGCGGCTGGCGCTCCGGCCCGGTTCTTGGGTGGTGACCCCGGATCTCAAGGACGCTTACTGGCATGTGCCTATAGCCCCTCGGTTCCAGGGTTATCTGGCGCTCCAGTCGCACGAGCGGGTGTTCACGTTCGACAGATTGCCGTTCGGCCTCAATATCGCACCGCGGGTCTTTACGAAACTCGTCAAACAGGCTTTGACTCCCCTGCTCCGGCAGGGGATTCAGATCCGGTTTACTTGGACGATTGGCTCATCTCTGCAGACTCTCCAACACACTGTATAAGGGACACATTACAAGTAATACAACATATCACTCGTTTGGGATTCAAAGTCAACGTGATTTTTAGCAATGAAGAGGATATAGTGGAACATGTTAATGTGGATAGCCCTATAGGTCGTAGTGACCATGCCTGTATAAGCTTTAGTTGTAACATTAAATCAGAGAGGGATAATAGAAGCAATAGAAAAATATACATGTATGATTATGAGCTGCTGAGACGTTTTTTTTTTGTTTTTTGTTTTTTTTTCTATGTGATTGAGGGAGGCAAAAGGCATTACTGCCTATAGCGAGTGCCTCCCCCATAGTTGAAAGAGTGACAGGGCCAAAATCAAGGGACGTTCGAGCCAAAATGCCTGGACACACGGAGTTTGAAGCAATTTAAGTCATAGGAAGAGGGAAAGACTGATTCTGGGAGAGAGTTCCAGAGCTCAGCTGTTGAGTAGAAGAAAGTTTGAGAGTAACGTTTCACTCTTGGGTTGGAGAGTTGCACAGAGTAGGGGTGGGATTGAGTTGCAAGACGGGTACCACGTGCCCTACGTAAAGGAGGTGGTATGCACTGGGATAGCTCTGAGGAACACTGATTATTATAGTAGCGATAGAATAGCGAGAGAGATGCAACATTGCGGCGGAGAGAGAGAGACTGCAGAGAGTTGGTGAGTGGACGGGAGTTAATGATACGAAAGGCCTTCCTTTCAACTTTGTCTAGGAGAGCGGTGTGAGAGGAACCTCCCCAGACATGTGAACAATACTCAATACAAGGACATTGGACATTGACTGGGGGGAATACTTGAACGGTGAAGACGCTGAAGAAATGTGGAGGAAAATTAGAGTCAAACTGGAGAATGCTGTATCCAAAAGTGTACCAGTAAGGGAATATAAGGATAAAACAAAATTGAGGAAAAGAACTAACCCAGAATTGCCAATGAAAAGAAAGCTTTGGATATTGATTAGAAGAAAGAAACGATTGTGGGAAAGATTAAAATTGTTAAAAAAGAACAGGGGGTCTAGTATAGAGGCTAAGGAAGTGGATCTGGAACGCAGACAAATAAACAATAAAATAAGGTGGGAAACAAGGAGGGGGGTGAAGGAGAGGGAGAGAGAGATAGCTAGAAATGTGAAGGATAATCCAAAAATATTCTGGAAGTACATTCAGGAAAAGTTAACAAGAAGAGTAGGGATCCCAGAGCTGGTAGGGGGGTTGAATGATGGGAGTAGAGCGGAGACTGATAAGGAGAAAGCAGAGGTGCTGGGGAAATACTTTGGGGGGGTACTAACAGTGGAGTCGGAGGATGCAGTGCCTACTATTCCCATCAAACAGGCACCGGCACTAGAACTAATAGAGTTTTCCCATGCTAGAATAAGAAGGGCTATAGAAAAAATGAACAGAAGTAAGTCACCGGGACCGGATGGGATACACCCAAGAATCATAAAGGAAGGAGGGGAGATGTTAGTAGAGCCATTGAAAATGTTATTTGAGGTATCGTTTAATACAGGACAAATCCCGATGGACTGGAGAGAGGCGAACATAACAGCTATATTTAAGAAGGGAAAGAGAAATGACCCAGGGAATTATAGACCAGTCAGTTTGACAAGTGTTGTGTGTAAACTAATGGAAACGGTAATTAGAGAAGGAATAATGGATCATATGAAGTCAAACCAACTTTTCAGTGGGAGACAGTTCGGATTCTTGCCGGGTAGGTCGACGGTACTACAGCTAATTAAGGTGGTAGATGATTGGATGCAAATTCTAGAAGATGGTGATGTAATAGATGTGGTATATTGCGATTTTATGAAGGCCTTCGATAAGGTCCCACATAAAAGGTTAATAAAGAAAGTTAGAAGCTATAATATAGGGGAGAAATGTGTGAAATGGATAGAAGCCTTCCTGAAAGATCGGAGACAGAGGGTACTGGTGAATGGAATAGGCTCGGGGTGGAGGGAAATTACAAGTGGGGTACCTCAGGGATCTGTGTTGGGACCACTGCTGTTCGTTATATTTATCAACGACTTGCCTGAAGTTATAACTAATGGAAGTGAGGTATACCTGTATGCGGATGACACTAAACTGTATAGAAGAGTGAGGAGTAAGGAAGATATGGGTTTGCTTCAAGGAGATGTGGAGGGCATGAAGGGATGGTCTGAGCATTGGTTAATGCCTTTTCATCCAAAAATATGCAAGTACATGCGGATTGGGACCAGCAAGATAGACAAGGTAGGATACAGTATGTATGAAGCGATGGAGGAAGTGAATGCAGAAAAGGATATAGGAGTAGTGATAGACAATAAGTTAAATTTCTCAGAACATTTAGCGGAAAAGATAAACAAAGCCAATAGAATTGTAGGGCTGATAAGGAGGACATTTGTGTCACTTGACGAAGAAATCTTCAGGAATCTCTATACAGCGCTGGTTAGGCCGCACCTGGAATATGCGAACCAGGTGTGGGCTCCATATATGGTAAAGGATATAGAAGCAGTGGAGAAAGTGCAGAGGAGAGCTAGCAAGCTGGTACCAACGTTGAAGAACGCGGGCTATGAGCAGAGGTTGAGGACACTGGGGCTTCCGACACTGGCATATAGGAGAAAGAGAGGGGATATGATAGAGACTTTTAAGATCGTGTCAGGAAAGTACGATGAGGATGTGTGTGAAGGTATCTTCTTGATGCGGGAGGGAAAAAGAACGAGAGGACACTCTAAGAAAATTTACAAAGAAAGAAATAGGCTTGAGAAGGCAAAGAACTCATTTTGTGATAAGAGTGGTAAATGAGTGGAACGCACTGCCCCAGTATGTAGTCGATTCCGAATCAATAAGGGAGTTTGAAAGTAATCTTGATAAAGCATGGGGAAGACAAGATTTGAAGTTTGATTATAAAACAAAAATACAGAATAGTAAAAATGTTGCGTCTGCTACCGCCGCCGCCAACACCGTGAACGACCGCAGCAGTGCAAGTACTGGTACTGAGCTGGATACACAGGCATAGTTTGCCTTTTTCCAGAGGATCTACTGTAAGAAACTGTAAGAAACTGTAAGTACCCAAGTCGTGCCTGACTCCGTCGCAAGAAGTGACGTGGGTAGGCCTAGACTAGGATATGACAAGCGCGACAGTCAGACAGAGTCGGGTGAATGCGGCGAAATTTTGCAGGAAGCTATTTGCCACGTTGCACTTGGTCTACATTACCAGGAAACTGTGGGACTCGCTCGTCGGGTCCCTCAATTGGGCGTCACTGACCATTCCCTTAGGGCGACTCAGGCTAAAGAGCCTAATACTGATGGGCAACAGAGCTTTTCCGCTACTGCTTCTCAATCGGCTTTGGCCGATTCCGCGCTCGATTCATATGAGATTAACACACTGGGTCGCTCAGGGCACGCTCACAAATGCCGTGCCTTGGACCGCTCCGCCGCCGACTATCTGGGTAGATACCGATGCGTCGAGCGAAGTGGGGTGGGGCTACCAATCCAACATAGGTCATCAGAATCAGGGCAGGTGGACAGGTGTCACACATTTACACATCAATGTCTTGGAACTGTTAGTCTCATTGTTCTTCCTGGAGGATCATGGACGGGCCCTCACCGGCAAGTCGATAGCCTTCAGGATGGACAATATGACGGCGGTTCATTGCATTCAGAAGCAGGGCTCCTCCAGGTCCGCGGTTCTACAGGACCTGGCGGAGAAATTGTTTTATCGGGCCGACAATTACAGCATCACCCTGCATGCGACTTACCTGCCCGGGACTGCCAATCTTTGGGCGGATGCTCTGTCAAGGGGACAGAGCACCCAGGTAGAATGGTCTTTCAAACAGAACGTATTCGACGACCTAGCCGCCTCGTGGGTTGTTCCGCAGGCAGACTTGTTCGCCTCCCACGAGAAGAACAAGTTGCCTGTGTTCCTGACCCGCTGGACTCGAACTTCAGCGGGGGGGGGGGGGGGGGGGGGAGAGAGAGAGAGAACCGGACGCCTTCAGCGAGGACTGGAACAGGTGGCAGTCAATATACGTGTTTCCACCACCAGACGCACTTTTAATGTGCAAAGTCCTCCACAGGCTGAGAGAGTACCGAGGCAGGGTTTGGTTGGTCGCGCTCCTCTGGCCGGCGCAAGCCTGGTACGCTCAGCTGAAGCGATGGTGACCGGGTCCCATTCCCCTGTCGGTCTCAGACTTCCACTTGGGGTCGATTGGAGACCTAGGGACCTCGTTGGCATTCGCATCGTGGATGTTTGTGAGGCAGGGTGGCTCCCAGTTTGGAAGAATCTTGACAGACAAGTTTAATCTGCATTGGACAAAGGCTACATGGAAGACTTACGAGTCTCACTGGAAAAGTTTCACTAAATGGATTAATGACACTGACCAAACAGTTCCATCAGTTGCATTGGTGTTTCACTACCTTAACTTTTTGTTTCAATCCCGTCACAACATGTACAACACCCTTAGGAACAACCTATCTGAAACACATCATAAGACCTTACAGACTATTCAAAACAAAGCCCTGAAGATCATTACAGGCTGCACAGCTACTGCACCCACAGATCACCTACATCAAGAAACCAAAATCCTCAAAGTCAAAGACCATCTGGACATGAGAGGCACTCAATTCCTGGCAGCAGCCTCCACGAACCAAGACCACCCACTAAACTACATGGCAACACACCCACAGTTACCAAAAAATATCAAAACAACACCCAGCACACGGTATCACACACAATTATTGTCCTCTCTCCCTCCCTGCCCACCCCGAACCAACTTCCAGAAGCACATCCATACTCATATCTCTCACCGATCCATCCACTCACTCACAGACAACACGCAGCTGCATGCACGACCTCCCGAAATCCATCCTTCCGAATCCTCCCTTCCTCGCGAGGACAGACTCCACCTGGCCAGGCTGAGATGCGGACACCATCCAGCTCTCCTGAGCTATCAGAAGAGACTGGATGACTCCGTTGTCGACGCCTGCCCGGGATGTAACACAGCACCCCATACCATTAAACACATCATAGAAGACTGCATTTCACACAACCACTTACGCCAACAACACAATCTACACTCAATGAGAGCTCTGTGGGAAAGCCCGATCGTGGCCATGGCCTTTCTCAGGGACTCAGAGCTGTTCGGCCAGGCAGCTTAGGGAACAACAACAACCTGTCTGCCATACGGGAGCCTTTTGAGCGCTTAACGGGGTTGGCCGTACCTCAGCGAGAGCTGGATTTTTTCATGAAAGGCTGCTTTAGGCTTAGGCCACCCCCGCGTCAGATTCCCCCTCAGTGGTCTTTAGCGGAAGCTCTCAAACTCCTATCTACACCCACTTACACTACCAACCCAACACCTGAGCACTTACTTGAAAAGACATTGTTTCTTCTTGCGTTGGCTACGGGAAAGAGAGTCTCGGAGTTGGCTGCCATGTCTAGGGACCAGAATTGCTTGCGATTTTCTCCTATCCTCGGGGCGGTCACTTTTGCTCTGTCTGTTCATTTTGTGGCTAAGAATGAACGTGAGGCGCACGTTTTTAAGCCGTTCATTGTGCCGGGTTTAAAACGAGGATGTGTTCATCATACGCTAGGCCCGGTGAAAGCTTTGCATACGTATGTACACTCCGCCAGGCCGGTGTCGGGGATGGGGCTGTGGGTGGCACCAAAGACCGGTAGTAGACTTGACAAACGTGCTGTGGGACTTCGCCTGTGTCGGGTTATTCGTGCCAGCAATCCTAATATTCAAGGGTCGGCTCACAACATACGATCGTATGCTGCTACGATTCGTTTTCTGCATAATCATTCACTTGCTGACATTTCCGGCACAGGGCTGTGGTCTTCCCACAACACGTTTGTCTCCTCATATCTGTCCATGTCCACGGGCAGACCGGGTTGTCCTTGTGTTGCGTTGGGCCAAAGGGTTCACTAGGGGTATTACCTGTACTGTTCCTTCAGTCTGTGTTCTTCCTCCTATCCTTTCCTTTCCATTGGGGGGGGGGGGGGGGGTATTATGAAGTACAGTACATGCCCTCATTGCCTAGGATTAAGGGGTTAATCTACTCTTAAGTTTACATTTTATAAGTTTTCTTACCTAGGTTAACCCGCTGAGCCCCGGCTAGTTATATTATTTTGTTCATCCTATTCCCAAGCGATTTCAACTTTTTTTTATTGTTTGCTAAAATGGAAGACAAGGGTGAGAAATGAAAAAAAAAAAAAAAAAAAAAAACTCACCTCGGATATTTTTTTTGGAGGGGGGGGGGGCGAGCCTCAATTTTGTTTGTTTAGCTAAAATGGAAGAGAAAGGTGAGAAATGAAGACAAAAATAAAAAAAATACTCACCTCAGTCATTTGGGGGGCGTGGGGGGGGGGGGGGTCGAAAGTTCACCTCCCCCGCATGACCACCCGCCCGGCAGCACTAGGGTGAATACTGAGTATGGCATTGTAATGTGTACATCTTAAGGAGTGTCTCACACAAATCTCAACCCTCTAGCTCCCATACGACAGGAGTAATGAAGGTCCAAAGTCGCGGTGAAGTAAGTGGGTAAAGTAGCCCCACTAAGCCCACCACCACCGGCCGCGCAGCTGTCTTGTCCCGCTCACACCTACCGGCCCGGCTCGCCCACACACTACGGTACCTCCCCCTCCTATTCTTCCGCCATTTCCTACCTTACGAGCCACGTAACTGATTTTAATATGCCGGACGCACGTGATGCGTCGCTGGGAGCTGGTGATCAAACACTGCCGACGCATCACGTGCGACGCTGGGTCTCAGTGGGTTAACCCTCCGGATCCGGGGGCTCTCATATGAGGCGATCGTCGTGTCCGGGGGTATTCCTGAAAAATGGCTAACTTCACAATTCGATATCTACTGATTGAGACCACCTAGAGCAGTCACCTAAATTGCATAGTGTAGAACCAACCTTCGTCTGTAGAATGGCGTTGAGTTGATTGACATCGCTACGACAAGTGGTTGCCGAGATATGATGATGGGAATGGAGGTAATTTCCCGCGTATTTTCACCCGTGTCCGAACGTTTCGCCGCGGCCCTGGCTAGCACGCACTAAGTCACTCGTCGCTCCCGTGGCTTTTGTACCGGTACACGATATTAGGTTTTTATGGAGATAATGTGGTATTATTGTGTCATTTATTACTTGTTCAACCATTATTTGAGTTATATGAAACTTTATATAACATATTTTCGGCGCTTTCACTGTTATTGTAATATTATTGTGTCACTTTCACTGTTATTGTAATAGTATTGTGTCACTTTCATTTTTTTTTTTTTTTTTTTTTAAGATTTATTTGGACTTAAAGCCCAAAACTGGGCCTTTGTCAATGATGGCCCACAGCTGTGTCTAAAAACATATCTTACAGTTTTTCTCATCGTCAGCAAATTGCAATGTTGCTGAAGGCATAAAGTTAGCTATTACATTATATTAATGAAGTTAAGAGTTATTATTTGAGTCTATTCTAATTTTTAAATTGAAATATTAAAGTGTTGTATTTATTAGGATATTATTGTTAGGAATTATGGTTATTTGGCTATCATTGTGTGTTATATTCTACAGGGGGGAGGTTATTAACTTGGCAGTATTTATTGAAGTCATATTTTTCCTTCGTCTCCACCCATCGCCAGTTCCAGAAGTCTTTCCTTGTTCTTGCTACATGGCAAAAAGACCTGTAGAAGTCGCCTGTTGTTTCTGTTTCCATGTCGCTGATTTGCCAATAGACTTTTTTATTCATTCGTGTTTCATCTTCTTTTGTAAGGATGCTTTTGAGGTTCGTATAGTCCAGGTGATCAGTGTTTGGTAGGTCCTCTGGGTCTTTCTGTTCTTTCTCTGTATTCTTCGTTCGTGATCTAGTGTTTTTCGGAGATGGAGAAGGAGGAGTTGGAGTGTGTTCTTCTTCCTCCTCTTCTTCGTATTTATCTTCATCTACTTCGTTTTCATCTTCTTATTCATAGTCCTGGAGGTCCACTTCTGTCTCGTCTTCTTCTTGTTCTTCTTGAATAGTTGGCTTGTTCTCCTTCCTTGGTGTTTTATTCTTTCTTCCATGTTGAGTGGGAGGTTTCAGAGCTTCAAGAGGGATCTTGATTGTTGGCAGGTCATTGTAGTTAAGTATCAATGGAATTATCCGACTCAATTGATGTTTATTTGAGCCAGAAATTGCCACTGCAGCTTGAACACATGCATAAATGTTTGCATTAATGTCATGTTCTACATTTCTGCTGTGTTGATTCTTGGGTGTTTTGATGGTAGATCCCTGTGTCCTGTTTTATTACTCTTCTTGATATGAATTATTGTCACTCTCACTGTTATTATTGAGTTATTATTACTTATTATACATTTTGTGTCACTTTCACTTACTAGGTTTAGAGGCTAGGCTAGGCTACGCAAGCGTACAATACCGTACGGTATCGTATTTGACACTTGTAATTATTACATTTGGTTGTTTCTTTCACTTAGACATATTGTTTTTAGTGTCACTTTCACTTTTTACAGGTTTCACTTATAAATACTTATTGAATAGTTACTCTAATATATAGTTGTTGTGTCTCTTTCACTTGCACATATTGTTATATTGTTTTTAGTGTCACTTTCACTTATAATAATTATAGAATAGTATCTCTTTCACTTGCACATAGTGTTTTATTGTTTTAGTGTCACTTTCACTAGTGTTCTCAGGGTCAGTGCCACTTAGAAGTTTACCAGGATGTGGAAATCATCGTGGCAAGGCGTGATGCACAGTGCTACCTGACATTCCTGGCACTGATACGAGGTTTTGGTGGTTGTCTGGGGTCTTCGGGTGGTGTGGCTGCAGACATGGCACCGTTTCTGGGTCTTGCGACCAGCAGCTACTGGAAGGGCAACGATCCTGTGTTTCCTGTGGTGTTCGGAAGCGTATGTGCGGTCCATGGTGCCAGCTCCTGGCATATGTTGAGCTCGTGGGGCATCATCAGGCACGGCATATTCCCCAATGAGATCCAGAATGAGCTGTTTCTGGAATCTCCGAAGGTTGGTGTACTTCCTGGGCATTGTGGGGTTCATCAGCTTGTACAGGTTGTACGAGTTGAGCACAGATACATCCATCATGTGCAGGAAGAACTTCTTATACCACCTGCAGGAGGTCCGCAGGCAGTCGATGAAGCCGACCTGCATGTCTGACTTGTCAACCAGACGCATGTTTATGTTGTACAGTGGAGCCCCCATTTTCGCTACACCGGTCTTCGCTGATTCAATTCTCGCACCACACACCAAATATTCCCAATTTCAATTCTCGCATCAAAATCCCAGCCAAAACCCGAAAAAATTGCAAAAATAACGAAAAACTCAACATAAAACTAGAAAACAAACAAAACAATAATTTTGTTTTAACATAACGAAAGAATCTGCCAGGTGTTTGCCGTTTAGAGACGAAATCCGAGTGAATCCGAGATCCGATCGTCAAATGCACAAGATGCCGCCATCTTTGTATGACGTCATCACTAAGCAGACGCTTGCAGATTAGCTAGTATCTGTGTTGACAAAACAACCGTTTGCAAGTTTTTTTGTGCCTGAACCCCTTATCTCTCGCGTTTATTATAACCTCTAGTACATCTAGTGATAGGGATGGTTGGCCTGGTGGTAGCAATGAAGGAATTTCATGCTCAAAACACAGAGCAAAGACCAGTCCATGTCGGACGAAAGCGATTGAAATGCCTAGCCTAGACGATGTTAGCCTAGGCTAGGCTAGGCTAGGCTAAATATGACAATGATTTATAATAAAATCTGTGTGGTAAGTAATCTTCTCATAATACGTATTTATACGTCTTTTCCTCATAATATGTATTTATTGGATGTATTTGGGGCAAAATGGGGACTTGAGGGGTGGCTGGACGAATTTAGAACCTAGGCCTAACATTTTTCGCTTGATAGAAACAATGCCCCAATCTACAGTATTTATGGTTAGGACTGTCATTTAGTCATGTCTACATTATTATTTACAATGCATAAGATTTAGGCCTAGGCTACTTGATGTAGCCTAGACAAAAATCATGTTTTCATAGCCTAACACTGGGAAAAAGTGCGGTAATTGTTTAGATATTGGGCCTTTTTTCTAGTTATTAAAAACTTATTATATGGTGTATTATATGATACAGTATAATGCATAAAATTTTATTTGTGTACAATAATACATGTTTTCATAGGCAAAAAATAGAAAAAGACGCAAATTTTGGCATGAGCACGGAACCGATTGAATTTTCCCCATAAGAACAGTGCCCCGATCTTGGCTGGTTCAATCCTAGCTCTATTTCTGCGGAACCGATTAGCAGCTAGGATGGGGGCTCCACTGTAGTCCATAACTGCGTCTGGCTTCATGATGGGCTCCCTGGTCCTGTGGTTGACTTTGCCAGAGTCAACCAGGTTGCCCTTGTTGATGGTGCTGATCATGTTGACCTTCCTTTGGTCGTGCCAATGGATTGCCAGCATCGGACCATGTTGCTTGAGGAAGATGTCCTTCTTCTTGGTCTTTTTGGGGAATTCCGGCATGTTCCTCCTCGTCCCCCGTACTGTGCCCACAGTCTGGGTTTGCTGCGAGTTCAGGTACTTGGTGAGGATGGGGGACGTGTAATAGTTGTCCATGTAGAGAATGTGGTTCTTGTTGAAGTAGTGATCCATCATCGCCTTCACCACTGCTCCACCGAACCCTATTTCTTGATCTGCAAGAACCTCACCCTCCTTCCCACTGTAGACAATGAAGTCCAGCACATAACCCGTCTTACAGTCACAGAGGACGAAGAGCTTGATGCCGAATCGATGTCTCTTGGATGGTATGTACTGCCGGAAGTGAAGGTTCCCCCGGAACAGCACAAGAGACTCGTCGATCACGACCTTTTGAAAAGGCTTCAAGAATGTGGAAAACTTGGCCTTCATCATGTCGTAGAATCCCCTTATCTTCCACAGGCGGTCTGTTTGGTGTACATTGGTGTTGGTAACGAAGTGCAGGCTACCAAGTATGGCGAAGTAGCGGTCCCGGGACATAAGTTTGCCAAAAGCAGGTGTGGCAATTATGTCGCCTGTGATCCAGTAGTCTGCCAGCCGATGCTTCTTCACATGTGCCATGAGCATGGTCAGTGCTATGAACACATACATTTGGGCAATGGTGACAGGCTTCCAGGCCTTTATGTGGGAACTATGGGTCTTGCCGCTGAGGTGGTCACTGAGGGCCTTCTGCTTATTGGTCTCATCGACAACATATGACATGACCTCATTGTCGAAAAAGGCTTTGAAAAGCTCGGCAGGTGTTGAGTTGGGTCCCCCAGGGAAAGATGGATCAATCCCTGCGGCATTTTGGGCGTCATCGAATGTGGCATCTTGTGGCTGAAAGGTGGCCCCATCCTCCCACGTCCAGACATCATCATGCCTGGCACGGGGACGGGGACGGGCAGCAGGGGCGGCAGCAGCAGGGGCATCGGCAGCAGCAGGGGCGTCGGCAGCAGCAGGAGGGGCGTCGGCAGCAGCAGGGGCGTCGGCAGCAGCAGGGGCCGCAGCCACGGCCACGCCCACGCTGACCAGCAGGGCCCCTGGCACGGCCACGTCCATGTCCACGTCCGTCCAAGGGCACGGCCACCCCGAGGACGGGGACGTCCAGGGCCACGGCGGGGTGCTGGGTCGTCCACCCACTCAACTTCGTCCACCCACTCAGCTTCGTCACAACAGGGTCGTCTGGCAGGTCATGATTATCATCACCAGAATCTGCACTGTGGTCGTCCATATATCTTGAAGGGCGGCCATATTCGTGGATATCTTCTGGGTCATAGGTGGGATCCTGGTCGTCAGTTGGTGGTGATACATCAGGTGGCGACTGCTGGCGTGGGCGGCTAGTGGGTGGTGAAGGTGAGCTAGTTGGCTCTGAAGTTTTGAGGCGACGACGAGAGCGTTTTAGGGGCAGCTTAGGGCCTGAGGTGCTGCTTTGTGCCCCCCCTGTGGCCATCAACAAGGCTTTTCTGGAGGTGGGTTGACCACTTGCACCACTTATTGATGGCTGTGGGTCATGCGGGTACAATACCGCACCACTTGCACCACTTGATGATGGCTGTGGGTCATGCGGGGCCAATTCCGCACCACTTGCACCACTTGTTGATGGCTGTGGGTCATGCGGGTACAATACCGCACCACTTGTTGATGGCTGTGGGTCATGCGGGGCCAATTCCGCACCACTTGCACCACTTGTTGAGGGCTGTGGGTCATGCGGGGTCAATGACGCACCAGCGGGCCCGGGAGACAAAGGAATAGGCCTACCCACGCTCAACTCTTCACTCTCATCCTCACTATCAGCATCTTCACCTCTTTCCCTTTCGGCCGCCTCCCGTGCCTGCTTTCTTGCACTATCTAGCACAGCTCTCCTATAAAAGTAACTGGCTATTTTTGCCGGGGAAGGAGTCCCCACAGCCGACGCCGGGTCGCAAGCGTGCGCGCCGGGTCACGTTCACGTGATGCGAGTAGGACACTTCCCATTTCACCCACACTTTCATCACATTGATGATGTTCACCGCATCCAACATTGTCATCAATATCATCATCACTATCGTCATCATCAGTGCTATGAAAGCCCTGGAATTCTTCGCCATCTTCCACTTCATCAACATCTTCACTAACTACATGCTCCTTGTCAAAATCACTCTCAATCTCACGAAGGTCATGATCACTTAACTCTTGTAACACACGGGCAACACCACCGGGACTTAGCAACGTTTTCTTGGTCGTTTTAGCTTTGCCTTTCGTAGGCTTACGGGTCGCGGCGGCGGGCGGCGATTCGGACACAGCGATTTTCTTTGGGTTAACTCCAGCCATCTTGGGTGCGAGATAAGAACTGATGCTGCCTGGTAGTTTGTGCTTGGTGGCGCTGCGGTCGCCCACGCACGAAAAAAAATCCGCCCGCGCAATTTGAACGCTTTGATTTTGCCTCATATGAGGCCTCCCGGACTCCGAACCATAATACGTTTTGCCTCAATGAGGCCTCCCGGATCCCAAGGGTTAAGAAATTGCCTTATTCTAATATTAAGTCTGTCATTGTACTTCGGTATGTCTATGCCTCATACCTCATTGTTTCAGAATATAATTAAGTGCTGGTCACTTATTATTATTGTGTATCACACTCTCCATGCTATACTAAATGGTCTCATGCATGTGTATGTCTTTACTCTTTCCAGAATTGGGTATTCATACTGTCTTTAGACAGTAGGTGGGGGGGGGGGGTGGCATCCTGTTGTTCATAATCATCTTTATGACATACATCATTCTTTGTCTTAGGCTAAGATCTCCATTGAACTTGACATGACTGTACTGACTTTCTTAATTATAGGTTTGACTCCTGCAAGGAGATAAAGAAAACCTAATATTTAGTAGTGGCCCCGTAATCATTGACGATTATGCCTATTACATAAGGCACCCTCTTCAAACACTCATCCGCCGTAGTTTGAATCTACCGCGCAGAGCATAAAAAATTGAGGAGCCTTCATCATGAGCGCACGCAACCTCACTCATGGTTCAGTCATTATGAAATTGGGTTCTCACTACGAAAAAACTTCGTAACAAATAAAAAAGAAAAAGAAAATATGAATAACTATTCATAAGCTTTCCATATATTGTACTCGTGGATGTACTTGTGTGGATCTTTGACCAGACGCTGACTCAGGCGTCATTCTTCCTTCACTGACATATCAAGTATACCAAAATCCTTAATACATCAACGAATGGGAAGAGGATGGTCGGGAGGGCCCCAGTCGTCAATGATTACGGGGCCACTACTAAATATTATGTTTTCTTTATCTCCTTGCAGGAGTCAAACCTATAATTTATTAGTGGTCCCTCCATCATTGACGATTATGCCTGATATCTAAGACTGGAGGGGGACATTCGTAATCATATCATAACTCTAGCAAAGGCAGATAATCAAACAACCATATAGTATTCTTACTTTGTAAAAGATATATATTTGGTGCATAAACTTTATACAGCACAACTTATACAAAAAGGGGTACAAGCAGGAGCGTGCTTCAAAGAAGCCTGCTTGAATAAAAAGGGTGTTAACTCTGAGATTCTGAGAACAGATCCGCCAGTTAACGAGGCACCCCACTTAAATTAAGTGGTGAAAAATAAAACTTATAAGTTTACATGTGCACATATAAACCCCATAAAATTAGTGGATATACTTTGCAAAATATAACCAATGCTTAAATTAGATTGCTTCTCAGCCCAAAAACTACTTACAACTACACTGTTGTTTGTACTAAAATTGTACTAGCACAATTTCCTGTAATGAATAGTACAGAGAAATTTAAATATCACAATACCCATCAACAGTATCACAGCTCTCATATTCTGGCGGGGTCTAGGGTGTCCTATGTTACACTGACTGCACCCCCCCCCCCCTTTTCTTGAAATTAAACAAAAGTTACTTAGGGGCCACCTAGACCCTTTGCCTTAAAGCTATACATGGCAAGGAAGGTTTGTCTAGAGCTACTGAGAGGTAACGAGTCAAAAACGTATGATTAGAGGCCCACAACTGTGTGGACGTAATATCTTCAACAGAAAAATTCTTAAGGAAACGTAACGAAGCCGCCCACTTGCGTAAATCGTGGGCCCTACCCACAACGCCGGGATTACTCTCTTTAATGACCTCGACCAAGAGAGAAGCCAGTCTACGTTTCATCAAGCGTTTACCCGTACTTGCTACCCATAAAGCACCGTGGTGATTTAGAGGTGCCACTCTCAAATATTTGGTTAGAGCTTGCACTGGACATAAATTATGGTGCACCTTTCCCCTTTTCAACGCCGGCACCGTGAACTCTGAAAACACGTGTTCACTGTGCTCATTCTTGGCTATGAACCCTGGGGAAGGTGCAATGTGAATACACTCATTAAGCCTACCAAACCTGAGGCAATTAGGTGTGTTGCTCATCGCCGCCAGCTCAGATACTCTGTTCCCGGTAGCCAAGGCCATAAGGAATACTGCCCTTTTTAAAAGTAATGTAAAATCTGCAGTATTTTGGTACAGACGGGAATGAAGTAAAGACAATGCCTTGTCCAGAGACCAGGTAGGCTGCAGGCATGAGCTGACGGGGAGGTGGGCGGAGTTTAAAACATGCCCTCATAAAACCTTTTTCCTCCGCAACTGGTATGGAGAGACCGGTAAGGTCCAAAAACGGTATCCTAATCGCCGTTAAGTGATTTTTTAACGTCACTACAGACAAACGTTTCCGTTCGAACAGATAATTTAAATAATTAAAAACCAAAGCCACCGAGGGCACAGTTTGTTCTGTTCTAATAATCCAAGAAGTAAATGCCTGCCAATGCGATTGATACTGTCGCTTAGTAGACTGGGTATATTGATTCATGAATTTATTGGTCACGTCTCTACCATATGGTGCTAGCCATTTGGCCTCCTGAATGTCCATAATGCAAAATTCAGCGAGGTCTTTAGGTTGCCAATTGTGTCTAAGTGGAAAAACCCTACCGGGAGTGATACCGGGTCCGGGCACCACGTCTTCAATTGCTGGTACCACAACTGCGCCGGCCACAGGGGCGCGATTAGCAAGACTACGCCTCGATAATTCTGTAATTTGTTTACTACGTGGCACATTAGAGACGCATCTGGCGGCGGAAACAGATAAATGGAACTCCACCTGTTCCAGTCTGTCACCAGTGCATCTGGCCCGCCCGCCGGCATTATCATCCGGCGGGTGAGGTACAGTGGGAGTTTGTGAGTCTCCTCTGATGCAAACAAATCCACTTGTGGATGGTAAGGCTTCGCAACCATTTGGTCGAAAATGGTTTGCTTGAGCGCCCATTCTACTGTTGTGCTCTGTCTACGAGACAGAGCGTCTGCCCAGACGTTTGCTATGCCTGGGAGGTAAGATGTGTGAAGCTGAATGTCCAGCCTGTTGGCTAGAATAAAAATCTCTTCTGACACGTTTAGCAACCCCGGAGATCTCGTCGACCCTTGTTTCTGAATACAGTGAACTGCATTCAGATTGTCCATTCTGAAGGCCACCGACTTGCCCCGTAAAGTAGAGCCGTGAGCCTGAAGGAAATATAAGAGGACTAGTAATTCTTTGACATTTATGTGGGAGATTTCTAAATGGGACCAAAGCCCTTGACCCAGGTGCCCTTGGTTTGATTGAAAGCCCCAACCTATCGTTCCTGACGCATCCGTGTCTACCCATACCGTCGGCGGAGGAGAGGTCCATGACATGACTGAGTGCAATGTTTCCCTCTTCGCCCAGACCGCTAGTAAGTTGTGGATTAATTTTGGTATGGGCCATAATTTTTTCTCCAGCAATAGCGGAAAATATTTGTTGCCCTCCAATATTAAACGTTTGACTCTTAACCGGCCCAACCGTACCGTTAGTTGAATCCAGTTGAGAGAGCCAACCAGAGACTCCCAGATTCTCCGTGTCGTAGTCAGACTGTGAAGGAACATAAACAATTTCCTGCGAAATCTGTTGCGATTGTCCACACTCTGACTCAGAGTGAGAGTAGCTGTGTCCCAGACCAGCCCTATCCACTGAACTACTCTTGAGGGAACAAGGTTTGACTTTACCAGGTTGACCTTGAACCCTAGAGTTTTGACATGCTTTAATGTTATGTTGACATGATTTATGCATACTTGTTCCGTCTCTGCCACCACTAGCCAGTCGTCTAGATACCATAAAATCCTGATCCCTTGCCTTAACAAGGGCATCAGGGCTTGCCGGACTAATTTCGTGAATAAGCGAGGTGCTAGGTTCAATCCAAACGGCATCCTCTGAAAGACATAAGTCTGATGCTTTATTCTTAAGGCCAGAAACCTTTGAAATCTTTTGTTGACCGAGACGTGCCAATACACGTCCGTCAGGTCTAAAGAACACATCCATTCTCCCGGCGGAAGTGTTAGCCTGATCTGGTTTACTGTAAGCATCCTGAATGACATGTTGTGAATATGGAGGTTCAGATAAGACAGGTCTACGACTGGTCTCATCTGAACACTGTCCCTTTTGGGCACTAGAAATAGTTTGGATGTGAAAACTGGGTAATTTTGAGGAACCGGGATGATGACATTCTTGGCGATCATTTCCTGGACTAGTGACTCCACCTCTAAAGAAACTAAAGTTGCCTTTGTCGGCTGACGTAAACGAGGTCGTCGGAGCCACTGCCAGGTGATCCCTTGCGTGCCACCATCCTTGCCCAAGTATTTACTGGCCATGCGCGGTGACACGTCCGGAACGACCCAGTTAGCAGACAAGGGTTCGCCGGCTGTACTACCCTCTGATCCACCCGCCGTGAGATCGGCCCTGGGAGTGAGAGAGACTTTAGTTTTTTGGTGGTGGCGGTGGTGGTGGTGGTGGATGCTTAGCCGACTGGCCGGTGTTGGCAGAAGACGAGCCCTGGCCTGGTCTGCTATAGCTGCGGCCCTTATGACCTGCAAACTTACCTTGTTTGTACCTGTACTGACCTTGGGGGGAGGCGGACTTAGGTATCTGAAAGGGCTTTGACCCACCCGGCTGAGCTTTTGCGACTGGCTTGGGTTTGGGAAAGTTAAAAGCAGGTTTCTTAGAAGGGGTGGGACTGTGCTTAAAGGCCTGAGCCATATTGAAAACAGTTCTCCACACATCAGGGGACATTAACGAGGGAGTTAGCACCGGCGACATGACCACCTGGTTCGCAATTCTATCAGGGAGTTTCCTCACCAGGGACATCCTGAGATCCTGTCTCGCCCGCACCGCCTCGAGCAAGGACGTGCGTATATCTCCCAATGACTGAATCGACGTCTGAAGGAGTAATCGCCGAGATAGTTCAACCGATCGTCTGGCTTCCGCGTCCGCGATTGCCTGAGTGGATCGTAACATAGATTTCGCCACCTGGTGCGTAACAATGTACTGGGAAAAAATCTATACGCCTTCCCTCGTAGCCTAAACTCCCGGTCTTGGTGAGCTGGTGAAGGCGTAGTGAAAGGATCTTTAAGTTCACAGAGATTGATTTTGGGGGCAGCTAAAAAAGCAAACAAAGCAGATGGGACTCCGCCGGCTGAAAAGACTGGCATAGAGAACCAAGAATGGCTGTCCTGAGGAATCTGGTGGGAGGATTTTGAGGTGAAGGTGGTCGCAAAGTTCTGAGCCTCTACTTCCCATTCCACCCAAGGTCCTGGACCCAACTGCCCCACCTTCAACACTGGGTTAGCGGCTGTGTCTGTGACCGTTTGTAAATCTAATTCTGGAGTGAGAGCTGACAGTGCTTTTATATCATTAAAACCGTCATGCTTGGTCCAGTCAGAAAACAGCTTTGAAGCTGAGGCAGGGGGCAGTGCAGGCGTAGCTGTATACACAAAAAAGTCATGGTGATAATGGTTCGGAATGGCCTTAATATTAACATCAAGTACATTACCCGCAATATCCAAGGCTCGTAACTTTCTAGATTTATTTCCTTGGATTACCCACTCTCGTGGCACTGGAAGTTCCCCTGACAAAGTGGGCTGTGCTGTCTCTGGCTTAGTTGGGATCATTTGAACCCATGAGTCATCTGGACCGTATAAAAGGGGCATAGCTACCTTTCTTAACGGTGCTTTATCCAACGGGGGCGGATTCACATCCGTTACCACTCTTACATTAGATGTAGTCAGTGCCGCCGAAGCAGGCCTAGCGACTATATTAGGTGATATAGGGGGAGGGTGCGGAATCTTGGTCAAAGCAATAGAAGCGATCAGAGGCCGAACACTTGAACTTGTCATGGGAGCTCCCAGGTCCACTGTAGGAGTCTCCGGCTGTTGGCCAAATTTTGTTGTGAGAGCAGTTACTAACAAACCTTAAATACATATGTTGCATCTACCGTTCCCCAAATACTCCTCCAGAGCAAAGTCTTTTTGATTCTCTGTCCTCACAACTCAGTGTCCTCAACTTAAATGTTTCTTCTGAAATCACTGTGTTGGGTGATTTTAATGTCCATAATGTTGAATGGCTCACTCATTCAGCCAGGACTGATGATGCTGGTCTTGAATGTGAGCTATTTGCAGACTCATTTAATCTCACTCAACTAGTCAACCAACCCACCCGTGTACCAGATAATCCTAATCATAATTCCCACCTACTGGACTTATTTTAACAACCAATTCAGAAAATTATGATGTTACAGTGAGGTCACCGCTTGGATCTTCTGATCACTGTCTGATACAGGCCACCTGTCTATCACCTACCACACCTTCCCACTCTGAACCTGTTTTGGTGACTAAATGGCATTACGATAGGGCAGACTGGGAGGGTCTTCAAGGTTTCTTTATTGATATTCCCTGGACCTCTTTTTTACTTTCTAATGATGCACACTCCACCTTGAGCCACATACAAGATTTTGTAAAAATTGGAATGGAAACTTTTATTCCTCATCAAAAGTACAGTAAAAGATCTAATTCACCTAAATGGTTTGACCATAATTGTGCTAGAGTAACTGAAGAAAAAGCAATAGCCTACAATGCATACACAAGATCAAAAACTCATGAAGCCTTTAATTACTTTAGAACATCAGAAATCATGCCAAAACTGTATTAAACCTAACTAAATCAAACTTTCTCCACAAGCAGGCAAATAAACTTCTAAATAATCCAAATGATAACAAAATATTTTGGTCTACTCTTAACTCATTTAAATCCAACTTCACTACTGCTTCATCCATTCCACCATTAAAATCTCCGACTGGCAATCTTGTAAGTGACCCACGAGGTAAAGCTAACCTTCTTGCGGATATTTTCTCCACCAACTCAACCTTAGATGAAATAAATCAAGATGTCCCTGTACTTAATTTTAATTCGCCTGAAATTCCCTCACTTAAGATCCACACCAGACATGTCAAAACTATTTTGCAGAATCTCTCAGTAGATAAGGCTCCTGGTCCAGATGAAATTCCTCCAATAGTACTTAAGAATTGCTCCTTGGTGCTCGCTCCTGTATTGGCAAAATTTTTCCGTCTGTGTACTCATACCTCATGCTTCCCAGTACCCTGGAAAGAAGCAAACATCCATCATCTCTATCTATCTATTGCCTGATGCCGTGATCCCCGAAGGGGTGGCCACGAACGAACCGCCCCCATGCACCTCTGTCCCCAGTCAGTCGACGCCCCTCCCCCCCCCCCCCACCGCCCTCGCTCATGTAGTTCCTCACCCCATCCCTCCCCCTCCTATTCAGTCTACCTCCCCCTCTGTCCCTCCACCTCGCTCTCGTACACCCTCTTAGTCATTCTCTCGCTTTCCATACGTTCCATATGGCCGAACCATCTCAAGTTGTTCCTTTTCACACTTTCCAGCACATCTACCTCCACACCACACCTCCTTCTTACTTCCTCATTAGTCTGTCTATCCCTCCATGTAACTCCGCACGCACTCCTTAAGTAATTCATTTCCACTGCTCTCACTCTTGGTCTGAGTCTCTCAACCAACGTCCATGCTTCGCTTCCGTAAGTCAGTGTCGGGATTACATCCATCCAGTTCCTAAAAAAGGTGCCTCTTCAGATCCATCAAACTACAGACCAATAGCTATAACTTCCACTCTTGGTAAAGTCTTTGAAATTATATTAAATAATCACATAATTAAGCATCTTGAGAATAATAAATTAATCAGTGATAGGCAATATGGTTTTAGACGATGTCGATCAACTGCAGACATGCTTTGCCTTCTTACGCATCAAATCAACCAAGCTACAGACCAACATGGTGAAACACATACAATAGCACTGGATATATCAAAGGCATTTGATAGAGTCTGGCATCAATCCTTATTGTCGAAGATGTCACACTACGGCCTTGCATCATTAGTTCCACTAATTTCTTCTTATCTTCATAACAGAAAAATGTGTAATGGTAGATGGCCTTTATTCTCAATTTCACTCAATAAATGCTGGTGTTCCCCAGGGATCAGTTTTGGCCCCAATTCTGTTCCTCATTCATATCAATGATCTCATATCTACCACTCATAATCCAATACATTCCTACGCAGATGACTCAACACTCCACAGTTCCTTCACATTTACCAATTCTTTCACCCAACCCGATCTTATAAATTCAAAAATAACACTGCAATTTCTCTGAACCAGGACCTTTCTAGAATTAATGGATGGGGACAAAAGAATCTAGTTTCCTTTAATGCACAGAAAACAATACATTCAATTTTCTAACCGACAGAATCTCACTGACTCCCATATATTTTTTAATGATGTAAATATTCCCACTTCCCCTAGTATTGACATTCTCGGTGTAACATTACTACTAACTTGAGCTGGACACATTATGTTAGAAGCATTGCTAAAAATGCCTTAACAAATGGGACTCCTGTACAGAGTTTGAGAATTGTTCACGGACGAGCAGTAGGCCATAATGTGTGAAAGTCATGTGCGTTCTCAGATGGATTACTGTTCACCTCTGTGGGGTGGAAGTGGAGTGGTTGCATTGAGGCAGTTGGACAAAATTCAAAATAAAGCTATTAGATTAATCAATAACCCTGCAATCACACAGGACCTTCCTACATTATCCATACGAAGAAACGTTGCATCCCTTGCATTTCTACAGATATTTTCACAGCAATTGTTCCGAGGAACTTGCTTCAATTGTGCCGCCTCTCCACATCTTTCCCCGTAGAACTAGGGCAGCTGAGAGCGCCCATGAATTTACACTTTCTCCTCCACAATGCAGAACTTCTGCTTATCAGAATTCATTTATCCCCAGAGCTACTACTCTTTGGAATTCACTTCCCTCGAATTGCTTTCCACAAACTTACAATCTACAAATGTTTAAATCCAGTTGTTACAAACATTTTATGAATGGAGGATGCCTTTAGGCACATGGACCTTTTTGTTTTATCTGTGTTTTTCCTTCCTCCGTTCATTGTCTCTTTAAAAAAAAAAAAAAAAAAAAAAAAACCTATTTCCTCCGCCGTGACAAATTTAGTGGATGAAGAACTCAAAGGTGAATCATTCCTATCTTGCGAGTCGTCTAGAACTGAACCCGACTCTTGCACTTCCATGTCAGAGATTATAGACACCTCATCCTTGTCATCCGGCTCATTATGAGAGGGTTCCGCCGAAGCCGGAACCTCGTCTTGGTGCCAAGTTAAATCAGGAATGGATGATGGGATCACAGCGTCCCGGTGGACGTCCGTCCGTACCTGTGGCTCTTGAACCAAATGTGGGCCTTCATACCCTGGTTGGGAATACCGCCATACACCCAGGCCTTGGCCCGAACTCCCTTGGGAGTCAGAAACACCATCCACCACTGAGCCCCCACTAGATTCTTCTAAAGGGCAATCACTGCCTACAGAACTCTCTAAGTCTATGTGTGTAATCTCCATTGGGAACCTGTCCTCCGGCAACACCCCCACCACAGTCTCTGACTCCACTCCCGCCCCATCAGATTGGACATTAGATGAGTCGGGAGTAGAGGCAAAAAGTGAGGCACGAGGCTCCGGCGAACGCCGGGAGGCCTTTCGCTCCTTAGAATCTTTCCTGGAAGATTTGTGGCTGCGGTGTGACTTAAATTTCTCACTGCTCTTAGACTTTTCTGATCTTTCACTAGAGCTGTCCTTGGACTTTTCCTCCTTGCTCCTCTTTCTTGCTGGTGAAGAGGAGTGACTAGGCGGCTGTTGTCTGAGGGGCGACCTGGACCTGGACCGCGCCCATGACATGGAGGCTGTCACCGGGGGCGTGGGTTCACGAGGTCTCTTAGAAGTTGTAGGGACCAGAGAAAGTGCTGTACCCTGCCCAGTCTCTGCCGACTTTCGTACAGTTACTCTAGAGGTACGTTTACTAGGGGGGTGCTCAATCAATAATTTATCCCAAAGAATTACATTATCACATTGCAGCGCTTTATGAGCCACTGTGGTAGCATAAGTTGACAATTGCTGCCTGAACTCCCTCAAAGCGACCGCCGCGGATCCACTATTGTCCCTCAACACTTTGGCACTCAATTGAGTACAGAAGGTACAGTTCCCCGTTACCCACAAACCCCTTGAGCGATCTAGACATTTAACACATCTAATGCAATGAGTGTGTGCAAATATAGGGATACCTGAACAGGAGGGAGCAATACACAAGGCAAAAACAGGGTCTATGGTGGCCATGACAGAGACTGGTGGAAAACACGAACCCACCCCCGGTTTACTCCAGGTTCTCGAAAGTTCCGCCGGAACTCAGCCCTGGAAAAAAAGAAAATTTCCAGGAATTAATGCTCATAAGGCTACACCAACATGTTCGAACACAAGTGTTTAGACAACCAGCCGGGTAACGAGACTTAATACACAACTATCACGGCTCGCTACGCGGCAGGTTCGTAATTAAAGATTTCAGAATATCTTAACTTGTCCAAAAGTTTTATGAATATCCTCTGACATAATATAAAGACCAGCATGGCTTTTTTTATACATGACGCAGTCTTCCCAGTGGTGTTTTTAAGTTCTTACTGGAAAAAAAAACCCTCAAAGACGCCGGCCCCCGTATTATCTCGCAGATCAAAAACTGGGAAGCCTGTCTTAAATGCTAGATCTGGCTTCTCCTGAAGCGTTCTAGATCGCCGTATGTTGAATGGCGGCGATACGTATCGTACCCCTCGAATGTCTGGTTAACTTCACTGAATTAAACAAAACCGTTAATCCTACCCTCCCAAGGTGCAACCGCCGGGTGTGAATTTTAACGTTAACCCCAAAATTCCTATCCCCACTTCTTTGCAAAAGATCGCCGGGGAGGAAAGATCAACAAACAGCCTAGTTTTACTGGCTTTGCAAAAACCGGGAAAAACTCAACTCAACAAGTGTCCGTATGAACACTTAGTTAAATGGGTAAAGCCATCCCGCCGGGAAACACAGTACGCCTGAACACAGGCCCCACCACAGAGACGCAGTCCTGGAGAGCCTCAGGCCACTAATCGCCGGGGAAAACAAGCCTTTTTTAACCACGCGTGATTAAAACTCGGCAACCAGCCGGGTTTTCATGGTGTAACCGAGAAAACCCGCCGGGAAAGGCAACCCACCCCGTTCAGATTCAATTTGAACGCACCAAATAGACCATGGAATTAGCCAAAGCACAACTAACCCAGGTCGCATCAATAGTCCGAGGAATTAGCCAATACACAACTAAACCAGGACACATATATAGTCCGTGGAATTAGCCAATACACAACTAAACCAGGACACACATGACACAGTAGTACATATTTATAACATAAATCAATAACACTTGTGCATGTGGCAAAGCTACGAGAGGCTGGCTAGGCCTAAGCAGACGGAAAAACACAGTAAACATGTCGTAATATAAACAAAAAGCACTGAATTATATCACAACAGGAACCACCGTCAACACACCACTGAGATGCGGACACCATCCAGCTCTCCTGAGCTATCAGAAGAGACTGGATGACTCCGTTGTCGACGCCTGCCCGGGATGTAACCCAGCACCCCATACCATTAAACACATCATAGAAGACTGCATTTCACACAACCACTTACGCCAACAACATAATCTACACTCAATGAGAGCTCTGTGGGAAAGCCCGATCGTGGCCATGGCCTTCCTCAGGGACTCGGGGCTGTTCGGCCAGGCAGCTTAGGGAACAACAACAACAACAACAACACACCACTGTAGCAAACACTTCCCGGTAAAGGGAAGAACTGACTCGGTTCCCAGAAAAAACTTCACTAAGTGAAAAAAATACGCTGGGAACGTCAGAGAATAAAAAGCTACCTCATCAGAAAGATAAAAGGCAGCAAAAATAACGCGTGATGAAAGCCGCCGGCATCACAAAGCTAGCTAACCGTGAAAAAGTTCACATGTCCACAACAGGACCACGAGGGTACACCCGAAATAGATGCCCCAAACACACGACCCAAAATACACTGCACTGCGGGCAACCCACCCAGGACCCTCCTGCTACGCATATCCTAACCTTACTCGATACATCCCGGAGTAAACAAATGAGAAAAAACTCACTAGGGACGCAACAAATGCGGAACGAGCGGAGCGTGGGGAGGCACGTCCGGGTTGGTTGAGCGCAGAGCAGAGAAGGAAGAATGACGCCTGAGTCAGCGTCTGGTCAAAGATCCACACAAGTACAGTAAACTTCCGTTAATCCGAAGGGCAGCGGACCGGCCCTCGTTCGGATTAGTGGATTTTTCGGGTTATCGGACTTTACCCCTATGAACCTGTGGGCTGACGAAAACATTGAGGCATTAGGCCACCCAAATGACACAATGGTGCACACATATCACATATCGGCTCATATGTTCATGAAATCACTTCAAAAGTTTATCATTGTCATTGTAGCCTATTACCTACTTCAAACTGGTGATGGGCTGGTCTATCAGAGTGAGACCTGAGCGATCTCTGCCATACCCATAGCTTACTCTGACTGTTCCTTTTACTTATATATTTTCTAGATCTCGAGTGACGGCGTCTCTTCCGTGGATTGACCTCCCAATCTACCAAGATTGGAAGCTAAAGCGTCACATTATTCCTTTGCCCCTCAACTTTCTCTTCATAATTGCTGAGGGGCACAGGGCCCTGGGTGGGGCTTTGGTTTCCCGGGCGTTTACGCACCCTCTCAGCCCCCCGCCATGGAGTGGCTTCGGTCACCCAGGGTTTATTGTGGTCGGCAGGGAGGGTTCTGTGGGGTCGCTCGTTTATGGCCTTGACCTTACTGGGGGCCTTGGGGCTGTTCGGCCAGGCAGCTTGGGGAACGACAACAACAACAACCTACTTCAAAACATTCAGATTAATGGTCAAATGAATCTGCTGATATAAACGTAAACACCTTCTTCTTCTTCTTATTGTCACATGTCCGCATCGTCTACTAGCGAGTTTGTCTTGCTCTTGAAAGCACCCTTGGGACGCTCCGATCACTGAACTATAAATAGTAGCGTATCGGAACGTCCAAAGGTGCGTTTTCAAGCGCAAGACTGAATGCGCTTGCAGACGATGCGGTGCAAGCCAGTAGCGCATCGGAGCGTCCCAAGAATGCGTTCAAGAGCCAAACAAACGCTCTAGCAGACGATGTGGTGTTTACGTTTATATCAGTAGCTTCCTTTGACCATTAATCGGAATATTTTGAAGTAGGTAATAGGCTACAATGACAATGGTAAACTTTTAAAGTGAATTCATGAACATATGATATGTGTGTGCTCCATTATGTGTCATTTGAGTGGACTAATGCCTCAAAAAGGGGACTTTGGGACTTCTTGAAATTCGGACCATCGGGTGAATTCGGATTTGGCCTCAAATTGAAAAATTCGTACTATTGGGAGATTCGAATCATCGGTCGTCGGATTAAAGGACTTTTACTGTACATCCACGAGTATATGGAAAGCTTATGAATAGTTATTCTTATTTTCTTTTTGTTTTTTATTTGTTACGAAGTTTTTTCGTAGTGAGAACCCAATTTCATAATGACTGAACCATGAGTGAGGTTGCGTGCGCTCATGATGAAGGCTCCTCAATTTTTTATGCTCTGCGCGGTAGATTCAAAACTACGGCGGATGAGTGTTTGAAGAGGGTGCCTTATGTAATAGGCATAATTGTCAATGATGGAGGGGCCACTAATAAATATGCACCTGTCAGTACACTCTTTTAAATAAACTCTCTTGTTTATGTCTGTCTTTTCTTGGTCTTGATCTCTTCACTAATGGCTTAAGTTTTGGTTTACAGCTTAGATGTCCGCCTCCAATTTGGTACTCTAGCTCTACGTTGGAGACGTAGAGGCTACTACTAAATTATAGGTTTGACTCCTGTAAGGAGATAAAGAAAACCTAATATTTAGTAGTGGCCCCGTAATCATTGACGAACATGCCTATTACATAAGGCATCCTCTTCAAACACTAATCCGCCGTAGTTTGAATCTACCGCGCAGAGCATTTAAAAACTGAGGAGCCTTCATCATGAGCGCACGCGACCTCACTCATGGCTTCAGTCATTATGAATTGGGTTCTCACTACGAAAAAACTTCGTAAAAAATAAAAACAAAAAGAAAATAAGAATAACTATCCAATAAGCTTTCCATCATATCGTGGATGTACTTGTGTGGATTTCTGACCAGACGCTGATTCAGGCGTCATTCCTCCTTCACTGACATATCAAGTAAACCAAAATCCTTAATACATCAACGAATGGGAAGGGGACGGTCGGGAGGGCCCCAGTCGTCAATGATTACGGGGCCACTACTAAATATTAGGTTTTCTTTATCTCCTTACAGGAGTCAAACCTATAATTTATTAGTGGCCCCTCCATCATTGACGAACATGCCTGATATCTAAGACTGGAGGGGGACATTCGTAATCATATCATAACTCTAAAAAGCAGATAATAAAAACAACCACATAGTATTCTTACTTTTGAAAAATGTATTTAATAACGGCGTAGGCCGGAAATATACAAGAAAAAGGGGGTCAGGCAGGTGCGTGCTTCAAAGAAGCCTGCCGACAAAAATGGGTAACCCTGAAGATTCTGAACACAGATCTGTAGTTACAAAAGGCACCCCACTCAACGAGTGGTGACAAAAAATAATAAATTTATAAGTTTATATGTGCACATCATAAACCCCATATACATGTGGAGATCAATTGCAAATGAACTCCATTGAACTAATATTACATTGCTTTCGCAGCTAAAACTACTATAACAACACTGTTGTTTTGTACTAAACCTTGTACTAGCACAATTTCTCACAGAGAAATTTTCATATCACATTTTAACCTTAAATTGTATCACAGCTCTCATACTCCGGCGGGGTCTAGGGTGTCCTATGTCAACTGACTGCACCCCCCCCCCCCCTTCCGTGAAAGTAAACATAAGTGACTGCAGGGCCACCTAGACCCTCTGCCTTAAAGCTATACATGGTAAGGAAGGTTTGTCTAGAGCAACTGACAAGTATCTAGAGAGAAACGTATGATTAGACGCCCACAACTGTGTGGACGCAATATCTTCAACTGAAAAGTTTTTCAGGAACCGTAAAGAGGCCGCCCACTTGCGTAAATCGTGGGCCCTACCCACAACGCCGGGATTACTCTCTTTAATGACCTCTACCAGAAGAGAGGCTAATCGCCGTTTAAGTAAGCGTTTACCCGTACTCGCTACCCATAAAGCACCTTGGGGGTTTTGAGGAGCTATTCTCAAATATTTGGTTAGAGCTTGCACTGGACATAAATTATGATGCACCTTTCCCCTTTTTAACGCCGGCACCGTGAACTCAGAAAACACGTGTGCACTATGCTCATTCTTGGCTACAAACGCCGGGGAGGGTGCAATGGAAATTGAATCATTAAGTCTACCAAACCTAAGACAATTAGGTGTGTTGCTCATCGCCGCCAGCTCAGACACTCTGTTTCCGGTGGCCAGAGACCAAAAGGAAAACTGCCTTCTTTAGGATTAATGCAAAGTCTGCAGTATTCTGATACAGACGAGAATGAAGTAAAGACAAAGCCTTGTCCAGAGACCAAGTAGGCATGAGCTGACGGGGAGGTGGGCGGAGTTTAAAACACGCTCTCATAAATCCTGTTTCCTCCGCCACCGGTATGGATAGACCTGTAAGGTCGAAAAAGGGCACTCTAATCGCAGTTAAGTGATTCTTCAAAGTTACCACAGATAAACGTTTCTGCTCAAACAGATAGTTCAAGTAATTAAAAACCAATGCCACTGAGGGTACAGTTTGTTCCGTTCTAACAATCCAAGAAGTAAAAGCTTTCCAATGTGATTGATATTGTCGCTTAGTAGACTGAGTATATTGATTGAGCAATTTATTGGTCACATCCCTGCCGTACGGTGCTAGCCACTTGGCCTCTTGAATGTCCATAATGCAAAAGTCAGCGAGGTCGCTAGGTTGCCAATCGTGTCTAAGTGGAAGTACCCGACCGGGAGCGATACCGGGTCCGGGCACCACATTATTAATTGCTGGTACCACACCTGCGCCGGCCACAGGGGCGCGATTAGCGAGACTAAGCCTCGATAATCTCGTAGTTTGTTCACTACGTGGCACATTAGTGACGCATCTGGCGGCGGAAACAGATAGATGGAGCTCCATCTGTTCCAGTCTGTCACTAGGGCGTCTGGCCCCCCTGCCGGAGTTATCGTCCGGCGGGTGAGGTATAGAGGGAGCTTGTGAGTCTCCTCGGACGCAAAAAGATCCACTTGTGGATGGGAGAGCTCCGCAATCATTAGGTCGAAAATGGGTTGCTTGAGCTCCCATTCTACTGTCGTGCTCTGTCTCCGGGACAGGGCGTCTGCCCAGACGTTCGCTACGCCTGGGAGATAAGATGCGTGAAGATAAATATCTAGATTGATGGCTAGAATAAAAATCTCTTCCGACACGAGTAGCAACTTCCTTGACCTCGTTGACCCTTGTTTCTGAATACAGTGAACTGCATTCAGATTGTCCATTCTGAAGGCCACCGACTTGCCCCGTAACGCCGGGCCGTGAGCCTGAAGGAAATACAAGGGGACTAGTAACTCTTTGACATTTATGTGAGAGTTTTCTAAGTGGGACCAAAGCCCCTGACCTTGGTGCCCCTGATTTGACTGAAATCCCCACCCTATGGTGCCCGACGCATCCGTGTCTACCCATACCGTTGGAGGAGGAGAGGTCCATGACATGATTGAGTGCAATGTTTCCCTCTTCGCCCAGACCGCTAGTAAGGTGTGGATCAATTTTGGTATGGGCCATAATTTTCCCGCCGGTAAGAGTGGGAAATATTTGTTGCCCTCCAATATTAATCTTTTTACTTTCAACCGGCCCAACTTGACAGTTAGTTGAATCCAGTTGAGAGAGCCGACCAGAGACTCCCAGACTCTTCGTGTCGTAGTCAGACTGTGAAGAAACCTGAACAGTTTCCTGCGAAACCTGTTGCGATTGTCCACACTCTGACTCAGAGTGAGAGCGGCGGTGTCCCAGACCAGCCCTATCCACTGAATTACTCTTGAGGGAACAAGGTTTGATTTTACCAGATTTACCTTGAAGCCTAGAGTTTTGACATGATTTAAAATGATATTGACATGTTTTATGCATAATTGTTGTGTCTCTGCCACCACCAGCCAGTCGTCGAGATACCACAACACTCTGATTCCCTGTTTTAACAACGGCATCAGGGCTTGCCGGACTAGTTTCGTGAATACTCGAGGTGCTAGGTTCAAACCGAACGGCATCCTCTGAAAAACAAAATTTTGGTGCCTGATCCTCAAAGCCAGAAACCTTTGAAATCTTTTGTTGACCGATACGTGCCAATAGGCGTCTGTCAGGTCTAGGGAACACATCCAGCCTCCCGGCGGAAGTGTTAGCCTGATTTGATGAACAGTTAACATTCTGAAAGACTCGTTGGAAATGTGAAGGTTCAGGTAAGACAGGTCTACGACCGGCCTCATCTGAACACTGTCCCGTTTGGGAACCAAAAACAGTTTCGACGTGAATACAGGGTAATCTGGAGGGACCGGGATGATGACATTCTTGGCAATCATCTCCTGGACCAGCGACTCCACCTCTAATGAAACACAATTTGCCGTTGTCGGCTGACGTAAGCGAGGTCGCCGGAGCCACTGCCAAGTGATGCCTTTGCGTGCCACCATCCGTGCCCAGGTTTTTAACGGCCATGCTTGGTGACACGTTCGGAACGACCCAGTTAGCAGACAAGGGTTCGCCGGCTGTACTTCCCTCGGTTCCTCCGGCTTTAAGATAGGCACTGGGAGTGAGAGAGACTTTAGTTTTTTGATGGTGGGGTTGGTGGTGTTGGACGCTTCGCCGGCTGGCTGGTGTGGGCCGAAGACTGGCTCTGCCCCGGCTTAAACTGGCCGCGTCCTCTCTGTCCTGAAAACCCTCTCTGTCTATGCCTGTACTGACCCAGGGGGGATTGGGAGGACTTAGGCGGAAGAAAAGGCTTAGAACCCCCTGGCTGAGCTTTAGTAGGAGGCCTAGGTTTGGGGAAGTTAAATGCAGGTTTCTTAGCCTGTGCGGGACTGTGCTTCACGGCCTGTGCCATGTTAAACACTGTTCGCCATACATCAGGGGACATTAAAGAAGGTGTAAGTACTGGGGACATTACCACCTGGTTAGCAATGCGATCAGGCAGCTTGCGAACTAATGACATCCTAAGATCCTGTCGTGCTCGCACCGCCTCAAGTAAGGCTGTGCGTATGTCACCTAAGGATTGAATCGACGACTGAAGAATCAGACGCCGGGATAACTCAACTGATCTTCGAGCATCCGCGTCTGCGATTGCCTGAGTGGACCTGAGTAAAGACTTAGCCACCTGTTGAGAAACTATGTACTGTGAAAACAGGCGGAAAGCTTTTCCCCTTAGCCTAAATTCTCTGTCTAGGTGAGCAGGGGTAGGGGTAGTGAATGGTTCCTTTAGTTCACAAAGATTAATCTTAGGGGCAGCTAAAAAAGAAAATAAAGCTGACGGAACTCCGCCGGCAGAACCTACCGGCATGGAGAACCATGAATGTGTATCCTGAGGGATCTGGTGGGAAGATTTAGAAGTGAAAGTGGTTGCAAAGTTTTGAGCCTCTACCTCCCAATCCACCCAAGGTCCTGGTCCCAACTGTCCCACCTTCAACACTGGATTAGCTGTCTCGTCTGTGACGGTCTGTAAATCTAGTTCAGGAGTAAGAGCCGACAGAGCCTTAATATCATTAAACCCATCCAGCTTAGACCAGTCTGAAAAAAGTTTTGAAGCTGAGGCAGGGGGTAAAGCAGGCTTAGATGCATAAACAAAATAATCCTGATGATAATAACTAGGTATAGCCTTGATATTTACGTCCAAAACATTACCCAAGGCATCCAATGCCCTTAATTTCTTAGACTTATTTCCCTGGATAAACCACTCACGTGGTACTGGGAGTTCCCCTGACAAGGTAGGCTGGGCAAGCTCTGGCTTAGAGGGGTTCAAAGGGACCCATGACTCGTCTGGCCCATAAAGCAGGGGCATAGCTACCTTTCTAAGAGGCGCTTTGTCTAGAGGGGGTGGATTAACATCCGTAATGACCCTGACATTTGACGTAGTGAATGCCGCCGTAGCTGGCTTAGAGCTCCCTGCCGGTGACAGAGTAGGAGGGTTAGGAATCTTAGATAAATCGATTGACGTTATCAGAGGCCGTACCGCAGAACTTGTCAAGGGAGCCCCCAAGTCCATTGTGGGGTTTTCTCGTTGTTGATTAAAGAATTTTGATAGAGCATGAGTAAGTAACCCATCAATTTCTTGTGCTGTAACAAACTGGTTAGATGCAGAACTTTCAGGTGAATCAGTATTATCATGGGCGGCGTCCAGGCCTGAGCCTGACCCTTGTCCCTCCCTATCTGAAATTAATGACACTTCATCTTGTTCCTCCCGATCCTCCTGAGAAGACCCCGCCGAGGCAGGGGCACCTTGTTTCCAAGATAAGTCAGGGATAGAGGATGGGGTCGCCGCGTCCCTGTGGACATCGGCTACTGTGTGACTCGTATGAGTCGGACGTGGATGGTCAGACCCTGGCTGAGCAAACCGCCAAACACCGAGGCTCTGGCCTACGCTCTCTTGAGAGTCTGAAACATTCTCAATTATTGAATTTCCTGAACTTTCCGTTTCTAGGGTTAAAATATCAATAGGTAAATCTTGTTTAGGGACAGGCGCTTCACTATACTCTGAGGCTGTAACAGAAACATTTTCAGGTGTAGAGGTACGATGAGATGCACTAGACTTAGTAGAATGTCGAGAGGACTTCTTATGGGAATCCTTTTTGGAGGATTTGTGGCTACGGTGTGACCGCGAACTAGACCTAGGTTTGGAAGAATCACCACCATGGCCACTGGGGGAAGCTTCAGTCTTACACTTCTTACTAGCCGGGGAAGAGGCCCGACTTGAAGACCGCTGTCTGAGGGGTGACCTTGACCTCGATCTCACCTGCGACGAGGAGGTGGCTGCCGGGGGAGTAGGCTCTCTCGGGCGTTTAAACGTATCCACAGACGATACAGAACCCTGGCTAGTCTCTGTCGGCTTAAAACCCGTTACTCTAGAGGTACGTTTAGGGGGAGGGTGCTCTGACAGCAACTTATCCCAAAGTGGGACGTTGTCACATTGAAGTGACTTCTGTGCGACAATGGTAGTATAGGCCGACATTTGTTGTCTGACCTCTCTCAACGCTACCGCCGCGGTCTTGTCATTGTCACACAGGACTTTATTGGCTAATTGAGAGCAAAATGAACAATTAAGTGTAACCCAGAGACCCCTTGAACGGTCTAGACATCTAACACACCTTATGCAAAGGGTATGCGCAAAAATTGGGATACCCGCGCAAGTAGGGGTAATGCACCGGGCAAAAACTGGGGCCACATTAGCCATGACAGAGACTGGTGTGAGGAAACTACCGCCGGGTCTGTATTGGTCCGCCGGAGCTCAGCTCTGGAAAAATAAAGAAAATTTCCAGGAATTAATGCTCATAAGGTTAACCCAAGTGTTCGCATACAAGTGTTAATAACCCGCCGGGTAACGGGATGCAAAGACACAGCTAACACATCTCGCTACGCGGCTGGGTGTAAAGAGGCTAAACAAATCTTCTTAGCTAAAGAACATGAAGAATACCCTCTGATATAAAGGTCCAGTATGGCACTTATAGTCTGTAGGAGGTGGTGACTGTCTCAAGATTCAATTTTGTAACAAAGCCCCCCCTCATAAAGACGCCGGCCCTTGAAATATTTTAGTAGAATAGCCCAGGGCAGGAATATACGAGATCTGATTTTTTAACGAATTGTCCCAAACGATCGTCGTAAAAATAGAAGGCGGCGATACTGAAAGTATCACCCAATTAAGGTTAATCGAAATTGAATTTGTTTATAAATTCCTTAGTTCCTCCACTTAGGGGCACCCGCCGGGTGTGGGAATCGATTTGGTTAAACCTCACTGATCCTTCAATTGCCGTAAGAGTAAAGGCAGCGATACACAGAGTATCACTCAAATGGATTGGTTAACTATAAGAGACCTAAGTCGTTTTATCCCACCCTGCTCAGGTGCACCCGCCGGGTGAGAAGTCTAAAAGTTAACCCCACAAGTTCCTGACCCCACTTCTTTGTAAAAGATCGCCGGGGAGGAACGCCTAAACAACAGCTAGGTTTTCCATGTGGTTGTCGTAAACCAGGTAGAAAAACCTATAAAAAACGAGTGTTCTCAAGAACGTCGTTTCTTTATATATATCTAAATATATATGTAAGGATGGGTACAGCCATCCCGCCGGGAATTTAAAGGAGGCCTGAAACCAGGCACCCACAGAGACGCAGTCCTGGAGAGCCACAGACACCTCCCCACGCCGGGGAACCAGCCAGAGTTAAAAACCACGTGTGGCCCAACACTGCTCATCGGTCAGGATTTTTCATGGTGAAACCGAGAAAAACCCGCCGGAAGGCAAACCCCACCCTGAACAGACACCATCTGAACAATACGACACGAGGAGAGACACGCACGACTAACCAAGGTCACAACATAATCCGTGGAATTAGCCAATACACAACTAAACCAGGAAACAAATATAGTCCGAGGAATTAGCCAATACACAACTAAAACCCGGATACACATGACACAGTAGGGCATATTTATAAAATAAATAATAACACTAGACATGTGGCAAAGCTACGAGCGGCTGGCTAGGCCTAGGTAGACGGCATGAAAATAGTTGAAATATAAACACACACTGGAATATCACAACAGGAACCACCGCCAACACACCACCGAAGCGATAACTTCCCACCCCGGGAAGCCTGACACGGACCCAGAAAAAACTTCACTAAGTGAAGAAAAATACGCTGGGAACGTCAGCAAACACACAGCTTACCTCATCAGAAGGATAAAAGGCAGCAATAATTAACGCGTAATGAAAGCCGCCTGCATCACCAACTAACACAACTGTGAAAAGTTCACGTGTCCACAACAGGACCACGAGGGTACAACCGAAATAGATGCCCCATACATACGACCCAAAATACACTGCACTGCGGGCAACCAGCCCAGGACACTCCTGCTACGCCTATCCTAACCTTACTCGATACATCCTAGAGTAAACAAATGAGAAAAAACTCACTAGGGACGCAACGAATGCGGAACCAGCGGAGCCTGAAAGGTACGTCCGGGCAGGCTGAGCGCAGAGCAAAGAAGGAGGAATGACGCCTGATTCAGCGTCTGGTCAGAAATCCACACAAGTACATCCACGATATGATGGAAAGCTTATTGGATAGTTATTCTTATTTTCTTTTTGTTTTTATTTTTTACGAAGTTTTTTTCGTAGTGAGAACCCAATTCATAATGACTGAAGCCATGAGTGAGGTCGCGTGCGCTCATGATGAAGGCTCCTCAGTTTTTAAATGCTCTGCGCGGTAGATTCAAACTACGGCGGATTAGTGTTTGAAGAGGATGCCTTATGTAATAGGCATGTTCGTCAATGATGGAGGGGCCACTAATAAATTATGGCCCATCCCGAAATTAATCCACACCTTACTAGCGGTCTGGGCGAAGAGGGAAACGTTGCACTTAATAATGTCATGGACCTCTCCTCCGCCAACGGTATGGGTAGACACGGATGCGTCAGGCACAATAGGTTGGGGATTTCAGTCAAATCAGGGGCACCAGGGTCAGGGGCTTTGGTCCCACTTAGAAATCTCCCACATCAATGTCAAAGAATTACTAGTCCCCTTGTATTTCCTTCAGGCTCACGGCCCTGCTTTACGGGGCAAGTCGGTGGCCTTCAGAATGGACAATCTGAACGCAGTTCACTGTATTCAGAAACGGGGGTCAACGAGGTCAAGGAGGTTGCTAAACGTGTCGGAAGAGATTTTTACTCTAGCCAACAGACTAGACATTTATCTTCACGCATCTTATCTCCCAGGCGTAGCAAACGTCTGGGCAGACGCTCTGTCCCGGAGACAGAGCACGACAGTAGAATGGGAGCTCAAGCAACCCATTTTCAACCTAATGATTGCAGAGCTCTCCCATCCACAAGTGGATCTGTTTGCATCCGAGGAGACTCACAAACTCCCTCTATACCTCACCCGCCGGACGAAAACGCCGGCAGGGGGGCCAGACGCCCTAGTGACAGACTGGAACAGATGGAGCTCCATCTATCTGTTTCCGCCGCCAGATGCATCACTAATGTGCCACGTAGTGAACAAACTACTAGATTATCGAGGCTTAGTCTCACTAGTCGCGCCCCTGTGGCCGGCGCAGTTGTGGTACCAGCAATTAAAGACGTGGTGCCCGCACCCGGTGTCGCTCCGGTCGGGTATTTCCACTTAGACACGATTGGCAACCTAGCGACCTCGCTGACTTTTGCATTATGAACATTCAGGAGGCCAAGTGGCTAGCACCATACGGTAGAGATGTGACCAATAAATTATTAAATCAATATACTTAGTCTACGAAACGACAGTATCACTCACATTGGCAAGCCTTTACTTCTTGGATTAGAACAGAACAGACTGTGCCATCAGTAGCTTTAGTTTTTAATTATTTAAATTATCTGTTTGAGCAGAAACATTTATCTGTGGTAACGTTAAAAAATCACTTAACTGCAATTAGAGTGCCCTTTTTAGACCTTACAGGTCTCTCCATACCGGTGGCGGAGGAAAATGGTTTTATGAGAGCTTGTTTTAAACTCCGCCCACCTCCCCGTCAGCTCATGCCTACTTGGTCTATGGACAAAGCTTTGTCTTTACTTCACTCTCGTCTGTACCAAAATACTGCAGATTTTTCATTACTCTTAAAAAAGGCTGTATTCCTTTTGGCTTTGGCCACCGGGAACAGAGTGTCTGAGCTGGCGGCGATGAGCAACACACCTAATTGCCTTAGGTTTGGTAGACTTAATGAATGTATTAACATTGCACCTTCCCCGGGATTTGTAGCCAAGAATGAGCACAGTGCACACGTGTTTTCTGAGTTAACGGTGCCGGCGTTAAAAAGGGGAAAGGTGCATCATAATCTATGTCCAGTGCAAGCTCTAACCAAATATTTGAGAGTAGCTCCTCTAAACCCCCAAGGTGCTTTATGGGTAGCGAGTACGGGTAAACGCTTACTGAAACGGAGATTAGCTTCTCTTCTGGTCGAAGTCATTAGAGTAATCCCGGCGTTGTGGGTCGGGCCCACGATTTACGCAAATGGGCAGCCTCTTTACGTTTCCTGAAGAATTTTTCAGTAGAAGATATTTCGTCCACACAGTTGTGGGCGTCTAATCATAAGTTTTTGACTAGATACTTGTCAGTTGCTCTAGATAAACCTTCCTTACCATGTATAGCTTTAAGGCAGAGGGTCTAGGTGGCCCTTCAGTCACTTTTGTTTACTTTCAAGAAAAGGGGGGGTGCAGTCAGTTAACATAGGACACCCTAGACCCCGCCGGAGTGTGAGAGCTGTGATACAATTTATGGTTAATGTGATATGAAAATTTCTCTGCGAGAAATTGTGCTAGTACAATGTTAGTACAAAACAACGGGGTTGTTATAGTAGTTTTAGCTGCGAAAGCAATTTAATATTAAACAGTGAAGATCTTTTGCAAATTATCTCCACGATTATTTGGGGTTTATTATGTGCACATGTAAACTTATAACTTGTTATTTTTGTCACCATTCGTTGAGTGGGGTGCCTTTGTAACTACAGATCTGTTCACAGAATCTGCAGAGTTACCCTTTTTTGTCAAGCAGGCTTCTTTGAAGCACGCACCTGCCTGAACCCCTTTCTTGTATATATATGGGCTACGCCTTATTAACCCGTACAGCCCCAGCGCCGCGCCTGACGCGTCGGCGATGTATGTAACGCACAGCCCCAGAGACGCGCCTGGCGCGTCGCCCCAATTGCGCCGACCGTGACCTCAGGTGTAGCCACTCAAGAGGGCTCAGATTTGTATGGGAACTGTGTACGTATCCCACGCAACCGTGCCGATGGTTGAAAACTCTCAAAGTCCACGTGCGTGCGCGCGAGCGCGCAATAACCTGGTTTTTTGTGATAATTGCCTTCAATTTTTTACTCTTATAAAATCCGTTTTCGGGGGCTCTGTAGGACCATTTTTTAAGCTTTTTGAGTGGTTTTTCGTGGTTTTTCCTTCATTCCTAACCCATTCGCTATTGTTTCTGGAATAAAACCATTTTTTGAAAACCGGCCGGGTTCTGGTGCGCAAACATTACAAAACTAGCCGGGGCTCCACGGGTTAAATATATTTTCAAAGTAAGAATACTATGTGGTTGTTTTTATTATCTGCTTTTCTAGAGTTATGATATGATTACGAATGTCCCCCTCCAGTCTTAGAAATCAGGCATGTTCGTCAATGATGTAGGGGCCACTAATAAATTATAGGTTTGACTCCTGTAAGGAGATAAAGAAAACCTAATATTTAGTAGTGGCCCCGTAATCATTGACGACTGGGGCCCTCCCGACCATCCCCTTCCCATTCGTTGATGTATTAAGGATTTTGGTTTACTTGATATGTCAGTGAAGGAAGAATGACGCCTGAATCAGCGTCTGGTCAAAGATCCACACAAGTACATCCACGATATGATGGAAAGCTTATTGGATAGTTATTCTTATTTTCTTTTTGTTTTTATTATTTACGAAGTTTGTTCGTAGTGAGAACCCAATTCATAATGACTGAAGCCATGAGTGAGGTCGCGTGCGCTCATGATGAAGGCTCCTCAGTTTTTAAATGCTCTGCGCGGTAGATTCAAACTACGGCGGATTAGTGTTTGAAGAGGATGCCTTATGTAATAGGCATGTTCGTCAATGATTACGGGGCCACTACTAAATATTAGGTTTTCTTTATCTCCTTACAGGAGTCAAACCTATAATATAGCTCTACGTTGGATACTACGAGGCTACTACCAAATAGAAGGTTTTCCTTATTTGGTATTTGGGAGGTGTCAAACCTCCCATTATGGGCAATCTTTGAACTCAAGCTTGCCTTTCAAACTTCCTACCCAGGAGAGTACAAAATACGATTGCCACACATCGTGAGCGAAACGCTCTAAAAAAACACTCACGGACTCGTCCTATATGATGTGGGTACCACTACTAGAAAAAAATAGCAAAAAATAATAGAAAAATAAAAATTAAACTTGATCTAGCCTTGCGCTTCTCATGCGTCTGCTATCTCTGCACGCTTCGCCCCGCCCATCGAAGCGATCTCTCGTCCTTATTTCTCCTGGGCCTGTACGAGTCGGACGTGTCTCGAGGGCGTTCCAGCTCTCTTTTATTCTTCACCTACCCTCGGACATGGTGAGTCTTTTGCTCATATGTACATGCTAAGTGCTGAGGATAGGTAGCTTATGGACTAGGAGTAGGCTGTGTACGTCCTTTCTCTGGTCCTGGAGACTGTTTTCCGGGTACTTAGTAAAGGCGAGTGTGTTAGGTGTGATAAGGCGAGGCTCCCACGTGCTTGTTTCATTACCCTAGCTCATTATTAGTTCGCTTGTTAGTCATGAGGCTTCTTTTAGTGAACCGGGGCCTGTTGTTCGGTCCAATTTGGGTGTGCAACAGTATGCTCTACACATGGGCTAGTGCATTTTAGATTTTCTTACTTAGCTGAGGGGTCTTGCACGGAGCCAAAGCGTCACATTTTTCCTTTGCCCCTCAACTTTCTCTTCATAATTGCTGAGGGGCAGAGGGCCCTGGGTGGGGTTTTGGCTTCCCGGGCGTTTCTGCACCCTCCTCAACTCCCCGATGGAGTGGCTTCGGTCACCCAGGCTTTATTGTGGTCGGCAGGGAGGGTTCTGTGGGGGCTCTCGGTTATGGCCTTGGCCTTGGGGCTGTTCGGCCAGGCAGCTTGGGGAACAACAATAACAACAACCTATGCTTCTTGATCGTTACGTGTTAAGTTTGGTCTACGCTGGATTGCAGATTTGTGCTATTATTATTGATATCATCGACACCTGCCCCCATCTAGTTGGCCTCATGTAGGTTGTATACTTATGGCTAGGAAGTGTTATTTATTGATTGTGTATTATTCATGTATAACTATGCCATATATGCGCACGTTGGGTTATCTATTCTGGGAGGTATGGCCCTTCCGGCGGGATTTGTAAAAGTGAAACTTAGTCAACGTGCCTCTAGTTGCTTCAAGCGGTTTCCCCTCCGGGAAACTTCCGGAAACATCTAGAGCTATGTTAAATTCAGATTATCCTTGTTTGGCACTGGATAGGTTGGATTTTGTCTGTTTTGTTTACAGCGTCTAGTCTAATTTCGGCTTGACCGACATTTTACTATACCTGTACTTGTTTTTGGGAGAGTCCGGCTACTCGCCTCCCCTAAAAAAAAAAATCTGCATCATAAGCTTAACAGAGAAAACATTCGTTGCTTGGTACTGTCAGAACATTCTCCTGGTGGTTAAAAAGTGGGGAACCACTCCCGCCGGGAATCTAACGGCTGAGCCGAGAAACGAACTCACCCATTCCTATCTTGATGCATCTCAGTAATCTGTGTAGCTTATATCGGGGCGTTGGTCCGCCGCGAGGTAAAAGACAATAGATTCACAGTAGTGTTGGTCACTTAGGTAAGAAGTTATATACATAAGTAGCACATGGTAGGCTACTCATTACTCAGTTACATTTCTTGGGAATGTATATAACGTAAGGGGAACCAAGATTGTACAGTATAGTGTTATTCATGTCTTTTTTTCTCTTTATTGTTGGAGATATTTTAATATTTTAGCTTTTCCAGCCTAGCGTGTCTATATGAGCATTGATTCTTGGAATTTTCTCACCCCGGACACCTAGGAGGATCTGCATCTCCCTGGCGGGAGGGAGCTATGGATAAGAGTGCTTTTGCGTTTTGCTCCGCCTTGGGGTGCAAAAATTTAGCGGTCATTGGTCATCTTTTGTGCGTTAATTGTGTGCCGTGTTTGGGCAGGTCTCGTGGCCGTTGGTTAACCAAATCATGCCCCAAGTGTTCTGTATTACGTAATGCCTTGCTTAACCCATTCTGATGGACAGTATAAGACAATTTTGCTCCACATTAAGTCAGCATTTGTAACATACTGTAAGACAGTTGCTCATAAATCTTTACAGTTGGATGACCAGTTATTAAATGATTTTCTTAAACCAGAGCCTTCCGCCTATGTTTTCGGTAGTTCTCAGGCACAGCAATCAGTTACTTCGCCTCCTTTGGCAGATACTAGTGACGCTCCCTCCCGCCAACCCAAACGACAAAGGACCACCAAGCATCCGCCGGAAGTGCCTTCGTCATCTTCCAGGCGAGATCGGTCCCGCTCTCCCGTAGTTGCTCCCAGGTCCTCTTCGCCCCTTGTTCGACAGGAGCCCAAGAGACGCCGCTCTGACTTTTCCGCCGCACTCTCATTAGGTGATGATCGCAAAGACAGAAGGAAGCACTCTAAAAGATCCTCTTCGTCGAAAAAGGCGGCGCAGTTACGACCATCTAAGCCGGAACGTACTTCTTCGTCGCACCAGGAGGTACCCAGAGACACAGCTAGCAATGTCTCCGGCCAATCACACCGGTTTACCATCCCGCACCGAGTGCAGCCTGAACCTAAGGCTCTTCCGGTATTGGGATCGGAGATGGGCAGTAGTGTTGTGTCTCGCCGTCAGTAGGATGAGTGCTCCTCTGACCAGCTTGACTCGTTTCAGGAACCCATGGACTATGAGATACCGGACCTAAACCTGAGGGACCTTTCTCAGCTCGACGTTCCCTTAACACCGACAGAAACACACGATACCGTTGTCCGGGCTGGTGAGTCTCGGTTGGAGACTTTACCAGCCCCCCTAGCCTGGCCACTGGGATTCACCATACCCCCAACAAGGAGTACACACCGAGGAGTGGCCGCCTGGCCAGCGACCAACTTCTCGGCATTCTGGAACGCAGGGCTCAGAGATGTCCCAGACCGCGTCCCAGTCAGACCAGGAAAGTGGAGTCTATTGTGGAGTGTTTATTTCTAATGAGAAGTTGCAGGAGTGGTTTGACTTTATGAGACAAGTGAAGGGAGAGTGACAGGTTAAAGAATCAGCACCTGTGGCCCCAGCAATGCGACCTCTAGGGCAGGTGCCGGTTCAGACTCAAGTTGACGTCAATATTCCTTCCCCCACTGTCACTCCAGCGGCTACCACTTCGGGAGCTGCCGCAATTTTACCTTCCAATCTGAAGTTGTTCTCAGATCTCATTCCACCTCACCTTGACCGATCAATTCCTTTTAAGAAGGGCCCTATGCCCCTGCCATACGGACCTGATATGTCCTGGTCTGTTCTTAAGCCCATTCGCCCCGAGGTCGCGCAGCCCACGGTTACAGGGGAGACACCTGTGCTGGAACATTGGGTTATCGAGGTGAGTGAAGCTAAGAAATTAAGGGCCAAGAACCAACTGGGTGTGGTATTAGATGTTATTGTGAAAGCTATTACCACCATTTATCATCCTGATTATTTTGTCTACATGCCATCCCCTGCCTTGCCTCCCGCTTCATCTGGGAAACTATTTTCAGATTGGACTAAATCAGATGGGTTAAACGATATCAAACAGTTACAGGGAATGACCCCAGAGTTGAAGTCAATACCTTTCAGGGACGACGCTGGTACGTCCATAGTTCATATTAGTGGAGGGGAGTCAGGGCCGTGGGCGGCATGGGGGCAAGAGGCCCAGCTGTTTGCCAGCACCATTACAAATAAGAGTAGTCATCAGCTCCCGCAAGAGGATCATCATTGGTTCATTATTCTTACAGTTTCTTACAGTTTCTTACAGTAGATCCTCTGGAAAAAGGCAAACTATGCCTGTGTATCCAGCTCAGTACCAGTACTTGCACTGCTGCGGTCGTTCACGGTATTGGCGGCGGCGGTAGAAAACGCAACATTTTTACTATTCTGTATTTTTGTTTTATAATCAAACTTCAAATCTTGTCTTCCCCATGCTTTATCAAGATTACTTTCAAACTCCCTTATTGATTCGGAATCGACTACATACTGGGGCAGTGCGTTCCACTCATTTACCACTCTTATCACAAAATGAGTTCTTTGCCTTCTCAAGCCTATTTCTTTCTTTGTAAATTTTCTTAGAGTGTCCTCTCGTTCTTGTTCCCTCCCGCATCAAGAAGATACCTTCACACACATCCTCATCGTACTTTCCTGACACGATCTTAAAAGTCTCTATCATATCCCCTCTCTTTCTCCTATATGCCAGTGTCGGAAGCCCCAGTGTCCTCAACCTCTGCTCATAGCCCGCGTTCTTCAACGTTGGTACCAGCTTGCTAGCTCTCCTCTGCACTTTCTCCACTGCTTCTATATCCTTTACCATATATGGAGCCCACACCTGGTTCGCATATTCCAGGTGCGGCCTAACCAGCGCTGTATAGAGATTCCTGAAGATTTCTTTGTCAAGTGACACAAATGTCCTCCTTATCAGCCCTACAATTCTATTGGCTTTGTTTATCTTTTCCGCTAAATGTTCTGAGAAATTTAACTTATTGTCTATCACTACTCCTATATCCTTTTCTGCACTCACTTCCTCCATCGCTTCATACATACTGTATCCTACCTTGTCTATCTTGCTGGTCCCAATCCGCATGTACTTAACAAATTTTGGATGAAAAGGCATTAACCAATGCTCAGACCATCCCTTCATGCCCTCCACATCTCCTTGAAGCAAACCCATATCTTCCTTACTCCTCACTCTTCTATACAGTTTAGTGTCATCCGCATACAGGTATACCTCACTTCCGTTAGTTATAACTTCAGGCAAGTCGTTGATAAATATAACGAACAGTAGTGGTCCCAACACAGATCCCTGAGGTACCCCACTTGTAATTTCCCTCCACCCCGAGCCTATTCCATTCACCAGTACCCTCTGTCTCCGATCTTTCAGGAAGGCTTCTATCCATTTCACACATTTCTCCCCTATATTATAGCTTCTAACTTTCTCTATTAACCTTTTATGTGGGACCTTATCGAAGGCCTTCATAAAATCGCAATATACCACGTCTATTACATCACCATCTTCTAGAATTTGCATCCAATCATCTACCACCTTAATTAGCTGTAGTACCGTCGACCTCCCCGGCAAGAATCCGAACTGTCTCCCACTGAAAAGTTGGTTTGACTTCATATGATCCATTATTCCTTCTCTAATTACCGTTTCCATTAGTTTACACACAACACTTGCCAAACTGACTGGTCTATAATTCCCTGGGTCATTTCTCTTTCCCTTCTTAAATATAGCTGTTATGTTCGCCTCTCTCCAGTCCATCGGGATTTGTCCTGTATATTATGCCGGTAGGCAAGGCGGAAGGGATCCCACAACATATTTTTGATTTTTTGGGGGCCCCTGATTGCGATTTGTCAGTTGTCTGAACCCTTTTGTTCCCCCACACAGGTACAGATAGATAAAGATTTTAAAATGAGGCAGAAGGCCGGGAGGTTAGCGTCCCAATACCTGCTCAGCCGCCAGCTTGCGGCCTCTCTGGCCAGGACGACTGAGTCGGTCACGGACGCTGGCACCCAGAAGGCTCTTTCTCTTACTAGGTGCCTCTTACTCCAGAATTCCATTCAGTCCCTTGGTGATATTCGCACAGCTCTCTTTGAGGCGGTGTGAGTTCGGCAAGATCTGAGGGTTTACTTGGTCCGGAGACTCCCTGTAGAGATCGGTAGGAGATTGATTTTATCTAATGTCTTCACTAAAACTCTTGCCTCTGAGGATGCCTGGCGCAAAGTTAACTTCCTGTTAGACTTCAGACTGCCACTGCTTCCAAGCTGAAGGGTGAGCCATCATTTAAGACTAAATCTAATCCTAAGAGTTCATTTCGTGGTCAGTCACAGTCATTTCAGTCACCAAAAGACTTATACAACCCCTGGAAGCAGCGGTACGTCTCGAGGACGCGGCCAGCCCAGGGGTTGTTGTTGTTGTTGTTGTTCCCTAAGCTGCCTGGCCGAACAGCCCCGAGTCCCTGAGAAAGGCCATGGCCACGATCGGGCTTTCCCACAGAGCTCTCATTGAGTGTAGATTGTGTTGTTGGCGTAAGTGGTTGTGTGAAATGCAGTCTTCTATGATGTGTTTAATGGTATGGGGTGCTGTGTTACATCCCGGGCAGGTGTCGACAACGGAGTCATCCAGTCTCTTCTGATAGCTCAGGAGAGCTGGATGGTGTCCACATCTCAGCCTGGCCAGGTGGACTCTGTCCTCGCGAGGAAGGGAGGATTCGGAAGGATGGATTTCGGGAGGTCGTGCATGCAGCTGCGTGTTGTCTGTGAGTGAGCGGATGGATCGGTGAGAGATATGAGTATGGATGTGCTTCTGGAAGTTGGTTCGGGGTGGGCAGGGAGGGAGAGAGGACAATAATTGTGTGTGATACCGTGTGCTGGGTGTTGTTTTGATATTTCTTGGTGTCTGTGGGTGTGTTGCCATGTAGTTTAGTGGGTGGTCTTGGTTTGTGGAGGCTGCTGCCAGGAATTGAGTGCCTCTCATGTCCAGATGGTCTTTGACTTTGAGGATTTTGGTTTCTTGATGTAGGTGATCTGTGGGTGCAGTAGCTGTGCAGCCTGTAATGATCTTCAGGGCTTTGTTTTGAATAGTCTGTAAGGTCTTATGATGTGTTTCAGCTAGGTTAGAAGCCCAGGCTGGGCTTGCGTATTCCATCACTGATCTTATGTATTGTTTATATACTGTGGTGGTAGTTTCTTTGTTGTGTCCAAATTTTGTGTGAGCAAGTGACCTGAGGGCGTTAAGTCTGGGTGTCAGTTTCTTTTTAATGTTTGTGGTGTGCTGTTTGAATGTCATATGAGTATCATGTGTTACTCCTAGGATTTTGGGTGTGTGTGTATGTGTTAGGGGTGTGTTGTTTATGGTGAGTTGAGGGATGTATTCGTGTTCTCCTGTCCAGCTTGTGAGCAGGGTTGCGGTGCATTTGGCTGGGGCTAGATTAAGTCTGTTTGTAGTGCACCAGCCATGTAGTGTGTTGAGATAGGGTTGAAGGAGATCTGTTGCTCTTTTTGGGTCATGGTGTGTGCATGTGAGTGTTATGTCATCTGCATTTATGTCATCTGCAGGGGTAGAGGGAGATGGTTCAGGGGGCAGTCTAGGGGTAAACCCGGTAGCAATGATAGCAAGGCCTCTTATCCCCTCAATCCTAAGTCAGAGTCACAATCCTTCAATCCAAAAAACTGAGACACCACGCAACTCTCTCACTCCCAGTGCCAAGGCAAGGCGAGCCGGATCCGAGGGTAGTTCTGCCGGACAATACCAGTCATTAGACTGGCAGTTTCCGGGATTGTCACAGGGTATAGATATTCGATAGTTATATGATTCAGTGGACTGTATAATAATATCATATTATAGGTTTGACTCCTGTAAGGAGATAAAGAAAACCTAATATTTAGTAGTGGCCCCGTAATCATTGACGAACATGCCTATTACATAAGGCATCCTCTTCAAACACTAATCCGCCGTAGTTTTGAATCTACCGCGCAGAGCATTTAAAAAACTGAGGAGCCTTCATCATGAGCGCACGCGACCTCACTCATGGCTTCAGTCATTATGAATTGGGTTCTCACTACGAAAAAACTTCGTAAAAAATAAAAACAAAAAGAAAATAAGAATAACTATCTAATAAGCTTTCCATCATATCGTGGATGTACTTGTGTGGATCTCTGACCAGACGCTGATTCAGGCGTCATTCCTCCTTCACTGACATATCAAGTAAACCAAAATCCTCAATACATCAACGAATGGGAAGGGGACGGTCGGGAGGGCCCCAGTCGTCAATGATTACGGGGCCACTACTAAATATTAGGTTTTCTTTATCTCCTTACAGGAGTCAAACCTATAATTTATTAGTGGCCCCTCCATCATTGACGAACATGCCTGATTTCTAAGACTGGAGGGGGACATTCGTAATCATATCATAACTCTAGAAAAGCAGATAATAAAAACAACCACATAGTATTCTTACTTTTGAAAATATATTTAACACGGCGTAGGCCGAAAATATACAAGAAAAAGGGGGTTCAGGCAGGTGCGTGCTTCAAAGAAGCCTGCCTGACAAAAAATGGGTAACCCTGAAGATTCTGAACACAGATCTGTAGTTACAAAGGCACCCCACTCAACGAGTGGTGACAAAAAAATAACAAGTTATAAGTTTATATGTGCACATAATAAACCCCAAAATAAACTTGGAGATAAATTGCAAAGGAACTCCATTGTTCTAATATTAAATTGCTTTCGCAGCTAAAACTACTATAACAATACCGTTGTTTTGTACTTAACATTGTACTAGCACAATTTCTCGCTGAGAAATTTTCATATCACATTTTAACCTTAAATTGTATCACAGCTCTCATACTCCGGCGGGGTCTAGGGTGTCCTATGTCAACTGACTGCACCCCCCCCCCCCCCCCCCTTTCCCGTGAAAGTAAACAAAAGTGACTGCAGGGCCACCTAGACCCTCTGCCTTAAAGCTATACATGGTAAGGAAGGTTTGTCTAGAGCAACTGACAAGTATCTAGACAGAAACGTATGATTAGACGCCCACAACTGCGTGGACGCGATATCTTCTACTGAAATTTTTTTCAGGAAACGTAAAGAGGCTGCCCATTTGCGTAAATCGTGGGCCCGACCCACAACGCCGGGATTACTTTCTTTAATGACTTCTACCAGAAGAGAGGCTAATCGCCGTTTAAGTAAGCGTTTACCCGTACTTGCTACCCATAAAGCACCTTGGGGGTTTCGAGGAGCTACTCTCAAATATTTGGTTAGAGCTTGCACTGGACATAGATTATGATGCACCTTTCCCCTTTTTAACGCCGGCACCGTTAACTCAGAAAACACGTGTGCACTATGCTCATTCTTGGCTACAAAACCTGGGGAAGGTGCAATGTAAATACATTCATTAAGTCTACCAAACCTAAGACAATTAGGTGTGTTGCTCATCGCCGCCAGCTCAGACACTCTGTTTCCGGTGGCCAAAGCCAAAAGGAAAACCGCCTTTTTTAAGAGTAATGCAAAGTCTGCAGTATTTTGGTACAGACGAGAGTGAAGTAAAGACAAAGCTTTGTCCAGAGACCAAGTAGGCATGAGCTGACGGGGAGGTGGGCGGAGTTTAAAACATGCTCTCATAAAACCTGTTTCCTCCGCTACCGGTATGGAGAGACCCGTAAGGTCTAAAAAGGGCACTCTAATCGCAGTTAAGTGATTTTTTAATGTTACCACAGATAAACGTTTCTGCTCAAACAGATAATTCAAATAATTAAAAACTAATGCCACTGAGGGTACAGTTTGTTCTGTTCTAACGATCCAAGAAGTAAAGGCTTGCCAATGTGATTGATACTGTCGTTTTGTAGACTGAGTATATTGATTGAGTAATTTATTGGTCACATCTCTACCGTATGGTGCTAGCCACTTGGCCTCCTGAATGTCCATAATGCAAAAGTCAGCGAGGTCGCTAGGTTGCCAATCGTGTCTAAGTGGAAATACCCGACCGGGAGCGATACCGGGTCCGGGCACCACGTTTTCAATTGCTGGTACCACAACTGCGCCGGCCACAGGGGCGCGATTAGCGAGACAGCCTCGATAATCTCGTAGTTTGTTCACTACGTGGCACATTAGTGACGCATCTGGCGGCGGAAACAGATAGATGGAGCTCCATCTGTTCCAGTCTGTCACTAGGGCGTCTGGCCCCCCTGCCGGCGTTTTCGTCCGGCGGGTGAGGTATAGAGGGAGTTTGTGAGTCTCCTCGGACGCAAAAAGATCCACTTGTGGATGGGAGAGCTCTGCAATCATTAGGTTGAAAATGGGGTGCTTGAGCTCCCATTCTACTGTCGTGCTCTGTCTCCGGGACAGAGCGTCTGCCCAGACGTTCGCTACGCCTGGGAGATAAGATGCGTGAAGATAAATATCTAGTCTGTTGGCTAGGGCAAAAATCTCTTCCGACACGTTTAGCAACCTCCTTGACCTCGTTGACCCTTGTTTCTGAATACAGTGAACTGCATTCAGATTGTCCATTCTGAAGGCCACCGACTTGCCCCGTAACGCCGGGCCGTTAGCCTGAAGGAAATACAATAGTAATTCTTTGACATTGATGTGAGAGATTTCTAAGTGGGACCAAAGCCCCTGACCCTGGTGCCCCTGATTTGACTGAAATCCCCACCCTATTGTGCCTGACGCATCCGTGTCTACCCATACCGTTGGTGGAGGAGAGGTCCATGACATTATTGAGTGCAACGTTTCCCTCTTCGCCCAGACCGCTAGTAAGGTGTGGATTAATTTCGGGATGGGCCATAATTTTCCCGCCGGTAAGAGCGGGAAATATTTGTTGCCTTCCAATATTAATCGTTTTACTTTCAACCGGCCCAACTTGACAGTTAGTTGAATCCAGTTGAGAGAGCCGACCAGAGACTCCCAGACCCTCCGCGTCGTAGTTAGACTGTGAAGAAACCTGAACAGTTTCCTGCGAAACCTGTTGCGATTGTCCACACTCTGACTCAGAGTGAGAGCGGCCGTGTCCCAGACCAGCCCTATCCACTGAATTACTCGTGAGGGAACAAGGTTTGACTTTACCAGATTTACCTTGAAGCCTAGAGTTTTGACATGATTTAAAATGATATTGACATGTTTTATGCATAATTGTTGTGTCTCTGCCACCACCAGCCAGTCGTCCAGATACCACAACACTCTGATCCCCTGTTTTAACAATGGCATCAGGGCTTGCCGGACTAGTTTTGTGAATAATCGAGGTGCTAGGTTCAAGCCGAACGGCATCCTCTGAAAAACAAAATTTTGGTGCCTGATCCGTAAGGCCAAAAACCTTTGAAATATTTTTTTGACCGATACGTGCCAATAGGCGTCTGTCAGGTCTAGTGAACACATCCAACCTCCCGGCGGAAGTGTTAGCCTGATTTGGTGTACTGTTAACATTCTGAAAGATTCGTTGTGAATGTGAAGGTTCAGATAAGACAGGTCGACGACCGGCCTCATCTGAACACTGTCCCTTTTGGGAACCAAAAATAGTTTGGACGTGAATACAGGGTAATTTTGGGGGACCGGGATGATGACATTCTTGGCAATCATTTCCTGGACCAGTGCCTCCACCTCTAAAGAAACAAAATTCGCCGTTGTCGGCTGACGTAAGCGAGGTCGCCGGAGCCACTGCCAAGTGATGCCTTTGCGTGCCACCATCCGTGCCCAAGTGTTTAACGGCCATGCTTGGTGACACGTTCGGAACGACCCAGTTAGCAGACAAGGGTTCGCCGGCTGTACTGCCCTCGGTTCCTCCGGCCTTAAGGTTGGCACCGGGAGTGAGAGAGACTTTAGTTTTTTGATGGTGGGGTTGGTGGTGCTGGACGCTTTGCCGGCTGGCTGGTGTTGGCCGAAGACTGGCCCTGACCTGGCTTATTCTGGCCGCGTCCTCTCTGACCTGAAAACCTACTCTGTCTATGCCTGTACTGACCTTGGGGGGAGTGGGAGGACTTAGGCGGAAGAAAAGGTTTAGATCCTCCTGGCTGAGCTTTAGCGGTAGGCCTGGGATTGGGGAAGTTAAATGCAGGTTTCTTAGAAGGGGTGGGACTGTGCTTAAAGGCCTGTGCCATATTGAACACCGTTTGCCACACTTCAGGGGTCATTAAAGAGGGAGTAAGCACTGGTGACATAACCACCTGATTCGCAATGCGATCAGGTAGCTTGCGAACTAACGACATCCTAAGATCTTGTCGTGCTCGTACCGCCTCAAGCAAGGCGGTGCGTATGTCACCCAAGGATTGGATTGACGACTGGAGAATCAGTCGCCGGGATAACTCAACCGATCTTCTGGCATCCGCATCTGCGATTGCCTGAGTGGACCGTAGTAAAGACTTAGCCACCTGCTGAGAAACTATGTACTGCGAGAACAGGCGAAAAGCTTTCCCCCGTAGCCTAAATTCTCTGTCTAGGTGAGTAGGGATAGGGGTAGTGAACGGGTCTTTCAGCTCACAAAGATTAATCTTAGGGGCAGCTAGAAAAGAAAACAAAGCTGACGGGACTCCGCCGGCAGAACCCACCGGCATGGAGAACCATGAATGAGTATCTTGAGGGATCTGGTGGGAAGATTTAGAAGTAAATGTGGTTGCAAAGTTTAGAGCCTCTACCTCCCAATCTACCCAAGGTCCTGGACCCAACTGCCCCACCTTCAAAACTGGATTAGCTGCGTCGTCTGTGACGGTCTGTAAATCTAGTTCAGGAGTGAGAGCTGACAGAGTCTTAATATCATTAAACCCATCCAGCTTAGACCAGTCTGAAAATAGTTTCGAAGCTGAGGCAGGGGGTAAAGCTGGCTTAGTAGCATACACAAAATAGTCTTGGTGATAATAACTAGGTATAGCCTTGATGTTTACGTCCAGTACATTACCCAAAGTATCCAAGGCCCTTAATTTCTTTGACTTATTGCCCTGGATGACCTACTCACGCGGTACTGGGAGTTCCCCTGACAAGGTAGGTTGGGCGAACTCTGGTTTAGTGGGGGTCAAAAGGACCCATGACTCGTCTGGCCCATAAAGCAAGGGCATAGCTACCTTTCTGAGAGGCGCTTTGTCTAGAGGGGGTGGATTGACATCCGTTATGACCCTGACATTTGAAGTTGTCAATGCCGCCGTAGCAGGCCTAGTGATCCCTGATGTTAACAGAGTGGGAGGGTTAGGGATCTTAGATAAATCAATCGAAGTCATCAGAGGCCGTACCGTAGAACTTGTCGTGGGAGCCCCCAAGTCCATTGTGGGGTTTTCCTGTTGTTGGCCAAAAAATTTAGATAAAGCATGAGTAAGCAGCCCATTAATTTCTTGCGCCGTAACAAACTGGTTTGATGATGAACTAACAGGTGAATCATTAATATCCTGCGCGGCGTCTAAGCCTGAGCCTGACTCTTGCCCTTCCATCTCCGAAATTATTGAAACTTCGTCTTTCTCCTCCTGATCCTCCTGAGAAGATCCCGCCGAAGCTGGGGTACCTTGTTGCCAAGATAAGTCAGGAATAGAGGATGGGATCGCCGCGTCCCTGTGGACATCGGCTACTGTGTGACTCGTTTGAGTCGGACGTGGGTGGTCAGACCCTGGTTGAGCAAACCGCCAAACACCGAGGCCCTGGTCTACGCTCTCTTGGGAGTCTGAAACATTCTCAATTACTGAACCCCCTGAACTTTCCAATTCCAGGGTTAAAATATTAAGTGGTAAATCCTCTTTAGGGACAGGCGCCGCACTGGACCCTTGGGCCGTAACACAAACTCTGTCTGGGGTAGAGGTACGATGAGAGGCACTAGAAGCTGGTGAATGTAACAGAGGACTTCCGTTTATGGGAATCCTTTTTGGAGGATTTATGGCTACGGTGTGACCGTGAACTACTCTTAGATCTGGAGGATTCATCGCCGTGACCACTGGTGGAACCTTCCGTCCTACTCTTCTTACTCGCCGGTGAAGAGGCACGACTAGATGACTGGTGTCTGAGAGGTGACCTAGACCGAGATCTCGCCCGAGACGAGGAGGCGGATGCCGGGGGTGTAGGCTCTCTTGGGCGTTTTGGTGTAGCAGCAGAAGATACAGAACCCTGACCAGTCTCCGCCGGCTTAAGACTCGTGACTCTAGAGGAACGTTTAGGGGGAGGGTGTTCGAAGAGCAATCTATCCCAAAGAGGGACGTTGTCACATTGAAGTGATTTATGCGCAACAATGGTAGTGTAGGCTGACATCTGTTGCCTAACTTCTCTTAACGCTACTGCCGCGGTCTTATCATTGTCGCAAAGGACCTTTACAGCTAATTGGGAGCAAAAAGAACAATTACGCATTACCCAGAGACCCCTTGAACGGTCTAGACATTTAACACACCTTATGCAAAGGGTATGCACAAAAATAGGGATACCAGCACAAGCAGGGGTAGTGCACAAAGCAAAGACTGGGGCCACGGTAGCCATGACAGAGACTGGTGGGGGAAAACTACCGCCGGGTCTGTATTGGTCCGCCGGAGCCCAGCTCTGGAAAAAAAGAAAATTTCCAGGAATTAATGCTCATAAGGTTAACCCAACATGTTCGCACACAAGTGTTAATAACCCACCGGGTAACGAGATGTAATGACACAACGATCACAGCTCGCTACGCGGCGGGGTTCAGAATATCTAAACAAATCTTTTAAAGAAAGTGAAGAATACCCTCTGACATAATATAACGGTCCAGCATGGCGATTATAGTCTTTTGTTGGTGGTGACTGTCTCAAGATTCAATTTTGGAACAAAGCAACCCCCCATAAAGACGCCGGCCCTTGAAATATTTTAGTAGAATAACACAGGGCAGGCTGATACGAGATCTGATGTCTAACGAATTGTCACAAAAAGATCGCCGTAAGTTTGAAGGCGGCGATACCTAATTGTATCACTAAATTAAGTGGTTAAATCGAAATTGAATTTTGTAAATTCCTTAGTTCCTCCACCTAGGAGCACCCGCCGGGTGTGAAAAATCGATGTTAACTCTAATTGAACCTTCAATCGCCGTAAGTGTAAAGGCGGCGATACACATAGTATCACTTAAAAATGAATTGGTTAACTAACTGAAAGACTTAAGTCGTTCATCCCACCCTACCCAGGTACACCCGCCGGGTGAGATGTCCAAACGTTAACCCCATAAGTTCCTGTCCCCACTTCTTTGTAAAAGATCGCCGGGGAGGAAAGCCTTAAACAACAGCTAGGTTTTTCATGTGGTTTTGTAAAACCGGGTAGAAAAACTACATAACGTATGTTCGCATGAACAACGTTTTATAGATGGGTACAGCCATCCCGCCGGGAATCAAAGGAGGCCTGAAACCAGGCACCCACAGAGACGCAGTCCTGGAGAGCCACAGACACCCCATCGCCGGGGACACAAGCCAGTGTTAAAACCACGTGTGGCCCAACACGGCTCTCGGCCGGGTTTTTTTCATGGTGAAACCGAGAAAAAAACCCGCCGGAAGGAAACCCACCCTGAACAGACACCATCTGAACGTACAACTGACACGAGGAGAGCCACGCACGACTAACCTAAGGTCACACAATAATCCGTGGAATTAGCCAATACACAACTAAACCAGGAAACAAATATAGTCCGAGGAATTAGCCAATACACAACTAAAACCCGGATACACATGACACAGTAGGGCATATTTATAAATAATAAACAATAACACTTGTACATGTGGGAAAGCTACGAGCGGCTGGCTAGGCCTAAGTAGACGGCATAATAAATTAAAATGTAAAACTTGCAAACTAAACAAACCAAAATTGGGACAAGGACAATATAAAGTCAAATTAAATTATCAAAATCGCTATGTGGAAACAACGCTTACTAAAATGAAAATTATTAAATAAAAGAACACAATCCACCACATAGGGTGTACATCACTACATGAGCAAGTTAATCTGTTTCCCAAGCAAACCAATCGCACATATAACAACGCACTATCGTCACGTTAAAGGAAGTAGTCAAGTTTGGGAAGTCCGGGACGTTCTGGCAAATTTTACTAAACTCTGCATGAATAAAGAAACTACATGTTAAATGTCAAAATATTATTTAAAATCAAATTTGCAACATGACAAGACATTAACAATAGTAAAAAATACAAATATTGATAAGATATCTATACTATTACAAAATAATATATAAAATACAGTACAGCACTCACTAACGATATCACGATATCACTGGAAATATCACAACAGGAACCACCGCCAACACACCACTGTAGCAAATACTTCCGGCAAAGGGAAGACTGACACGGGACCCAGAAAAAACTTCACTAAGTGAAGAAAAATACGCTGGGAACGTCGGTAAGCAAAGCTTACCTCATCAGAAAGATAAAAGGCAGCAATAATTAACGCGTAGTGAAAGCCGCCTGCATCACAAACTAACTCAACTGTGAAAAAGTTCACATGTCCACAACGGGACCACGAGGGTACATCCGAAATAGATGCCCCACACACACGACCCAAAATACACTGCACTGCGAGCAACCAGCCCAGGACACTCCTGCTACGCCTATCCTAACCTTACTCGATACATCCTGGAGTAAACAAATGAGAAAAAACTCACTAGGGACGCAACGAATGCGGAACTAGCGGAGCGTGGGGAGACACGTCCGGGCAGGCTGAGCGCAGAGCAGAGAAGGAGGAATGACGCCTGAATCAGCGTCTGGTCAGAGATCCACACAAGTACATCCACGATATGATGGAAAGCTTATTAGATAGTTATTCTTATTTTCTTTTTGTTTTTATTTTTTACGAAGTTTTTTCGTAGTGAGAACCCAATTCATAATGACTGAAGCCATGAGTGAGGTCGCGTGCGCTCATGATGAAGGCTCCTCAGTTTTTAAATGCTCTGCGCGGTAGATTCAAAACTACGGCGGATTAGTGTTTGAAGAGGATGCCTTATGTAATAGGCATGTTCGTCAATGATGGAGGGGCCACTAATAAATAAACACCATTAACTAGTGGATATATTCCTAAAAATATAACCAAACATAAATTAATTCTTGTACATTCGTAGAAGTATTGAACTTGTGTACTTATGCAGAAGTAATTACTGCAAAAGTAAAAGTCGTAGTTGCCACTACCGAGATTTCTCAAAAATCTATTGCTTCACAGCCAAAGCTACTTACAACAAGAATTGTCGTAACACTACTATTGGCCTTTAGCACAATTTCCTGCAATAAATACTACAGAGAAATTTTATAATACAATGCCTACAACCAGTATCACAGCTCATGTTCCGAACACATACTCCGGAGGGGTCTAGGGTGTCCTATGTCACACTGACTGCACCCCCCCCCCCCCCCACCCCTTTTTCTTGAAATTAAACAAAATGTGACTAAAAGGGCCACCTAGACCCTCTGCCGTAAAGCTATACATGGCAAGGAAGGTTTGTCCAGAGCTACTGAAAGGTATCGAGGCAAAAACTCCTGATTAGAGGCCCACAACAGTGTGGACGTAATAACTTCCACCGAAAGAATATTAAGGAAACGTAAAGAGGCTGTCCCCTTGCGTAAATCGTGGGTCTTACCCACAACGCCGGGATGCTTCTCTTTAAAGTCCTCGACCAAGAGAGAAGCCAGTGGACGCTCCATCAATCGTTCACCCGGACTTGCGACCCATAAAGCACCCTGGTGATTTAGAGGTGCCACTCTTAAATATTTGGTTAGAGCTTGCACAAAAATGATGGTGCACCTTTCCCCTGTTTAACGCCGGCACCGTGAACTCTGAAAACACGTGTTCACTGTGCTCAATCTCGGCTATGAATCCTGGGGAAGGTGCAATGTGAATACACTCATGAAGCCTATCAAACCTGAGGCAATTAGGTGCGTTGCTCATCGCCGCCAGCTCAGATACTCTGTTCCTGGTAGCCAAAGCCATAAGGAATACTGCCCTTTTGTAAAATCTGCAGTCTTTGGTACATACGGGAACGAGAATAACGCCGATGCTTTGTCCAGAGACCATGTAGGCCTGAGCTGACGGGGAGGTGGGCGGAGTTTAAAATCTGCCCACATAAATCACTTTCAGATAAATGTTTCTGCATGAACAGATAAATTAAATAATAAACAACCAACGCCACCGAGGGCACAGTTTGTTTTGTTCTAAGAATCCGAGACGTACTCACCTAATTGTACTCACCTAATTGTAGTATACAGGATTTGAGCCTAAGCTCGTGTTGTCCTGTCTCTCTCTCTACATTTATCCAATTTTGCTTTAAAAGTTTGGATATTTCTTGCTCCCACCACCTCCCCATCCAACTTATTCCAACACTCAATGCTTCTATACGGGAAGCTGAACTTTCTTACATCAGACTTACATATAACTTTCCTCAACTTACAATCATGACCCCTGGTTCTTCCCTCGTCCCTCACCACAAAATCTCCCTTGTCGATCTTCTCAAAACCTTTCACACACTTAAACATCATGATCATGTCACCTCTCTCTCTCTCCTCTCCCTCAGCGTTGGCAGCTTTAGCCTCTCCAATCTCTCCTCATAAGGTAGGTCTCTAAGGCTAGCTATCATCTTAGTGGCAACTCTCTGAACTCTTTCCAGTTTTTTATTATGTTTTATAAGGTGTGGAGACCACACCACTGCTGCATACTCCAGTCTTGGTCGTATTATTGTCCCTATTATTTTTGCTAACATCTCTTCATCTAAATAATTCAGAGCTATTCTCATGTTAGTCAACACTGCATAGGTTTCACCAGTTATTTTATTTATATGCTGTTCAGGTGACAAGCTGTCTGCCACAACTACCCCTAGGTCTTTTGCTTTCACAGCTTTACTAATTATTTCATCTCCTATTTTATATCCCCAAGAAGGTCTATATTTACTTTTTCCCATCTCAAGAACCTGACACTTACTCGTGTTGAATTCCATTTTCCAAGTTTGACTCCACTCATATAACTTATCTAGATCTCTCTGTAATTCTTCACAACTACTCCTACTTGTAATATGCTTCATTAGTTTTGCATCATCAGCAAACATAGATATATATGAGTCTATTCCCATTTGAAGGTCGTTGATGAAAACCAAAAACATGATTGGGGCCAACACCGATCCTTGAGGCACTCCGCTTTTTACCCTTTTCCACGAGGAGAACTTTCCTTTTATTACTGTTCGCATTTCCCTCCCAATTAAATAGTTTTCCATCCACTTTAATAATACTCCCTCAACCCGCCCCACAGTCCCGAGCTTCCACAACAATCTCTTATGAGGCACCTTATCAAATGCCTTCTTGAAATCTAAGTACAGTAAAAGTCCGTTAATCCGACGACCGATGATTCGAATCTCCCAATAGTCCGAATTTTTCAATTTGAGGCCAAATCCGAATTCACCCGATGGTCCGAATTTCAAGAAGTCCCAAAGTCCCCTTTTTGAGGCATTAGGCCACTCAAATGACACATAATGGAGCACACACATATCATATGTTCATGAATTCACTTTAAAAGTTTACCATTGTCATTGTAGCCTATAACTTCAAAACATTCAGATTAATGGTCAAAGGAAGCTACTGATATAATCGTAAACACCTTCGTCTTCTTCTTCTTCCACATCGTCTGCTAGAGAGTTTGTTTTGCTCTTGAACGCATCCTTGGGACGCTCCGATGCGCTACTGGCTTGCACCGCATTTTCTGCAAGCGCATTCAGTCTTGAGCTTGAAAACGCACCTTTCAAGAAGTCCCAAAGTCCCCTTTTGAGGCATTAGGCCACTCAAATGACACATAATGGAGCACACACATATCATATGTTCATGAATTCACTTTAAAAGTTTACCATTGTCATTGTAGCCTATTATCTACTTCAAAACATTCAGATTAATGGTCAAAGGAAGCTACTGATATAATCGTAAACACCTTCGTCTTCTTCTTCTTCCACATCGTCTGCTAGAGAGTTTGTTTTGCTCTGGAACGCATCCTTGGGACGCTCCGATGCGCTACTGGCTTGCACCGCATTTTCTGCAAGCGCATTCAGTCTTGAGCTTGAAAACGTACCTTTGGACGTATTAGTCTTGAGCTTGAAAACGCACCTTTGGATGTTCCGATACGCTACTATTTATAGTTCAGTGATCGGAGCATCCCAAGGGTGCTTTCAAGACAAGACAAGGGTGCTTTCAATACAATATAATATAACAGAGCACGTCACAAAAGGAAAATTACAAGAACCTCTCAGGGAAGTGCCGTTGTTAAGGCATTACTTCCCGAACCACATCTGATCTTCAAGAGCAAGACAAACTCGCTAGTAGACGGAAGAAGAAGAAGACGTTTATATCAGCAGATTCCTTTGACCATTAATCTGAATGTTTTGAAGTAGTTAATAGGCTACAATGACAATGGTAAACTTTTGAAGTGATTTCATGAACATATGATATGTGTGTGTGCACCATTGTGTCATTTGGGTGGCCTAATGTCTCAATGTTTTCGTCATCGGTCATAGGGGTAAAGTCCGATAATCAAAAAATCCTAATCCGAACGAGAGCGGTCCGCTGCCCTTCAACGGAAGTTTACTGTAGTCCCTTGTACAATGTCAATTACCCTATCATAGTAACTCAACAAATTTGTGGTACACCTTTTCTGAACCCGAACTGCTTGCTTGAAATTATTTCCCTCTCCTCCAACATACCCACCCATCTTTTTCTAATAATCTTTTCACAAAGCTTGCATATAACACTCGTTAAGGATACCGGTCGATAATTTAGCGGGTCTTCTTTATTTCCACTTTTATATATTGGAGTTATATTTGCTTGTTTCCATTCTAAGGGAAGCTCCCCCTTGTTTAACACCTTACGAGCGGCCTATGCGGTTTATTTATGTGTACCGCACAGCGGGGTGTTTTTAGCCAAAATAGGGCTGTTTACGTGATCATTTTCATGCCTAAATAAGACCCAGAACGTAAAACAAGTACCTATCCCTGAAAGGGCATAAACAGAGCTTTCGAATGACACCATAACGATCCTTGTATGATGGATAGTTTTCTTGCAATAACCGTGCAACGCGAGTGCAAAAAGCAGGTAATTCGGTACTTTCAGTACATAATTGAGTATGTAGCGAGTGAGAGAGGGAGGAGGGAGCTGAGATTTGTGTCAGTAGGTTCGCCGCGGTGGTCTGGAGCAGTCATACGCTCGCTAGTCTCCTGCCACCACTTGTCTCTCTCTCTCAGCCACATTACGTGCTGAAATTGCCACTCGAGTTATGTCGAGCGCCGCCACATAGTCCAGCTTTTTTTAACTCGACTTATGTTGCTCGCCGCTAATTAAGGGTTAATGAGTATTGAACAATATTAAAAATAGGTCTCACTAGTTGTTCAGAACATTCTCTTAATACCCATCCAGCAATGTTATCTGGGCCCATAGATTTTCTCACGTCCAATTCTTCCAACAATGATTTTAGTTCATCCTTGTTGACTTCTATCGACTCTAGTCCCTGTATCTCATTCAATTCCACCACAGGTTCTACATAGTCATCCTCCTCCACAAACACAGATGTTAATGTATGATTCATAATTTCACACATACCCACTGTGTCTTCATATAATTGACCCTCTACCCTAAGCTTTGTTATTTTGTCCTTTATTTTAGTTTTACCGTTGATATAACTATAGAACAGTTTGGGTTCTTTATTACATTTGTTTACTATATCTTTTTCAAAGTTCTTTTTCTCCTCTCTTATAGTCTTGACATAGTTGTTTCTAGCATTCTTATACTCATCCCATTTTTCCTCAGTGTGTCTCCTTCTCACTTTATTCCATGCAGAGTCCTTTTTGTTCTGGGCAATGTGACATCGCATGTTAAACCACTCTTTCTCCTTAGCCAGCTTTCCATCCTTAAATGTTGGTACATATTTATCTACCCCCTCCCTGTAAATGTCTAGTAACATGGTGTATTTTACCTGAATATTCTGTTCTTGCTCAATAAATGACCAATCTATATTTGCAAAGTATCCTCGTAATGATTCATAATCCGCCTTACTATAATTTAGTCTAAATTCCCTATGTTCCTCCTCTCTGCCTTCCAGAAATTCCACTGTCAATTCAAATTCAATCACAGCATGATCACTTTTTCCCATGGGACTCAAATATGTTAGGTTCTTTATTTCTTGGGGGTCTTTGGTGAATAGTAAGTCAAGTCTTGATGGTTCATCACCTCCTCTAAATCTTGTATTTTCCGTAACGTGTTGTGTTAATAGATACCCCATTGTTAGTTCAAGAAATTTGCTACCCCAAGTATTTTCATTTGAACCCGCATCCAAACATTCCCAATCCACCTCCCCGCAATTAAAGTCCCCTGCAAGAATAAGCCTATTTTTCCTTTTACAAATAATTTCTAACATACGCAAGGTTTCCAAAATTAATTCATTATATTCATCATTGCTCCAAGATTTAGTCTTAGGAGGTAAATACATTGATACAATGTCCAATTTTGACCTATCATTATCCTCAATTTCAACTGCTACCACTTCAGCAATGCTATCACCAAGTTTTAATTCTTTAGCAGTAATTTTATTATCTACCATGATCAACACTCCTCCTCCTAGCTTTCCTAACCTGTCTCTTCTCCATGTACTGTATCCTGCACAACTAATTATATTCGTGTCTACCTCCTGGTTAAGCTTAGTTTCAGTCAAACATACTACCCCGGGCCTCTCTCTCTTTACATATTCGTCAAACTCAATCTTTTTGGAAATTAACCCATCAATATTTGTATACATGAACTTAGCATTTCCAGTATTTTCCCTATTTTTCTCTCCCCTGCCCGTTCCTTTCTTTTTTGTACGTACCCCTCCCAATTTATTTCCTAGCTTGTCTCCTCTCCTCTTGTCTCCACCTGGACTGTTTCTCGCTCCGTTTCCACCTCCCCTCCCTCTGCCTCCACTTGGACTGTTTCTCTCTCCATCTCCACCTCCCTCCCTCTGCCTTCTCCCCCGTCACCCGCACCATCTCCCTTTCCCTCCCTACTTCGTCCCTTCGCTTTATATACCATTTCTTTAATTTTCCCTCCCACACTCTCCAGAAAAACTTCTTTTCGTCTTCTTTCGTCCTTTCTCCATTCTTTACATTTGCCTCGGTTTGCAATTCCTTTCTTATGTTTCGATCCTCAATACTCATGTCTTTTCTAATTGTAATTTTCTTAAACTTGCTGGTCAAGTTAAGTCTCCATGTTACGTTCATTATTGCATCCACTGTTACCCTAGACCTAAACTGCACTCTCATTGGCCTTGTGTTTCCCTTACTATATTTACCCATTCTCCTAACTTCTTCAATATCATCTCTCCAGTTGTTTCCTTCTTCATCGACATGCTTGATCAATGTTTTTACCTTATTAATTTCTTCCTTATCCCTAGCTTTCCTCTCAATAATGTGCTCCTCTATATCCCCAAATACAATAATACACTTATTTCTATCTATTGTTTCACGCAGGACCTGTTCATTTCTCCTCATAGCGTTTACTACCACTGATTCTAAATCTCTATTTTCCCTTTCTGATTGTTTCTTTTGTTCCTCCATGATTTCCTTCATTGCCACTTCCTTCACTTTTCCTCCTTCGTCATTAACCCATTTATTGTGTTTCTCCTTAATCTCCTCCACATGTGTTTTCATTTCCTTGGTTTGCCCTTTGTATTCTTCAAGTTGCAATCTTAAAGCTTCATTTTCGTCCTGGAGTTGCCCCATATGAGTTTGAATATCTTTTAGGCTAGCCCGACTCAAATCTTGTCCAGGCTCGATGTCCCCAGCCTGAGCACCACATATGAACATATAGCCTCAATCTGTGAACTAACACTCACCTTCCACTCCTGCATATCCTCCTTCCACCTTTTAATGTCATTCAGCTCACGTAATTTTCCCTAGAATGCCCTCGGTCTCACCGACTTCAAATCCATCAAAGTCAGCCATATTTGTTTACATCCACTCGCATTCACAATTACTTAAATTATTTTTATCACTCGAAATATCCTCACTTGTTTTTAATCTCAAATTATTTTAATACTGCATTTTAATACAGGACAACACAAAATATCCTTATACTGAAGTTTAGGTGAGTTTATTTGATGAGCGATGTAAACAGCTTGCTAGATCAGCTGATTTTCGGGAGCGTGGGTGCGGAGGTGTTGTCTCGTCGGTGGTGTGTGTGTGTGTGTAAAAGCTTTCCAATGCGATTGAAACTGTCGCTTTGTAGACTGGGTATATTGATTCGTGAATATCTCGGACACGTCGCTACCATAAGGTGCTAGCCACTTGGCCTCCTGAATGTCCAAAATGAACAAGTCCGCGAGGTTTCTAGGTTGCCAATTGTGTTCTAAGTGGAACAACCCGACCAGGAGGGACACTGGGTGTGGGCACCACGTGTTCAAATGCTGGTACCACACTGCGCCGGCCACAGGGGCGCGATTAGCGAGACTACGCCTCGCTAATCCTGTAGTTTGTTGACTACGTGGCACATTAGAGACGCGTCTGGCGGCGGAAAAGAGATAAATGGAACTCAACCTGTTCTCGTCCGTCATCAGAGCGTCAGGTCCGCCCGCCGGCGTTATCGTCCGGCGGGTGAGGTACGACTGTGAGTATTGCCATACACCTTGGCTGTGGCTCTCCCTCGCTTGCGAGCTCGGTATACTCCCTGAACGGGAGCCCTCGTCCGAGTCCCGTAAAGGTTTATGATAATTAAAAGCTCCCATAGCTTATTAACACATTGAAAGCAGAGCTGGTGAGCAAAATCATAAAGTATACTAATTAATTTAATTTATATTTAATTGTATTAAAATAAATTACTATAAATAAACACAATATTATCATAATATAATCATAGAAAATATATATGTTTATTATGATTCAGCTATTAAATTATTTCATTAACAAATAAAAATAAGATAGGGCTACCTGAGCTTAACGGCGTTGAACATACAGCAATGAGAGGTTCAAGTGCCGACACGACAGAGACTGGGGGAAAACTACCCCGCCCCCAGGAACTACCTGGTCACCTGGTGCAACACCGGTAATCCGCCCTGGAAAGAGAATTTTCCGGGGATTAATGCTCATAGGGTTACACCCAAAAAACGGTACAAAATATGTGCCTCAAAACCGCCGGTCAACGAACCGTAGCACTCCACCACTACTTTTCGTTGTCCTTTAGTATCATATTAAAGATTTCAGCATATCTTTACCTGTCCAGAAGATTTAAGCATATCTTCTGAATCCTCATAAAGATGAAGCATATCTTTATTAAAGATGAAGTCTTTCACGTATCCCTTTACACTTGAAACACTAGTAAGATTCCGGCATCTTTTTATCCCATAAAAAGTCTAAGCCTATCTTAATCTCTAATCTGGCGTCACCCAGAAGCCCTCATAGATCGCCGTCTTGAAGGCCGTGATACCCTATTGTATCAATCAATTGTTTGGCAAATTATCGCGAATTGCAAATCAGTTAATATAACCACCCAAAGGTACAACCGCCGGGTTTTATATGCAATGTCAAACCAATTGTACCTGCCCCAGACCTCTTTGTAAAAAGGTCGCCGGGAGGGAAAGACTAAACAAACAAACGGCATTGTTTCAATGGCTTATTAAATATTTCAGCATATCTTTTATCAGTCCAAAAGAATTAAGCATAACTTCTTAATCCTCATAAAGATGAAGCATATCTTTATTAAAGATGAAGTCTTTCAAGTAACCCTTTACACTTGAAACACTAGTAAGATTCAGGCATCTATTTATCCCATAAAAAGTCTAAGCCTATCTTAATCTCTAATCCGGCTTCTCCCAGAAGCCCTCATAGATCGCCGTCTTGAAGGCCGTGATACCCTATTGTATCAATCAATTGTTTGGCAAATTATCTCGAATCGCAAATCCGTTAGGTACCCGAAGGTACAACCGCCGGGTTTTATATACAAGGAAATACGCCTAACGGCCTTATTGGGCTATCCTTAGTTGGAATTATGCAAGGCTGGTACATGTCATATTTATAACATACTATGTGGTACCAACTCTGTAAATTGCTAACTGAATAAATATTATTATTATTATTATTACAATTATTATTATTATTAATGTCAAACCAATTATACTTGCCCCAGACCTCTTTGTAAAAAGGTCGCCGGGAGGTAAAGACCAAACAAACAGACAGCGTTGTTTCAATGGCTTTGAAAAGCAGAGAAAACCAAGGCCAACAGGTGTCAGCCTGATCACCTAGAAAACTGAGTGGAGCCCCCCTCGACGGGAATAACTCAGGAAGCCTGATCCCAGGCTCGACCATAGAAAACGCAGTTTCTGACGAGCCCTCAAGCGACCAAACTCGTCGGGGTAACTTACCTATTTTAGCCATCCTGACTAAAACTCGGTAAACAAAAATGGTGTTCTCGGAGCAACGGGAAAAACGCCGGAAAGGTAACCCATACTAAACTATACATTACAGGAGGGCGTAATGCATAAAGCAATGAATAACACAGGAAGCCTGCTCCCAGGCTCGACCACAGAAAACGCAGTTTCTTATGAGCCCTCAAGCGACCAAACTCGTCGGGGTAACTAACGTAATTTGAGCCATCCTGACTAAAACTCGGAAAACAAAAACGGTGTTCTCGGAGCAACGAGAAAAAACGCCGGAAAGGTAACCTACACCAAACGAGACATTTTAACACATTTCATACAAAGGGTGTGCGCAAAAATAGGGATACAGTCAGGACCCCCAATTCGCGAGAATAGGGGTGACAGGAGGCATCGCGTATTGTGAATTCGGGTATTGTGGAACTAACTTTAAATGGGAATAATTAGATTGGGTGACATCTCTCAATTATGGCCTATTTTCGAAATTTTTGGCCCTATTTTCGACATTTTTGGCTCTACAGTACAGTCTATATCTTATATATAAGAAGAACAATGAATAAAAATATGAAACTATCCTTAAAATTAGTAGTAGATAGGCTAGGACTAGGACCGTAGGACTTCACGATTTTCTCCAACTTCTCCCTCCCTAACCAAATCGTACGAACAGTTTACTCTGACAAGCCTATTGCACAGTTTCCTTCTCCTCTTTTCTTGCGAAACAACAATTCCACCTTCATTTTGTGTGTTATCTTCTTATATTGGCGTGGCATGGCGAAAAAAGTGGCAGGCACTACAAACGTTTGGTCACTCCGCACGGCTATGAGCGCTTGAGCGGGACTGTGGGAGGGAGGGAGGGTAAGCGGGAGGGAAGGCAGGCGTATGCCCGTCTTCTTCTTTTTTCAGAGCTACTCCTGGGCCTCGCGAAACGTAGACGTGCTCGGGTATCAAGCGGGAATAGCGGATTTGGCCCCTTCTTAGCTCTCGATTCGTGTATTGTGGTACCACCTCGCATAATTAATGCTTAATTAATTAATGTTATTTTCGAGGGGTAACTCGTGTATTAGGGTTTTCGCGAATTGTGGAATCGTGTATTGGGGGTCCTGACTGTACCTGAACAGGAGGGCGTAATGCATAAAGCAAAAACCGGGGCAAAGGTAGCCATGACAGAGACTGGTGGGATAATTACTCCAGGTTCTGCATAGACCCGCCGGGACCCAGCTCTGGAAAAAAAGAAAATTTCCAGGAATTAATGCTCATAAGGTTAACCCAAACATGTTCGCACACAAGTGTTAAATAACCCGCCGGGTAACGAGACGTAATACTCAACGACGACAGCTCGCTACGCGGTGGGGTTTCCTAAGTAAAAGATTTCAGAATATCTTAATTTGTCCAAAAGATTTATGAATACCCTCTGACATAATATATAAAGACCAGCATGGCGTTTATAACTGATGAAGTCTTTCCGGTGGTGTTTGTTTCAAGATTCAATTTTGGAAAAAAAAAAAAAAAAAAAAAAGACGCCGGCCCCCGAATTATCTCTTAGATAAAAAACTGGGAAGCCTGACAAATATACGAGATCTAACTTCTCCCGAAGTATCTTTTGAGATCGCCGTATGTTGAAGGCGGCGATACAAAACGTATCCCTCAATTGTCTGGTTAACTAACTGAATCGTAAATTCGTTATTCCCATCCCTCCAAGGAGCACCCGCCGGGTGTGAATATTAGTTTTAAAAAACGTTAACCCCAATTGTGCCCTAAAGCGCCGTATGTTGAAGGAGGCGATACACAATGCATCCCTCAATTGTCTGGTCAACTAAACTGAATTTTGCAAATTCGGGCATCCCACCCTTCCAGGTTGCACCCGTCGGGTGATTTAAAGTTTAAAAGTTAACCCCAAATGTTCCTAACCCCACTTCTTTGTAAAAGATCGCCGGGGAGGAAATACAAAGATCGCGAATTGCAAATCAGTCAATATAACCACCCAAAGGTACAACCGCCGGGTTTTATATGCAATGTCAAACCAATTGTACCTGCCCCAGACCTCTTTGTAAAAAGGTCGCCGGGAGGGAAAGACTAAACAAACAAACGGCATTGTTTCAATGGTTTATTAAAGATTTCAGCACATCTTTCACCTGTCCAAAAGAATTAAGAATAACTTCTTAATCCTCATAAAGATGAAGCATATCTTTATTAAAGATGAAGTCTTTCAAGTATCCCTTTACACTTGAGACACTAGTAAGATTCAGGCATCTTTTTATCCCATAAAAAGTCTAAGCCTATCTTAATCTCTAATCCGGCTTCTCCCAGAAGCCCTCATAGATCGCCGTCTTGAAGGCCGTGATACCCTATTGTATCAATCAATTGTTTGGCAAATTATCTCGAATCGCAAATCCGTTAATATAACCACCCGAAGGTACAACCGCCGGATTTTATATGCAATGTCAAACCAATTATACCTGCCCCAGACCTCTTTATAAAAAGGTTGCCGGAAGGTAAAGACCAAACAAAGAGACAGCATTGTTTCAATGGCTTTGAAAAGCAGAGAAAACTAAGTCCAACAGGTGTCAGCCTGATCACCTAGAAAACTGTGTGGAGCCCCCCTCGACGGGAATAAACCAGGAAGCCTGATCCCAGGCTCGACCATAGAAAACGCAGTTTCTGATGAGCCCTCAAGCGACCAAACTCGTCGGGGTAACTTACCTATTTTAGCCATCCTGACTAAAACTCGGTAAACAAAAACGGTGTTCTCGGAGCAACGAGAAAAACGCCGGAAAGGTAACCCACACTAAACTATACATTACAGGAGGGCGTAAAGCATAAAGCAATGAATAACACAGGAAGCCTGATCCCAGGCTCGACCACAGAAAACGCAGTTTCTTATGAGCCCTCAAGCGACCAAACTCGTCGGGGTAACTTACCTATTTTTAGCCATCCTGACTAAAACTCGGTAAACAAAAACGGTGTTCTCGGAGCAACGAGAAAAAACGCCGGAAAGGTAACCCACACCAAACGAGACATTTTAACACATTTTATACAAAGGGTGTGCGCAAAAATAGGGATACCTGAACAGGAGGGCGTAATGCATAAAGCAAAAACCGGGGCAAAGGTAGCCATGACAGAGACTGGTGGGATAATTACTCCAGGTTCTGCATAGACCCGCCGGGACCCAGCTCTGGAAAAAAAGAAAATTTCCAGGAATTAATGCTCATAAGGTTAACCCAAACATGTTCGCACACAAGTGTTAAATTAAAATGTAAAACCCGCCGGGTAACGAGACGTAATACTCAACGACGACAGCTCGCTACGCGGTGGGGTTTCCTAAGTAAAAGATTTCAGAATATCTTAATTTGTCCAAAAGATTTATGAATACCCTCTGACATAATATATAAAGACCAGCATGGCGTTTATAACTGATTAAGTCTTTCCGGTGGTGTTTGTTTCAAGATTCAATTTTGGAAAAAAAAAACTAAAAAAGACGCCGGCCCCCGAATTATCTCGTAGATAAAAAACTGGGAAGCCTGACAAATATACGAGATCTAACTTCTCCCGAAGTATCTTTTTAGATCGCCGTATGTTGAAGGCGGTGATACAAAACGTACCCCTCAATTGTCTGGTTAACTAACTGAATTGTAAAGTCGTTATTCCCACCCTTCCAGGGAGCACCCGCCGGGTGTGAATATTAGTTTAAAAAACGTTAACCCCAATTGTGCCTTAAATTGCCGTATGTTGAAGGAGGCGATACACAATGCATCCCTCAATTGTCTGGTCAACTAAACTGAATTTTTGCAAATTCGGTCATCCCACCCTACCAGGTTGCACCCGCCGGGTGATTTAAAGTTTAAAAGTTAACCCCAATTGTTCCTAACCCCACATCTTTGTAAAAGATCGCCGGGGAGGAAAAACAACAACAGCATAGTTTTATATTGGCTTTGCAAAACCGAAAAAACTACAAACAACACGTGTCCGTATGAACACTGTTAGATGGGTACAGCCAACCCGCCGGGAATCAGAAGGAGCCTGAAACAGGCACCCCAGAGACGCAGTCCTGGGGAGCCACAGACACCCACTCGCCGGGGAAACAAGCCTGTTTTTAAACCACGCGTGGCCAAAACTCGGCAACCAGCCGGGTTTTTTCATGGTGTAACCGAGAAAAACCCGCCGGAAATAACCCACCCCGTCCAGATACCATCTGAACGCAACACAGGACCGAGGCGTAGCCAAAACACAACTAACGCCGGGCCCAACATAGTCCGTGGAATTAGCCAATACACAACTAACCCAGGACACATAAATAGTCCGTGGAATTAGCCAATACACAACTAAACCAGGACACACATCACACAGTAGTACATATTTAGAAAATAAATCAATAACACTTGTATATGTGGTAAAGCTACGAGAGGCTGGCTAGGCCTAGGCAGACGGATAACATTAACAAGTTGGAATATAAACAAAAAGCACTGAATTATATCACAACAGGAACCACCGCCAACACACCACTGTAGCAAATACTTCCGGCAAAGGGAAGAACTGACTCGGGACCCAGAAAAAACTTCACTAAGTGAAGAAAAATACACTGGGAACGTCAGCAAAAATACGCTACCTCATCAGAAAGATAAAAGGAAGCAATAACGCGTAATGTAAGCCGCCTGCATCACAAAGCTAGCTAACTGTGAAAAAGTTCACCTGTCCACAACCGGACCACGAGGGTACATCCGAAATAGATGCCCCAAACACACGACCCAAAATACACTGCACTGCGGGCAACCAGCCCAGGACACTCCTGCTACGCATATCCTAACCTTACTCGATACATCCCGGAGTAAACAAATGAGAAAAAACTCACTAGGGACGCAGCAAATGCGGAACCAGCGGAGCGTGGAGAGACACGTCCGGGCCGGCTGACCGCAGAGCAGAGAAGGAAGAATGACGCCTGAATCAGCGTCTGGTCAAAGATCCACACAAGTACATCCACGATATGATGGAAAGCTTATTGGATAGTTATTCTTATTTTCTTTTTGTTTTTTATTTTTTACAAAGTTTTTTTCGTAGTGAGAACCCAATTCATAATGACTGAAGCCATGAGTGAGGTCGCGTGCACTCATGATGAAGGCTCCTCAGATTTTAAATGCTCTGCATGGTAGATTCAAACTACGGCGGATTAGTGTTTGAAGAGGATGCCTTATTTAATAGGCATGTTTGTCAATGATGGAGGGGCCACTAATAAATTGTATAGTTTATGTGTGTAAATCCTACTGTTCTATCAAACGTAAAGGTGCTACACAACAGGTAAACCTTTAATAAACGCCGCCTGTAAACTCTTTATTATTTCTATACTATTAAACAAAGATATTTTTCGTACGTGTTTCTCTTTAAACCTTAGTAATTTGTTAGTGGCTATGATATTCCTGATGAATGTCCCCCTCCAGACTTGAGATATCAGGCGCATCGTCAATGATGAAGGGGCCACTAATAAATTATAGGTTTGAGTCCCGAAGGGAGGAAGGAAAACCTAATATTTAGTAGTGGCCCCGGAATCATTGACGATTTTGGCCCTCCCTTCCATCCCCTTTTCATTCATCTGCTGTATTTTGAAAGTCTTGATATATCAGTGAAGGACGAGAGATCGCTTCAATGGGCGGGGCGAAGCATGCGGAGATAGCAGACGCATGAGAAGCGCAAGGCTAGATCAAGTTTAATTTTCTATTTTTCTATTATTTTTTTGCTAGTTTTTTTTCTAGTAGTGGTACCCACATCATATAGGACTAGTCCATGAGTGTTTTTTTAGAGTGTTTCGCTCACGATGTGTGGCAATCGTATTTTGTTCTCTCCTGGGCGGGAAGTTTGAAAGGCAAGCTTGAGTTCAAAGATTGGCCATAAATAATGTTAAGGCTCATCGTCAATGATTCCGGGGCCACTACTAAATATTAGGTTTTCCTTCTTCCCTTCGGGACTCAAACCTATATTCTGTTTCTACTATTCATCAATGATTTAAGCAGTACTTCAGATCCTATCCACTCTTATGCTGATGACTACTAAACACTACTGAACAAGCTAGTGCCAGCAAACTTGGAAGAAATTGTGACCCTTTACTTTCTCATAACTCAAAAAGAATGAGAGCAATCCAGCTGACATGGCTAGCACTTGGGAAGAATCAACCATGGAATAGGTCTGAACATTTACAGCCTGTTTGCTCTAATTCCTTTCGAGTTACAAGAAGGCTAAGGATCAAGATTACGGTCAAGTTCACTGGTGCCGGGTATAATGTTTTGTTTGTTGATCTTTATATTGTACAGGTATAATCATCTCCTTACCATTCATATTTAGACACTCATCATAGGAGGGAGGTGGGCTGAAGGGCATGGTGCGTGGATGGTGGTTAGATGAGTAGGCAGGGGGAGGTCGGTCATTGTCTTCCAGCGGTGGTATACCGTCTGTCGTTGTTACCTAAAATAGAAAAAATATGGAAATCACACAAGCTCTTGTACTATCAACTATTATTAGCAATTTTGGTGTGGCAGCTAAGGAGTAAACCCTCGGGATCCGGGGGCTCTCAAATGAGGCGATCGTCGTGTCCGGGGGTATTCCTGAAAAAGGCTATCTTCATAATTCGATATCTACTGATTGAGACCACCTAGAGCAGTCAACTAAATTGAATAGTGTAGAACCAACCTTCGTCTGTAGAATGGCGTTGAGTTTACATCGCTACGACAAGTGGTTGCCGAGATATGATGATGGGAATGGAGGTAATTTTCCACGTATTTTCGCCTGCGTCCGAACGCTTCGCCGCGACCCTGGCTAGCACGCACTAAGTCACTCGTCGCTTCGGTGACTTTTGTACCGGTACACGATATTATGTTTTTAAGGAGATAATGTGATATTATTGTGTCATTTATTACTTGTTCAACCATTATTTGAGTTATATGAAACTTTATATAACATATTTCACTGTTATTGTAATATTATTGTGTCACTTTCACTTTTATTATAATATTATTGTGTCACTTTCACTGTTATTACTCTTCTTGTTATGAATTATTGTCACTCTCACTGTTATTATTGAGTTATTATAGTTGTTGTTGTTGTTCCCCATGCTGCCTGGCCGAACAGCCCCAAGGCCCCGAGCAAGGCCATAACCGAGCGCCCCCACAGAACCCTACCCGCCGACCACAATAAAGCCTGGGTGACCGAAGCCACTCCATGGCGGGGAGCTGAGGAGGGTGCGGAAACGCCCGGGGAACCAAAGCCCCACCCAGGGCCCTGTGCCCCTCAGCAATTATGAAGAGAAAGTTGAGGGGCAGGGGAAAAATGTGACGCTTTGTATTCCAATCTTGGTAGCTTGGGAGGTCAATCCACGGAAGAGACGCCGTCACTTGAGATCTAGAAAATATATAAATAAAAGGAACAGTCAGAGTTAGCTATGGGTATGGCAGAGATTGCTCAGTTCTCACTCTGATAGACCAGCCCATCACCACATGACTAGAACCCAATCCTCTCAGCATCAGCTAGGAAAGGCCCTAGGAAGCCACCTTTGGCGGGGGGATAGCTCCCCTATTTCAACCCTTTTCGGGGTTGGGCACCCGCCGTGTTATTATAGTAGGGTCATTTGCTTGGAATCCGTGACCATTTTGTTCCTACCTTTTTCTCTCGATGGATTTGACAACCTGAACCATTTTAAAGGAAAATTAGCTCCTATGCCCCTCTGAAAAATGACGGCTAACTCTGCTAGAGCCCAATATTCAAAATGGCCGCCAACGCCATCTTGAAAAACATGAAATGTAATATCTCTGGCATCAGATGAGCTACAAGGACGAATGAGGTGTCCTTTTTCACTAATTCTGGCATTACAAATCCACTGGAATGGTTATTGTATTGTATTGTATATTGTATTGTTATTGTATTGTATTATACTAATTGTACATACTAATCTGCCACTTCACTGTCACTACATGATTCACTGTATGAGCCACTATCAGAATCACTGTCCTCACTTTCGCTGCTATCATCACTGTTGTTCTCTGCCTGCGGATTTGTAGGTAGTGGTATGGATGGGGGAAGTGGGGGCTGGGTTGAACGGACAGGCAGACATAGGCCATTTACAAGATGCCATCCATGGCCGATCGGTGAGGGGTGACTTTGGAGCTGGTAATGCTTTTGCAAATATGCAAGATAGTTTGCACGCTCCATGTGTGGACAGAGACTGTCCAAGTCAGGCACAAGTCGGATAGTGCTTTTTTTCTTCTGAGCTCTCCACTTCGCTGCCCTCGCATCTCCCAGGGTCTTGCTTTTGGTATCACCATAGACATATCGAATGACAAACCGCTCCAAATCACTGATGACCTGTTCTGTGACTAGGAGCTGTGTACCACATGCTGCTAGCAGGTCGTGTGCCTCTTTAGACTTCTCCAGACGATCTGTGATGAGCTTCTTGCTTGCTCCATAGAAGCCAGAGTTGTGGTCACACCCAGTGAGGACATGAAGTGGTATGATGGATGCAGCCATTGCCTCACTGCACAAACATCGGGCATCGATAAGCTGATGTTTGCGTTTCACACACAGGATTCCTGTTATCTTCTGAGCAACATATGCCGCTTGCACGTAGTTGTCTGTGTCCTCTGTGTCAAGAACGACAGCTGCTGTGTAGCTGTCTGACCGGAGCACACTATATATGGTGAGCATTGCCGTATCTGCCTCTGCATGGGAGCATGGGAGCTCTGGCACAAGCTTGCCTGTGGTGAGATTCTTTGCAGTGCTGCCAACTACACAGTAGATGATCTCGGTGCTAGTTGTTACTGCTGTTCTCTGGAATTCCGTTTGAACAAATGCCTGAAGGCGGATTTTGTTCTCAGGTTTACCCAGGAGAGCATGGAAAACTTTACTAGAAGGAAATTTATCTTCTGTCTTCATGAAGACATTGCTGATTGGCAGGGTTTTTTGGCGCAGTAGTCTCTCACTGTCCTTGATCGTGTAATTCTGATCATATGAATCATTGACGCAAATGATGCGCTCAGCATGCTTGTGTCTCGTTAGAACGAAGTGCACCAACTTCTCTGCATAATCTCCCCAGGTATACTTGGTACCGTCTCCCTTCTCTCTGTCCAATGGTAGGAGTTGTTAGGCGCCAGATGAGGCCCATATCAATAATAGACGTGTATACATCAGGCTCTGGAATGACAGTCATAGTTAGTTTTTGTTGAAGCTTGCTTTTCTGTGCCTTACGGATGGTTCCATTGACGTTGAAGATGGAAAGGCACTCGGCTGTAACACGATGCTGCAGGACTTCTTGAAGTTTGAGGGCACCACTCGTTTCAACCAGTCCGAGAACAGAGGCCAAGGCATTACGCTCCATTTCCTCAGTCTTTCCCTTCAGGTTCTCACCATCTGCTTTCTTCAATTCCTGAGTTGAAAAGTTCAAACGCTTGCTACGGGGAACTCTGTCGTTGAGAGACTTGGTCTTGGAATACACTCTCTCATTCAAGAACTGCTTCAGTTTGCTTGTGCCATCCTCCTTTGCCGATTTCAAGTCGGCAGCGAGAGCGTCTGAGGCTGGGATTCCTGACTGTAGGGATCGAAGTGTCTTGTTTGTATGGTCAAATGGATCACACTTGAATTCAGTGGCACCGGGAACTGGTCTATCCTCGTGATTCTCGGAAGGAAGTTCTGTATCAAATGATTCTGGCTGCACAAACATGACATTAGTGCGGTGTGACTGGCCAGCACCGGTCAGTGTGTCGCTCTTGAAGTCATCGTTGTCGACTATAGCGATAGCAGGCTTACCCTCAGCTAGTTCGAAGGGGCAATCAGATGAGCACTTGAGGTCATTGACCACCCAAAAATCTCGCAGCATAAGTACGTCATTGTAACTGATGCCCAGTCCATCTTTGTGCATTATGTCGACTATCTCCCTACTCTTGGTCAGTCCATGTAGCAAGACAGAGAGATTTATCTCAAATGCAGTGCGTTTTCCAGTGATGTAGCTTGTGAGGATAGATGCAATCGATTGGACGGATGGACTGTCATCAATTGCAGACTTATTTGGGTGTTTCAGCCATGTGAGCAGCTTCAGCAGGAGCTCACTGAGGTCTTCTTCTCTCTCCAACTCGTGTATATATGGGAGCCAGGGAATAGTATTTGTCCTGATGACTTGCTCTTTGAGTCGTGCCGCAACATTCATCACCAACTGATCATTGCTGACACCCAATGAAGATATTGCCGCCTCGATGTATGTACCTGCTGCTGTTGTATCATATACCAGTTCACTCACATTCTTTTGAATGCGTTCATGAAATCCGATGTCTTCCCCAAATTCATTGACGAGAATTTCCTTTAAGTAGCTGGATTTTACTACTGAGTTATGTCCATGATTTGAGATAATGCGCTTATAGTCCTGCAGCAGGCCTTGCAGTGTGCGAATTTCATAGTCTTTGAAGATGACTTGACGAATATGATGAAAGAAGAGAGCTTGGGCCTCTCGGAGGTTTACACGCTGCAGATGTTGAGTGCTTTCATCTGAAAGGGGCTTGTGGTCGCTTACATATTTGCGCCAGCACGCACGATGGTAGCAGATTTCCAACCCAAATGCTGTTTGACTATCTGGGATGGATGCAATCAGAGTGTCAAGTCTCAATCTCATGACCTCATCTTCCAGACGGACAGTATGTAACTTGAATTTAGTCCAGGCATCTACTGTTGATATGAGTAAAATCTGCTTGTCACGATCACTACTCTTGTATGCCCCTTTCATGCACCACACACATAGTCTTATCGTGAAGGACACCCATACTGGAGCGGAGCCTTTTAGGTGCACTGGCCTCTGGGGAAGGGTCTTGTTGATCTGATGCTTCATCTCTTTCAAGACATTCCTCGGATTTGTGTTTGCGTTTTTCGGCTTGAGAGAGCTTGCGCTTGCTGGATAATGATGCATAACAAGTGCTATGCATGTGGTGACCCTTTGGTCCCTTCTCCCAATCCACATTTTCATGTATATGTTGAAACTTATCAAGTTCTTTCCATTGTAAAGACTTTTCCCGGATGGATTCCCACTTCTCAGGTGTAATGTTTTCCAAACGATCATCTGCGGTACATCGCTTACCACAGAGTAAAATGCACTCGTATTCATTTAATGTCTTGTCTGGTAACTCTTCACTCTCTCTTCTATTATCCATTATTTCGGTCACTTCACAAGTCGGCGATTTTCATCAGATGGGCATGTGATCCATCTGAAACAGTAAAAAAGTAATATTAGATATACACCGCAGGCAGAGAACAACAGTGATGATAGCAGCGAAAGTGAGGACAGTGATTCTGATAGTGGCTCATACAGTGAATCATGTAGTGACAGTGAAGTGGCAGATTAGTATGTACAATTAGTATAATACAATACAATACAATACAATAACCATTCCAGTGGATTTGTAATACCAGAATTAGTGAAAAAGGACACCTCATTCGTCCTTGTAGCTCATCTGATGCCAGAGATATTACATTTCATGTTTTTCAAGATGGCGTTGGCAGCCATTTTGAATATTGGGCTCTAGCAGAGTTAGCCGTCATTTTTCAGAGGGGCATAGGAGCTAATTTTCCTTTAAAATGGTTCAGGTTGTCAAATCCATCGAGAGAAAAAGGTAGGAACAAAATGGTCACGGATTCCAAGCAAATGACCCTACTATTATTACTTGTTATACATTTTCTGTCACTTTCACTTACTAGGTTAGAGGCTAGGCTATGCAAGCGTACAGTACCGTACGGTATCGTAATTTACACTTGTAATTATTACACGAGTAATTTGGAAGGAATCTGAGTGTAAAATGGAGGGAGAGTAGGAAACTGTTCTGGAAAGAAGTCAAGAAAGTTAGGGAAGGTAGCAAGGGAAAAAGTAAGGGTGTGCAAGATAAGAATGGGAGAATGCTAGCCGAGAAGCAAGAGGAGTCGAAAGATGGAGGGAGTACTTCAATGAGTTGCTAAATGTAAGGAATGAAGAGCCAGCAAACATAGTTGGATATGGTATGGGAGAGAGAAGAAGAGAAGTAGTGGAGGAGGAGGTGGGGATCAGGAGGTCAGAAGTGTGGGAAGCCATGAAAAGAGTGAAGTTGGGGAAAGCACCAGGAACAGATGGAGTGTGTGGGGAAATGTTGAGGTATGGTGGTGAGATAGTGATCGAATGGGTATGGAAAATGTGCAAACTAGCATGGGAGAAGGGGAGTGCACCCGATGATTGGAAGACTGGCATAATAGTCCCCCTATATAAGGGCAAAGGAGAAAGAGGAGTGTGTGGTAACCACCGAGGAATATGTCTTCTAAGCGTAGTAAGGAAGGTATACAGCAGGGTAGTGATTGAGAGAGTGAGAGTGAGAACGGAGAAATGGATAGGCGACGAGCAGGGAGGTTTTAGGAAGGGAAGAGGATGTGTAGATCAGATTTTTACCCTGAATTGTGTTGTGGAGAAATATCTGGAGAAGAAACAAAAGGTGTATGTTGCCTTTATAGACTTGGAGAAGGCCTATGACAGAGTGGATAGAGACGGTTTGTGGAAAGTACTTAGAATATACAGAATAGATGGCAAGTTGCTGAAAGCAGTGAAGAGCATGTATGAGGGTGCAAAGGCAGCAGTACGTGTGGAGAGTGAGCAGAGCGAGTTCTTTGACCTGAATGTTGGTTTGAAACAGGGGTGTGTGATGTCCCCGTGGTTGTTTACTGTATTATAGGTTTGACTCCTGCAAGGAGATAAAGAAAACCTAATATTTAGTAGTGGCCCCGTAATCATTGACGATTATGCCTATTACACAAGGCCTCCTCTTCAAACGCTCATTTACCGTAGTTTGAATCTACCGCGCAGAGCATAACAAATTTGAGGAGCCTTCATCATGAGCGCACGCGACCTCACTCATGGTTCTGTCATTATGAAATTGGGTTCTCACTACGAAAAAAACTTCGTAACAAATAATAAATAAAAAGAAAATAAGAATAACTATTCATAAGCTTTCCATATACTCGTGGATGTACTTGTGTGGATATTTGACCAGACGCTGACTTCAGGCGTCATACTTCCTTCTTCACTGACATATCAAGTAAACCAAAATCCTCAATACATCAACGAATGGGAAGGGGATGGTCGGGAGGCCCCCAGTCGTCAATGATTACGGGGCCACTACTAAATATTAGGTTTTCTTTATCTCCTTGCAGGAGTCAAACCTATAATTTATTAGTGGCCCCTCCATCATTGACGATTATGCCTGATATCTAAGACTGGAGGGGGACATTCGTAATCATATCATAACTCTAGAAAAGCAGATAATCAAACAACCACATAGTATTCTTACTTTGTAAAAAAGATATATTTTTGCGCATAAACTTTATACAGCATATATATTCAAAAAGGGGTATAAGCAGGAGCGTGCTTCGAAGAAGCCTGCTTGAATAAAAAGGGTTAACTCTGAAACTCTGTACACAGATCTGCTAGTTAAGAAGGCACCCCACTTAAAGTAAGTGGTGAAAAATAAAAACTTATAAGTCTACATGTGCACATATTATAGGTTTGACTCCTGTAAGGAGATAAAGAAAACCTAATATTTAGTAGTGGCCCCGTAATCATTGACGAACATGCCTATTACATAAGGCATCCTCTTCAAACACTAATCCGCCGTAGTTTGAATCTACCGCGCAGAGCATTAAAAATCTGAGGAGCCTTCATCATGAGCGCACGCGACCTCACTCATGGCTTCAGTCATTATGAATTGGGTTCTCACTACGAAAAAACTTCGTAAAAAATAAAAAAAACAAAAAGAAAATAAGAATAACTATCCAATAAGCTTTCCATCATATCGTGGATGTACTTGTGGGGATCTTTGACCAGACGCTGATTCAGGCGTCATTCTTCCTTCACTGACATATCAAGTAAACCAAAATCCTTAATACATCAACGAATGGGAAGGGGATGGTCGGGAGGGCCCCAGTCGTCAATGATTACGGGGCCACTACTAAATATTAGGTTTTCTTTATCTCCTTACAGGAGTCAAACCTATAATTTATTAGTGGCCCCTCCATCATTGACGAACATGCCTGATTTCTAAGACTGGAGGGGGACATTCGTAATCATATCATAACTCTAGAAAAGCAGATAATCAAACAACCACATAGTATTCTTACTTTTGTAAAAAAGAGATATTCGGGTGCATAAACTTTATACAGCCTAAATCTTCAAAAAGGGGTACAAGCAGGAGCGTGCTTTAAAGAAGCCTGCTTGAAAAAGGGTTAACTCTGAGACTCTGTGCACAGATCTGCTAGTTAAGAAGGCACCCCACTTAAAGTAAGTGGTGAAAACTAAAAACTTATAAGTTTACATGTGCACATATAAACCCCATTAACTAGTGGATATATTCCTAAAAATATAACCAAACATAAATGAATTCTTGTACATTCGTAGAAGTATTGAACTCGTGTACTTATGCAGAAGTAATTACTTCAAAAGTAAAAGTCGTAGTTGCAACTACCGAGATTTCTCAAAAATCTATTGCTTCACAGCCAAAGCTACTTACAACAAGAATTGTTGTAACACTACTATTGGCCTTTAGCACAATTTCCTGCAATGAATACTACAGAGAAATTTTATAATACAATGCCTACAACCAGTATCACAGCTCGTATGTTCCGAACACATACTCCGGAGGAGTCTAGGGTGTCCTATGTCAGACTGACTGCACCCCCCCCCCCCCCCCCCCCGCCCCTTGTTCTTGAAATTAAACAAAACGTGACTAAAAGGGCCACCTAGACCCTCTGCCGTAAAGCTATACATGGCAAGGAAGGTTTGTCCAGAGCTACTGAAAGGTATCGAGGCAAAAACTCCTGATTAGAGGCCCACAACTGTGTGGACGTAATAACTTCCACCGAAAGATTATTAAGGAAACGTAAAGAGGCTGTCCCCTTGCGTAAATCGTGGGTCTTACCCACAACGCCGGGATTCTTCTCTTTAAAGTCCTCGACCAAGAGAGAAGCCAGTGTACGCTCCATCAAGCGTTCACCCGGACTTGCGACTCATAAAGCACCCTGGTGATTTAGAGGTGCCACTCTTAAATATTTGGTTAGAGCTTGCACTGGGCAAAAAAGATGGTGCACCTTTCCCCTGTTTAACGCCGGCACCGTGAACTCTGAAAACACGTGTTCACTGTGCTCAATCCTGGCTATGAATCCTGGGGAAGGTGCAATGTGAATACACTCATGAAGCCTATCAAACCTGAGGCAATTAGGTGCGTTGCTCATCGCCGCCAGCTCAGATACTCTGTTCCTGGTAGCCAAAGCCATAAGGAATACTGCCCTTTTGTAAAATCTGCAGTCTTTGGTACATACGGGAACGAGAATAACGACGATGCTTTGTCCAGAGACCATGGAGGCCTGAGCTGACGGGGAGGTGGGCGGAGTTTAAAACCTGCCCACATAAACCACTTTCAGATAAATGTTTCTGCATGAACAGATAAATTAAATAATAAACAACCAACGCCACCGAGGGCACAGTTTGTTTTGTTCTTAGAATCCGAGACGTAAAAGCTTGCCAATGCGATTGAACTGTCGCTTTGTAGACTGGGTATATTGATTCGTGAATATCTTGGTCACGTCGGTACCATATGGTGCTAGCCACTTGGCCTCCTGAATGTCCAAAATGAAGTTGCCAATTGTGTTCTAAGTGGAACAACCCGACCAGGAGTGACACTGGGTGCGGGCACCACGTGTTCAAACACTGGTACCACACTGCGCCGGCCACAGGGGCGCGATTAGCGAGACTACGCCTCGCTAATCCTGTAGTTTGTTGACTACGTGGCACATTAGAGATGCGTCTGGCGGCGGAAAATAGATAAATGGAACTCAACCTGTTGTCGTCCGTCATCAGAGCGTCAGGTCCACCCGCCGGCGTTATCGTCCGGCAGGTGAGGTACAGTGGGAGTTTGTGAGTCTTCTCAGACGCAAACAAATCCACTTGTGGATGGTAATGCTCCGCACACGCAAGAGCGCCCATTCTACTGTTGTGCTTTGTCTCTGAGACAGAGTGTCTGCCCAGACGTTTGCTACGCCTGGGAGATAAGATGCGTGAAGATGAATGTCCAGCCTGTTGGCTAGTATAAAAATCTTTTCTGACACGTTAAGCCACTTCCGAGATCTCATTGACCCTTGTTTCTGACTACAGTGAACCACATTCAGATTGACCATTCTGAAGGCCACCGACTTGCCCCGTAAAGCAGAGCCCAGCAGAGCCGTGAGCCTGAAGGACACAGAAGGGGACTAGTAAGTCTTTGACATTGATGTGGAAGATTTCTAAATAGGACCAAAACCTTTGACCCTGATGCCCGAGGTTTGACTAAAAGCCCCAACCTATCATTCCTGACGCATCCATGTCCACCCATACCGACGGCGGAGGAGAGGTTCATGACATGACTGCGTGCAACATTTCTCTCGTCGCCCAAACCGCTAGTAAGTTGTGTAATAACGTTGGGATAGGCCAGACTATCCCCGCCGGTAATAGTGGGAAAAATGTGTTGCCCTCCCAGATTAAACGTTAGATTTACAACCGGCCCAACTTCACAGTTAGCTGAACCCAGTTGAGAGAACCGACTAGAGATTCCCAAAGTCTCTGTGTCGTAGTCAGACTGTGGAGAAACATAAACAGTTTTTGCGAAATCTGTTTCGAGTGTCCACACTCTGACTCAGAGTGAGAGAAGCTGTGTCCCCGACCAGCCCTATCCCCTGAAATACTCGTGGGGGAACAAGGGTTTGACTCTTACTAAGTTGACCTTGAATCCTAGAGATTTGAGATGGTTTAACGTAACGTAGACATGAATGATGCGTAACTATTCTGTTTCTGCCACCACCAGGTAGTCCCCCCGATACCACCATACCCCGATCCCTTGTTCTAACAAGGGCATCAGGGCTTGCGGGGACCTTGCTTGAATGCTTGTGCCAAATTGAAAACAGTCTTCCAAACTGCTGGTGAAATCAAAGAAAGAATTAGAACTGGAGACAGAACTACTTGGCTTGCAATACGGTCAAGAAGTTTCTTCACTAAGAACATCCTCAGATCCTGCCTTGCTCGAACTGCCTCTAATAAGGCCGTCCGAATATCTCCTAAAGACTTGGAAGGAAGTCTGGAGAAGCAAGCGCCGGGAAAGTTCAATGGCTTTCCTGACTTCCGCGGCTTCCATTGCCTGAGAAGAGCGTAACAGACTCTTTGTTACTTGCTGGGAAACACATATAGCGAAAACAGTTTAAACGCCTTTCCTCTTAACCTAAACTCGCGGTCTAGGTAAGCTGGGGAAGGCGTGCTAAAGGGAGCTTATAATTCGCACAAATTGATTATTTGGGGGGTGGCAGCCAAGCAGAGGGGACTACGCCGGCACCAAAAACCGGAAGAGAGAACCAAGAATGGCGTTCTGGAGGGATTTGGTGGGAAGAATAAGTCAGTTATAATAACGTGGAATGTCCTTAGTATGAACATCCAAAACATTTCCGTAACATTGCTACCCCTGACTCATCCGGCCCGTATAAAAGAGGCATAGCTTCTGGTTTTTTACTGGCGCCTTGTCTAAAGGAGGGGGAGATATGTCTGATATGACTCGCACAGTGGAAGTAGTGAGAGCCGCTGTGCCTGGCACATTGGAAACTGGATCTGACACAAGAGGATGGTTAGGTATTTTAGCGAAAGCAAAGGATGTAGCCAGAGGTCGCACATTCGTCGACATCGCGGGATCTCCTGTATCAAAAGGAGTTTCCGGCGTAGGGCCAAAGAACCTATTAAGTGCATTCAAAAGTAGTCCATCAATCTCTTCCTCCGGTACATACCTAGCCGATGACGAACTCCGTGGAGATTCGACAGTACCCTGAGAGTCGCCTAGAAGGTGACTGGACTCTTCAACCTCCATCTCTGAGACCAGAGATCGTTGTTCTTCATCCGTTAAGTCTGGCTTATCATGGGCAGATCCCGCCGAAGCCGGGACCTCCACATGTTGCCATGTTAAAACTGTGATAGAAGATGGTACATCGGCATCCCGGTGAACGTCAGCACTAGTTGAGTCACAAAGGGATGTGTTCTGTCCTGCCAGGACTGTGAGTATCGCCATACACCTTGGCTGTGGCTGTCCCTCGCTTGCGAGCTCGGTATACACTCTGAATGGGAGCCCTCGTCCGAGTTATGATAATTAAAAGCTCCCATAGCTCATTAACACATTGAAAGCAGAGCTGGTGAGCAAAATCATAAAGTATACTAATTAATTTAATTTATATTTAATTGTATTAAAATAAATTACTATAAATAAACACAATATTATCATAATATAATCATAGAAAATATATATGTTTATTATGATTCAGCTATTAAATTATTTCATTAACAAATAAAAATAAGATAGGGCTACCTGAGCTTAACGGCGTTGAACATACAGCAATGAGAGGTTCAAGTGCCGACACGACAGAGACTGGGGGAAAACTACCCCGCCCCCGGGAACTACCTGGTCACCTGGTGCAACACCGGTACTCCGCCCTGGAAAGAGAAATTTCCGGGAATTAATGCTCATAGGGTTACACCCAAAAAATGGTACAAAATATGTGCCTCAAAACCGCCGGTCAACGAACCGTAGCACTCCACCACTACTTTTCGTTTTCCTTTAGTGTCATATTAAAGATTTCAGCATATTTGTACCTGTCCAGAAGATTTAAGCATATCTTCTGAATCCTCATAAAGATGAAGCATATCTTTATTAAAGATGAAGTCTTTCAAGGATCCCTTTACACTTGAAACACTAATAAGATTCCGGCATCTTTTTATCCCATAAAAAGTCTAAGCCTATCTTAATCTCTAATCCGGCTTCTTCCAGAAGCCCTCATAGATCGCCGTCTTGAAGGCCGTGATACCCTATTGTATCAATCAATTGTTTGGCAAATTATTGCGAATTGCAAATCAGTTAATATAACCACCCAAAGGTACAACCGCCGGGTTTTATATGCAATGTCAAACCAATTGTACGTGCCCCAGACCTCTTTGTAAAAAGGTCGCCGGGAGGGAAAGACTAAACAAACAAACGGCATTGTTTCAATGGCTTATTAAAGATTTCAGCATATCTTTTACCTGTCCAAAAGAATTAAGCATAACTTCTTAATCCTCATAAAGATGAAGCATATCTTTATTAAAGATGAAGTCTTTCAAGTATCCCTTTACACTTGAAACACTAGTAAGATTCAGGCATCTTTTTGTCCCATAAAAAGTCTAAGCCTATCTTAATCTCTAATCCGGCTTCTCCCAGAAGCCCTCATAGATCGCCGTCTTGAAGGCCGTGATACCCTATTGTATCAATCAATTGTTTGGCAAATTATCTCGAATTGCAAATCAACCGCCGGGTTTTATATGCAATGTCAAACCAATTATACCTGCCCCAGACCTCTTTGTAAAAAGGTCGCCGGGAGGTAAAGACCAAACAAACAGACAGCATTGTTTCAATGGCTTTGAAAGCAGAGAAAACCAAGTCCAACAGGTGTCAGCCTGATCACCTAGAAAACCGTGTGGAGCCCCCCTCGACGGGAATAACCCAGGAAGCCTGATCCCAGGCTCGACCATAGAAAACGCAGTTTCTGATGAGCCCTCAAGCGACCAAACTCGTCGGGGTAACTTACCTATTTTTAGCCAACCTGACTAAAACTCGGTAAACAAAAACGATGTTCTCGGAGCAATGAGAAAAACGCCGGAAAGGTAACCCACACTAAACTATACATTACAGGAGGGCGTAAAGCATAAAGCAATGAATAACACAGGAAGCCTGATCCCAGGCTCGACCACAGAAAACGCAGTTTCTTATGAGCCCTCAAGCGACCAAACTCGTCGGGGTAACTTACCTATTTTTAGCCATCCTGACTAAAACTCGGTAAACAAAAACGGTGTTCTCGGAGCAACGAGAAAAAACGCCGGAAAGGTAACCCACACCAAACGAGACATTTTAACACATTTTATACAAAGGGTGTGCGCAAAAATAGGGATACCTGAACAGGAGGGCGAAATGCATAAAGCAAAAACCGGGGCAAAGGTAGCCATGACCGAGACTGGTGGGATACTTACTCCAGGTTCTGCATAGACCCGCCGGGACCCAGCTCTGGAAAAAAAGAAAATTTCCAGGAATTAATGCTCATAAGGTTAACCCAATCATGTTCGCACACAAGTGTTAAATAACCCGCCGGGTAACGAGACGTAATACTCAACGACTACAGCTCGCTACGCGGTGGGGTTTCCTAAGTAAAAGATTTCAGAATATATTAATTTGTCCAAAAGATTTATGAATACCCTCTGACATAATATATAAAGACCAGCATGGCGTTTATAACTGATTAAGTCTTTCAGGTGGTGTTTGTTTCAAGATTCAATTTTGAAAAAAAATAAATAAAAAAGACGCCGGCCCCCGAATTATCTCGTAGATCAAAAACTGGGAAGCCTGACAAATATACGAGATCTAACTTCTCCCGAAGTATCCTTTTAGATCGCCGTATGTTGAAGGCGGCGATACAAAACGTATCCCTCAATTGTCTGGTTCTATCTATCTATTGCCTGACGCTGTGATCCCCGAAGGGGTGGCCACGAACGAACCGCCCCCATGCACCTCTGTCCCCAGTCAGTCGACGCCCCTCCCCCCAACCAGCACCGCCTTCGTTCATGTAGTTCCTCACTCCATCCTTCCACCTCATATTCGGTCTACCTCTCCCCCTCTGTCCCTCCACCTCGCTCTCGTACACCCTCTTAGTCATTCTCTCGCTTTCCATACGTTCCATATGGCCGAACCATCTCAAGTTGTTCCTTTTCACACTTTCCAGCACATCTACACACCACACCTCCTTCTTACTTCCTCATTAGTCTGTCTATCCCTCCATGTAACTCCGCACGCACTCCTAAGTAATTCATTTCCACTGCTCTCACTCTTGGTCTGAGTCTCTCAACCAACGTCCATGCTTCGCTTCCGTAAGTCAGTGTCGGGATACCACACTGTCATGCAAGGACTTCTTCACTTCCATACTGACCACCTATTTCTTGTTACTGCTTTTAGCGTTCCTACAACCCTCTTCCCCTGTTGTACCCTCTCCCGCACCTCTTCATCCATAGTCCCATCTTTACTCAACACACTGCCCAGATACTTAAAAGAGTTGACGATCTCCATAGCCTGACCGTTCAGCTTCACCTCACACTCTGTGACTTCACCCCTTTCGAAGACCATAACCTTGCTCTCCCCGTATTTACCTTCAAATTCCGTTTTTCGCACACTGTTCCAAACTCATTTACCAGACCCTGCAACTCCCATTCATTATCACTCATCAGAACTGTATCATCCGCAAACAGCAGTATAGGTAGCTTCCACTCAATTCCCTCCCTTTTCAGCGATACACCAACATTCACTGCTCTTGATAGTATTTCTTTCATGACTCCATCCATATATACAGTAAACAACCACGGGGACATCACACACCCCTGTTTCAAACCAACATTCAGGTCAAAGAACTCGCTCTGCTCACTCTCCACACGTACTGCCGCCTTTGCACCCTCATACATGCTCTTCACTGCTTTCAACAACTTGCCCTCTACTCCGTATATTCTAAGTACTTTCCACAAACCTTCTCTATCCACTCTGTCATAGGCCTTCTCCAAGTCCATAAAGGCAACATACACCTTTTGTTTCTTCTCCAGATACTTCTCCACAACACAATTCAGGGTAAAAATCTGATCTACACATCCTCTTCCCTTCCTAAAACCTCCCTGCTCGTCGCCTATCCATTTCTCCGTTCTCACTCTCACTCTCTCAATCACTACCCTACTGTATACCTTCCCTACTACGCTTAGAAGACATATTCCTCGGTGGTTACCACACACTCCTCTTTCCCCTTTGCCCTTATATAGGGGGACTATTATGCCAGTCTTCCAGTCATCGGGTGCACTCCCCTTCTCCCATGCTAGTTTGCACATTTTCCATACCCATTCTATCACTATCTCACCACCATACCTCAACATTCCCACACACTCCATCTGTTCCTGGTGCTTTCCCCAACTTCACTCTTTTCATGGCTTCCCACAATTCTGACCTCCTGATCCCACCTCCTCCTCCACTACTTCTCTTCTTCTCCCTCCCATACCATATCCAGCTATGTTTGCTGGCTCTTCATTCCTTTCATTTAGCAACTCACTGAAGTACTCCCTCCATCTTTCGACTCTCTCTTGCTTCTCGGCTAGCATTCTCCCATTCTTATCTTTCACACCCTTACTGTTTCCCTTGCTACCTTCCCTAACTTTCTTGACTTCTTTCCAGAACAGTTTCTTACTCTCCCTCCATTTTACACTCAGATTCCTTCCAAATTCCTCATCTACTCTTCTCTTACTTTCCTTCACTACTCTCTTCACCACCCTCTTACTCTCCACGTACCTCGCTCGTTTCTGTCTCTCGGAATCTTCATTCCCTCTACTACCCAACCACACTCTATATGCTTTCTTCTTTTCTTCCACAGCTATTCTTACCTCTTCTGTCCACCATGCTGTACCTTTCACTCCCCTCCCTCTTCTCCTCACTCCACACACCTCCTCACATGCTGCACAGATCTCATCCTTAAACACCTTGCTCATCTCCTCCACTTCCTCCATAACTTCCAGGTCGAACCCACCTAGTCGTCTTTCCACTGCTCTCCTGTACTCCTCCCTGACTTCCTCCTCCTGCAACCTCTCCACCCTCCTCACCATTCCACCCTCCTTGTCTGGTTAACTAACTGAATTGTAAATTCGTTATTCCCAACCCTCCAAGGAGCACCCGCCGGGTGTGAATATTAGTTTAAAAAACGTTAACCCCAATTGTGCCCTAAAGCGCCGTATGTTGAAGGAGGCGATACACAATGCATCCCTCAATTGTCTGGTCAACTAAACTGAATTTTGCAAATTCGGTCATCCCACACTTCCAGGTTGCACCCGCCGGGTGATTTAAAGTTTAAAAGTTAACCCCAATTGTTCCTATCCCCACTTCTTTGTAAAAGATCGCCGGAGAGGAAATACAACAACAGCATAGTTTTATATTGGCTTTGCAAAACCGAAAAAACTACAAACAACACGTGTCCGTATGAACACTGTTAGATGGGTACAGCCAACCCGCCGGGAATCATAAGGAGCCTGAAACAGGCACCCCAGAGACTCAGTCCTGGGGAGCCACAGACACCCACTCGCCGGGGAAACAAGCCTGTTTTTTAAACCACGCGTGGCCAAAACTCGGCAACCAGCCGGGGTTATCAAGGTGAAACCGAGAAAAACCCGCCGGAAATAACCCACCCCGTCCAGATACCATCTGAACTCACCACCGGACCGAGGCGTAGCCAAAACACAACTAACGCCGGGCCCAACATAGTCCGTGGAATTAGCCAATACACAACTAACCCAGGACACATAAATAGTCCGTGGAATTAGCTAATACACAACTAAACCAGGACACACATGACACAGTAGTACATATTTAGAAAATAAATCAATAGCACTTGTATATGTGGTAAAGCTACGAGAGGCTGGCTAGGCCTAGGCAGACGGATAACATTAACATGTCGGAATATAAACAAAAAGCACTGAATTATATCACAACAGGAACCACCACCAACACACCACTGTAGCAAATACTTCCGGCAAAGGGAAGAACTGACTCGGGACCCAGAAAAAACTTCACTAAGTGAAGAAAAATACGCTGGGAACGTCAGCAAAAATACGCTACCTCATCAGAAAGATAAAAGGAAGCAATACCGCGTAATGAAAGCCGCCTGCATCACAAAGCTAGCTAACTGTGAAAAAGTTCACCTGTCCACAATCGGACCACGAGGGTACATCCGAAAAAGATGCCCCAAACACACGACCCAAAATACACTGCACTGCGGGCAACCAGCCCAGGACATTCCTGCTACGCATATCCTAACCTTACTCGATACATCCCGGAGTAAACAAATGAGAAAAAACTCACTAGGGACGCAGCAAATGCGGAACCAGCGGAGCGTGGAGAGACACGTCCGAGCCGGCTGACCGCAGAGCAGAGAAGGAAGAATGATGCCTGAATCAGCGTCTGGTCAAAGATCCACACAACTACATCCACGATATGATGGAAAGCTTATTGGATAGTTATTCTTATTTTCTTTTTCTTTTTTAGTTTTTACGAAGTTTTTTCGTAGTGAGAACCCAATTCATAATGACTGAAGCCATGAGTGAGGTCGCGTGCGCTCATGATGAAGGCTCCTCAGATTTTAAATGCTCTGCGCGGTAGATTCAAACTACGGCGGATTAGTGTTTGAAGAGGATGCCTTATGTAATAGGCATGTTCGTCAATGATGGAGGGGCCACTAATAAATAAACCCCATTAAACTAGTGGATATATTCCTAAAAATATACCCAAACATAAAATGAACTCTTGTACTTTCGCAGAAGTACTGAACTCTTGTACTTATGCAGAAGTACTTACATCAAAAATTAAATTCGCAGTCGCAACTACTGAGATTTTCTTAAAATTATATTGCTTCACAGCCAAAACTACTTACAACAAGAATTGTTGTTTTACTACTATTGTACTTTAGCACAATTACCTGTAATGAATACTACAGAGAAATTTTATATCACAACACCTACATACAGTATCACAGCTCGTATGCTCCGTACACATACTCCGGCGGGGTCTAGGGTGTCCTATGTTACACTGACTGCACCCCACCCCCCCCTCTTTTCTTCATCTAAACAATAAGTGACTTAGAGGCCACCTAGACCCTCTGCCGTAAAGCTATACATGGCATGGTAGGTCTGTCTAGAGCTACTGAAAGGTATCGAGTAAAAAACGTATGATTAGAGGACCATAGGTGCGTGGACGCTATGTCCTCAACAGAAAAATTCTTAAGGAAACGCAAAGAGGTCGCCTATTTGCGTAAATCGTGGGCTCTTCCCACGACGCCGGGATTACTCTCTTTAATGACTTCGACTAGGAGAGAAGCTAGTTTACGTTTCATTAAGCGTTTGCCCGTACTTGCTACCCATAAAGCACCCTGTTGATTCAGAGGTGCCACTCTCAAATATTTGGTTAGAGCTTGCACTGGACATAAATTATGGTGCACTTTTCCCCTTTTCAACGCCGGCACCGTGAACTCTGAAAACACGTGTTCACTGTGTTCATTTTTGGCGATGAACCCCGGGGAAGGTGCAAAGTGAATACACTCATTGAGCCTACCAAACCTTATGCAATTAGGTGTGTTGCTCATCGCCGCCAGCTCAGATACCCTGTTCCCGGTAGCCAAAACCATAAGGAATACTGCCCTTTTTAAAAGTAAGTAAAAATCTGCAGTATTTTGGTACAGACGGGAATGAAGTAAAGACAACGCCTTGTCCAGAGACCAGGTAGGCATGAGCTGACGGGGAGGTGGGCGGAGTTTAAAACATGCTCTCATGAAACCTGTTTCCTCCGCTAGTGGTATGGTTAGACCTGTAAGGTCAAAGAATGGCATCCTAATCGCTGTTAAGTGATTTTTTAACGTTACTACAGATAGACGTTTCTGCTCGAACAGATACTTTAAAATAATGAAAAACCAAAGCCACCGAAGGTACGGTTTGTTCTGTTCTAAGTATCCAAGAAGTAAAGGACTGCCAGTGCGATTGATACTGCCTCTTTGTAGATTGGGTAAATTGATTCATGAATTTATCGGTCACGTTTCTACCGTACGGTGTTAGCCACTTGGCCTCCTGAATGTCCATAATGCAAAAGTCAGTGAGGTCTCTAGGTTGCCAATCGTGTCTAAGTGGAAATACCCGACCGGGAGCGACACCGGGTTCGGAAACCACGTTTTCAATTGCTGGTACCACAACTGCGCCGGCCACAGGGGCGCGATTAACGAGACTACGCTCCGATAATCCTGTAGTTTGTTTACTACGTGGCACATTAGAGAAGCGTCTGGTGGCGGAAACAGATAAACGGAACTCCACCTGTTCCAATCCGTCACCAGTGCGTCGGGTCCTCCCGCCGGCGTTATTGTCCGGCGGGTGAGGTACAGCGGGAGTTTGTGAGTCTCCTCGGACGCAAACAGATCCACTTGTGGACGGTAAGGCTCCGCAATCATTTGGTCGAAAATGTTTTGCTTGAGCGCCCATTCTACTGTTGTGCTCTGTCTCCGAGACAGAGCGTCTGCCCAGACGTTTGCTACGCCTGGGAAATAAGATGCGTGAAGATGAATGTTCAGCTTGTCGGCTAGAACAAAAATCTTTTCTGACACGTTTAGCATCCTCCGAGATCTCGTTGACCCTTGTTTCTGAATGCAGTGAACCGCATTCAGATTGTCCATCCTGAAGGCCATCGATTTGTCCCATAAAGTAGAGCCGTGAGCCTGAAGGAAATACAAGGGGACTAGTAACTCTTTGACATTGATGTGGGAGGTTTCTGAATGGGACCAAAGCCCTTGACCCTGATGCCTGTGGTTTGACTGAAAGCCCCAACCTATCGTTCCTGATGCATCCGTGTCTACCCATACCGTCGGCGGAGGAGTGGTCCATGACATGACCGAGTGCAATGTTTCCCTCTTCGCCCAGACCGCTAGTAAGCTGTGTATTAATTTTGGGATGGGCAATAATGTTTCCGCCGGAAATAGTGGAAAAAATTTGTTGCCCTCCAATATTAAACGTTTGACTTTCAACCGGCCCAACTTTACAGTCAGTTGAATCCAGTTGAGAGAGCCGACCAGAGATTCCCAGACTCTCCGTGTCGTAGTCAGACTGTGAAGAAACATAAACAGTTTCTTGCGAAACCTGTTCCGATTGTCCACACTCTGACTCAGAGTGAGAGCAGCTGTGTCCCAGACCAGCCCTATCCACTGGACCACTCGTGAGGGAACAAGGTTTGACTTTACCAGGTTTACCTTGAATCCTAGAGATTTTACATGATTCAATGTTATGTTGACATGATTGATGCATAACTGTCCCGTCTCTGCCACCACCAGCCAGTCGTCTAGATACCACAAAATCCTGTTCCCTTGTTCTAACAAGGGCATCAGGGCTTGCCGGACTAATTTTGTGAATAAGCGAGGTGCTAGGTTCAATCCGAACGGCATCCTCTGAAAGACATAAGTCTGATGCATTATTCGTAAGGCCAGAAATCGTTGAAACCGTTTGTTTACCGGGACGTGCCAATACGCGTCTGTCAGGTCTAAAGAACACATCCACCCTCCCGGCGGAAGTGTTAGCCTGATTTGATTCACTGTCAGCATCCGGAAGGAAACGTTGTGAATGTGGAGGTTCAGATAAGAGAGGTCTACGACCGGCCTCATCTGAATACTGTCCCTTTTGGGCACTAGAAAAAGTTTGGACGTAAATACTGGGTAATTTTGAGGGACCGGGATGATGACATTCTTGGCGATCATCTCTTGGATCAGTGACTCCACCTCTAATGAAACAAAATTCGCCTTTGTCGGCTGACGTAAGCGAGATCGCCGGAGCCACTGCCAGGTGATGCCTTTGCGTGCCACCATCCTCGCCCATGTGTTTAATGGCCATGCGCGATGACACGCCCGGAATGACCCAGTTAGCAGACAAGGGTTCGCCGGATGGACTACCCTCTGATCCACCCGCCGTAAGACTGGCCCTGGGAGTGAGAGAGACCCTAGTTTTTTGGTGGTGGTGGTGGTGTATGCTTAGATGACTGGCCGGGTTTGGCAGGAGACGGGCCCTGGCCCGGTCGTTGATACTTCTGTCCTTTATGACTACCTGAAAACTTTCCTTGCTTGTATCTGTACTGAGCCTGACCTTGGGTGGAAGAGGATTTAGGCAGACGAAAAGGCTTTGCCCCACCAGGCTGAGCTTTTGCGACTGGTTTGGGCTTGGAAAAATTGAAAGCAAATTTCTTAGATGGGGCGGGACTGTGCTTAAAGGCCTGAGCCATGTTGAACACTGTTCTCCACACATCCGGGGACATTAAAGAGGCAGTTATAACAGGGGACATTAGCACTTGATTTGCAATCCTATCCGGGAGCTTCCTCACAAGAGACATCCTTAGATCCTGTCTTGCCCGCACCGCCTCTAGCAAGGCTGTACGGATATCTCCCAGTGACTGTATAGAAGTCTGGAGTAGCAAGCGTCTAGACAGTTCGATAGCCTTTCGGACTTCCGCGTCCACGATTGCCTGAGCAGATCTTAGCATTGACTTCGCTACCTGTTGTGTGACAATGTACTGGGAAAACAGTCTATATGCCTTCCCACGTAGCCTAAACTCCCGGTCTAGGTGAGCAGTGGACGGTGTAGAAAAGGGATCTTTAAGCTCGCATAGATTAATTTTAGGGGCAGCTAAAAATGCAAATAAAGCAGAGGGAACTCCGCCGGCAGAGAATACCGGTAGAGAGAACCAAGAATGGCTTTCTTGTGGAATTTGGTGCGAAGATTTAGAGGTAAAAGTTGTTGCAAAGTTCTGAGCCTCCACTTCCCATTCCACCCAAGGTCCCGGACCCAACTGCTCCACCTTCAAAACTGGATTTGTGGCTGTGTCTGTGAACGTCTTTAAACCTAACTCTGGTGTTAGAGCTGACAGTGCTTTTATATCATTGAAACCGTCATGCTTGGTCCAGTCCGAAAACAGTTTTGAAGCTGACGCAGGGGGTAGGGCAGGTGTAGAAGTATACACAAAATAATCATGGTGATAATAGTTAGGAATGGCCTTAATATTAACATCAAGTACATGGCGATGGGCTGGTCTATCAGAGTGAGACCTGAGCGATCTCTGCCATACCCATAGCTTACTCTGACTGTTCCTTTTACTTATATATTTTCTAGATCTCAAGTGACGGCGTCTCTTCCGTGGATTGACCTCCCAATCTACCAAGATTGGAAGCTAAAGCGTCACATTATTCCTTTGCCCCTCAACTTTCTCTTCATAATTGCTGAGGGGCACAGGGCCCTGGGTGGGGCTTTGGTTTCCCGGGCGTTTACGCACCCTCTCAGCTCCCCGCCATGGAGTGGCTTCGGTCACCCAGGCTTTATTGTGGTCGGCAGGGAGGGTTCTGTGGGGGCGCTCGTTTATGGCCTTGGCCTTACTCGGGGCCTTGGGGCTGTTCGGCCAGGCAGCTTGGGGAACAACAACAACAACAACAACAACATCAAGTACATTTCCTAGAATATCTAAAGCACGTAACTTCCTAGATTTATTCCCTTGGATTACCCACTCACGTGGTACCGGAAGCTCCCCCGACATTATAGGTTTGACTCCTGTAAGGAGATAAAGAAAACCTAATATTTAGTAGTGGCCCCGTAATCATTGACGAACATGCCTATTACATAAGGCATCCTCTTCAAACACTCATCCGCCGTAGTTTGAATCTACCGCGCAGAGCATTTAAAATCTGAGGAGCCTTCATCATGAGCGCACGCGACCTCACTCATGGCTTCAGTCATTATGAATTGGGTTCTCACTACGAAAAAAACTTCATAAAAAAAAAATAAAAAAATAAAATAAGAATAACTATCCAATAAGCTTTCCATCATATCGTGGATGTACTTGTGTGGATCTTTGACCAGACGCTGATTCAGGCGTCATTCTTCCTTCACTGACATATCAAGTAAACCATAATCCTTAATACATCAACGAATGGGAAGGGGATGGTCGGGAGGGCCCCAGTCGTCAATGATTACGGGGCCACTACTAAATATTAGGTTTTCTTTATCTCCTTACAGGAGTCAAACCTATAATTTATTAGTGGCCCCTCCATCATTGACGAACATGCCTGATTTCTAAGACTGGAGGGGGACATTCGTAATCATATCATAACTCTAGAAAAGCAGATAATCAAACAACCACATAGTATTCTTACTTTTGTAAAAAAAGAGATATTTGGGTGCATAAACTTTATACAGCCTAAATCTTCAAAAAGGGGTACAAGCAGGAGCGTGCTTCAAAGAAGCCTGCTTGAAAAAGGGTTAACTCTGAGACTCTGTGCACAGATCTGCTAGTTAAGAAGGCACCCCACTTAAAGTAAGTGGTGAAAACTAAAAACTTATAAGTTTACATGTGCACATATAAACCCCATTAACTAGTGGATATATTCCTAAAAATATAACCAAACATAAATGAATTCTTGTACATTCGTAGAAGTACTGAACTCGTGTACTTATGCAGAAGTAATTACTTCAAAAGTAAAAGTCGTAGTTGCAACTACCGAGATTTCTCAAAAATCTATTGCTTCACAGCCAAAGCTACTTACAACAAGAATTGTTGTAACACTACTATTGGCCTTTAGCACAATTTCCTGCAATGAATACTACAGAGAAATTTTATAATACAATGCCTACAACCAGTATTACAGCTCGTATGTTCCGAACACATACACCGGAGGGGTCTAGGGTGTCCTATGTCACACTAACTGCACCCCCCCCCCCTTTTTCTTGAAATTAAACAAAACGTGACTAAAAGGGCCACCTAGACCCTCTGCCGTAAAGCTATACATGGCAAGGAAGGTTTGTCCAGAGCTACTGAAAGGTATCGAGGCAAAAACTCCTGATTAGAGGCCCACAACCGTGTGGACGTAATAACTTCCACCGAAAGATTATTAAGGAAACGTAAAGAGGCTGTCCCCTTGCGTAAATCGTGGGTCTTACCCACAACGCCGGGATTCTTCTCTTTAAAGTCCTCGACCAAGAGAGAAGCCAGTGTACGCTCCATCAAGCGTTCACCCGGACTTGCGACCCATAAAGCACCCTGGTGATTTAGAGGTGCCACTCTTAAATATTTGGTTAGAGCTTGCACTGGGCAAAAAAGATGGTGCACCTTTCCCCTGTTTAACGCCGGCACCGTGAACTCTGAAAACACGTGTTCACTGTGCTCAATCTCGGCTATGAATCCTGGGGAAGGTGCAATGTGAATACACTCATGAAGCCTATCAAACCTGAGGCAATTAGGTGCGTTGCTCATCGCAGCCAGCTCAGATACTCTGTTCCCGGTAGCCAAAGCCATAAGGAATACTGCCCTTTTGTAAAATCTGCAGTCTTTGGTACATACGGAAACGAGAATAACGACGATGCTTTGTCCAGAGACCATGTAGGCCTGAGCTGACGGGGAGGTGGGCGGAGTTTAAAACCTGCCCACATAAATCACTTTCAGATAAATGTTTCTGCATGAACAGATAAATTAAATAATAAACAACCAATGCCACCGAGGGCACAGTTTGTTTTGTTCTAAGAATCCGAGACGGAAAAGCTTGCCAATGCGATTGAAACTGTCGCTTTGTAGACTGGGTATATTGATTCGTGAATATCTTGGTCACGTCGCTACCATATGGTGCTAGCCACTTGGCCTCCTGAATGTCCAAAATGAACAAGTCCGCGAGGTTTCTAGGTTGCCAATTGTGTTCTAAGTGGAACAACCCGACCAGGAGTGACACTGGGTGCGGGCACCACGTGTTCAAATGCTGGTACCACACTGCGCCCGCCACAGGGGCGCGATTAGCGAGACTACGCCTCGCAAATCCTGTAGTTTGTTGACTACGTGGCACATTAGAGATGCGTCTGGCGGCGGAAAATAGATAAATGGAACTCAACCTGTTCCCGTCCGTCATCAGAGAGTCAGGTCCGCCCGCCGGCGTCATCGTCCGGCGGGTGAGGTACGACTGTGAGTATCGCCATACACCTTGGCTGTGGCTGTCCCTCGCTTGCGAGCTCGGTATACCCCCTGAATGGGAGCCCTCGTCCGAGTCCCGTAAAGGTTTATGATAATTAAAAGCTCCCATAGCTCATTAACACATTGAAAGCAGAGCTGGTGAGCAAAATCATAAAGTATACTAATTAATTTAATTTATATTTAATTGTATTAAAATAAATTACTATAAATAAACACAATATTATCATAATATAATCATAGAAAATATATATGTTTATTATGATTCAGCTATTAAATTATTTCATTAACAAATAAAAATAAGATAGGGCTACCTGAGCTTAACGGCGTTGAACATACAGCAATGAGAGGTTCAAGTGCCGACACGACAGAGACTGGGGGAAAACTACCCTGCCCCCGGGAACTACCTGGTCACCTGGTGCAACACCGGCACTCCGCCCTGGAAAGAGAAAGTTCCGGGGATTAATGCTCATAGGGTTACACCCAAAAAATGGTACAAAATATGTGCCTCAAAACCGCCGGTCAACGAACCGTAGCATTCCACCACTACTTTTCGTTGTCCTTTAGTCTCATATTAAAGATTTCAGCATATCTTTACCTGTCCAGAAGATTTAAGCATATCTTCTGAATAAAGATGAAGCATATCTTTATTAAAGATGAAGTCTTTCACGTATCCCTTTACACTTGAAACACTAGTAAGATTCAGGCATCTTTTTATCCCAGAAAAAGTCTAAGCCTATCTTAATCTCTAATCTGGCTTCTCCCAGAAGCCCTCATAGATCACCGTCTTGAAGGCCGTGATACCCTATTGTATCAATCAATTGTTTGGCAAATTATCGCGAATTGCAAATCAGTTAATATAACCACCCAAAGGTACAACCGCCGGGTTTTATATACAATGTCAAACCAATTGTACCTGCCCCAGACCTCTTTGTAAAAAGGTCGCCGGGAGGGAAAGACTAAACAAACAAACAGCATTGTTTCAACGGCTTATTAAAGATTTCAGCATATCTTTTACCTGTCCAAAAGAATTAAGCATAACTTCTTAATCCTCATAAAGATGAAGCATATCTTTATTGAAGATGAAGTCTTTCAAGTATCCCTTTACACTTGAAACACTAGTAAGATTCAGGCATCTTTTTATCCCATAAAAAGTCTAAGCCTATCTTAATCTCTAATCCGGCTTCTCCCAGAAGCCCTCATAGATCGCCGTCTTGAAGGTCGTGATACCCTATTGTATCAATCAATTGTTTGGCAAATTATCTCGAATCGCAAATCCGTTAATATAACCACCCGAAGGTACAACCGCCGGGTTTTATATGCAATGTCAAACCAATTATACCTGCCCCAGACCTCTTTGTAAAAAGGTCGCCGGGAGGGAAAGACCAAACAAACAGACAGCATTGTTTCAATGGCTTTGAAAAGCAGAGAAAACCAAGTCCAACAGGTGTCAGCCTGATCACCTAGAAAACTGTGTGGAGCCCCCCTCGACGGGAATAACCCAGGAAGCCTGATCCCAGGCTCAACCATAGAAAACGCAGTTTCTGATGAGCCCCCAAGCGACCAAACTCGTCGGGGTAACTTACCTATTTTAGCTATCCTGACTAAAACTCGGTAAACAAAACGGTGTTCTCGGAGCAACGAGAAAAACGCCGGAAAGGTAACCCACACTAAACTATACATTACAGGAGGGCGTAATGCATAAAGCAATGAATAACACAGGAAGCCTGATCCCAGGCTCGACCACAGAAAACGCAGTTTCTTATGAGCCCTCAAGCGACCAAACTCGTCGGGGTAACTTACCTATTTTGAGCCATCCTGACTAAAACTCGGTAAACAAAAATGGTGTTCTCGGAGCAACGAGAAAAAACGCCGGAAAGGTAACCCACACCAAACGAGACATTTTAACACATTTTATACAAGGGTGTGCGCCAAAATAGGGATACCTGAACAGGAGGGCGTAATGCATAAAGCAAAAACCGGGGCAAAGGTAGCCATGACAGAGACTGGTGGGATACTTACTCCAGGTTCTGCATAGACCCGCCGGGACCCAGCTCTGGAAAAAAGAAAATTTCCAGGAATTAATGCTCAGAAGGTTAACCCAAACATGTTCGCACACAAGTGTTAAATAACCCGCCGGGTAACGAGACGTAATACTCAACGACTACAGCTCGCTACGCGGTGGGGTTTCCTAAGTAAAAGATTTCAGAATATCTTAATTTGGCCAAAAGATTTATGAATACCCTCTGACATAATATATAAAGACCAGCATGGCGTTTATAACTGATTAGGTCTTTCCGGTGGTGTTTGTTTCAAGATTCAATTTTGGAAAAAAAAAACTAAAAAACACGCCGGCCCCCGAATTATCTCGTAGATAAAAAACTGGGAAGCCTGACAAATATACGAGATCTAACTTCTCCCGAAGTATCTTTTTAGATCGCCGTATGTTGAAGGCGGCGATACAAAACGTATCCCTCAATTGTCTGGTTAACTAACTGAATTGTAAATTCGTTATTCCCATCCCTCCAAGGAGCACCCGCCGGGTGTGAATATTAGTTTAAAAAACGTTAACCCCAATTGTGCCCTAAAGCGCCGTATGTTGAAGGAGGCGATACACAATGCATCCCTCAATTGTCTGGTCAACTAAACTGAATTTTGCAAATTCGGGCATTCCACCCTTCCAGGTTGCACCCGCCGGGTGATGTAAAGTTTAAAAGTTAACACTATTGTTCCTAACCCCACTTCTTTGTAAAAGATCGCCCGGGAGGAAATACAAATATCGCGAATTGCAAATCAGTTAATATAACCACCCAAAGGTATAACCGCCGGGTTTTATATGCAATGTCAAACCAATTGTACCTGCCCCAGACCTCTTTGTAAAAAGGTCGCTGGGAGGGAAAGACTAAACAAACAAACGGCATTGTTTCAATGGCTTATTAAAGATTTCAGCATATCTTTTACCAGTCCAAAAGAATTAAGCATAATTTCTTAATCCTCATAAAGATGAAGCATATCTTTATTAAAGATGAAGTCTTTCAAGTATCCCTTGACACTTGAAACACTAGTAAGATTCAGGCATCTTTTTATCCCATAAAAAGTCTAAGCCTATCTTAATCTCTAATCCGGCTTCTCCCAGAAGCCCTCATAGATCGCCGTCTTGAAGGCCGTGATACCCTATTGTATCAATCAATTGTTTGGCAAATTATCTCGAATCGCAAATCCGTCACTATAACCACCCGAAGGTACAACCGCCGGGTTTTATATGCAATGTCAAACCAGTTATACCTGCCCCAGACCTCTTTGTAAAAAGGTCGCCGGGAGGTAAAGACCAAACAAACAGACAGCATTGTTTCAATGGCTTTGAAAAGCAGAGAAAACCAAGTCCAACAGGTGTCAGCCTGATCACCTAGAAAACTGTGTGGAGCCCCCCTCGACGGGAATAACCCAGGAAGCCTGATCCCAGGCTCGACCATAGAAAACGCAGTTTCTGATGAGCCCTCAAGCGACCAAACTCGTCGGGGTAACTTACCTATTTTAGCCATCATGACTAAAACTCGGTAAACAAAAACGGTGTTCTCGGAGCAACGAGAAAAACGCCGGAAAGGGAACCCACACTAAACTATACATTACAGGAGGGCGTAATGCATAAAGCAATGAATAACACAGGAAGCCTGATCCCAGGCTCGACCACAGAAAACGCAGTTTCTTATGAGCCCTCAAGCGACCAAACTCGTCGGGGTAACTTACCTATTTTGAGCCATCCTGACTAAAACTCCGTAAACAAAAACGGTGTTCTCGGAGCAACGAGAAAAAACGCCGGAAAGGTAACCCACACCAAACGAGACATTTTAACACATTTTATACAAAGGGTGTGCGCAAAAATAGGGATACCTGAACAGGAGGGCGTAATGCATAAAGCAAAAACTGGGGCAAAGGTAGCCATGACAGAGACTGGTGGGATACTTACTCCAGGTTCTGCATAGACCCGCCGGGACCCAGCTCTGGAAAAAAAGAAAATTTCCAGGAATTAATGCTCATAAGGTTAACCCAAACATGTTCGCACACAAGTGTTAAATAACCCGCCGGGTAACGAGACGTAATACTCAACGACTACAGCTCGCTACGCGGTGGGGTTTCCCAAGTAAAAGATTTCAGAATATCTTAATATGTCCAAAAGATTTATGAATACCCTCTGACATAATATATAAAGACCAGCATGGCGTTTATAACTGATTAAGTCTTTCCGGTGGTGTTTGTTTCAAGATTCAATTTTGGAAAAAAAAAAACTAAAAAAGACGCCGGCCCCCGAATTATCTCGTAGATTAAAAACTGGGAAGCCTGACAAATATACGAGATCTAACTTCTCCCGAAGTATCTTTTTAGATCGCCGTATGTTGAAGGCGGCGATACAAAACGTATCCCTCAATTGTCTGGTTAACCAACTGAATTGTAAATTTGTTATTCCCATCCCTCCAAGGAGCACCCGCCGGGTGTGAATATTAGTTTAAAAAACGTTAACCCCAATTGTGCCCTAAAGCGCCGTATGTTGAAGGAGGCGATACACAATGCATCCCTCAATTGTCTAGTCAACTAAACTGAATTTTGCAATTCGGGCATCCCACCCTTCCAGGTTGCACCCGCCGGGTGATTTAAAGTTTAAAAGTTAACCCCAATTGTTCCTAACCCCACTTCTTTGTAAAAGATCGCCGGGGAGGAAATACAACAACAGCATAGTTTTATATTGGCTTTGCAAAACCGAAAAAACTACAAACAACACGTGTCCGTATGAACACTGTTAGATGGGTACAGCCAACCCGCCGGAAATCATAAGGAGCCTGAAACAGGCACCCCAGAGACGCAGTCCTGGGGAGCCACAGACACCCACTCACCGGGGAAACAAGCCTGTTTTTAAACCACGCGTGGCCAAAACTCGGCAACCAGCCGGGGTTATCAAGGTGAAACCGAGAAAAACCCGCCGGAAAAAACCCACCCCATCCATATACTATCTGAACGCAACACCGGACCGAGGCGTAGCCAAAACACAACTAACGCCGGGCCCAACATAGTCCGTGGAATTAGCCAATACACAACTAAACCAGGACACATAAATAGTCCGTGGAATTAGCCAATACACAACTAAACCAGGACACACATGACACAGTAGTACATATTTAGAAAATAAATCAATAACACTTGCATATGTGGAAAAGCTACGAGAGGCTGGCTAGGCTAGGATAACAGTAACATGTCGGAATATAAACAAAAAGCACTGAATTATATCACAACAGGAACCACCGCCAACACACCACTGTAGCAAATACTTCCGGCAAAGGGAAGAACTGACTCGAGACCCAGAAAAAACTTCACTAAGTGAAGAAAAATACGCTGGGAACGTCATCAAAAATACGCTACCTCATCAGAAAGATAATAGGAAGCAATAACGCATAATGAAAGCCGCCTGCATCACAAAGCTAGCTAACTGTGAAAAAGTTCACCTGTCCACAACAGGACCACGAGGGTACATCCGAAATAGATGCCCCAAACACACGACCCAAAATACACTGCACTGCGGGCAACCAGCCCAGGACACTCCTGCTACGCATATCCTAACCTTACTCGATACATCCCGGAGTAAACAAATGAGAAAAAACTCACTAGGGACGCAGCAAATGCGGAACCAGCGGAACGTGGAGAGACACGTCCGGGCCGGTTGACCGCAGAGCAGAGAAGGAAGAATGACGCCTGAATCAGCGTCTGGTCAAAGATCCACACAAGTACATCCACGATATGATGGAAAGCTTATTGGATAGTTATTCTTATTTTCTTTTTGTTTTTTATTTTTTACGAAGTTTTTTTCGTAGTGAGAACCCAATTCATAATGACTGAAGCCATGAGTGAGGTCGCGTGCGCTCATGATGAAGGCTCCTCAGATTTTAAATGCTCTGCGCAGTAGATTCAAACTACGGCGGATTAGTGTTTGAAGAGGATGCCTTATGTAATAGGCATGTTCGTCAATGATGGAGGGGCCACTAATAAATAGTGGACTGTACTACCTCTGGCTTTGCTGGGAACATTGTTACCCATGACTCATCCGGCCCGTATAAGAGGGGCATAGCTCCCTTTCTGACCAGTGCTTTGTCTAAAGGGGGAGGATTTACATCTGCTACTACTCTCACATTGGAAGTAGTCAGTGCCGCCGAAGTTGGCCTAGTAACCATAGTAGGTGATACAGGGGGAGGGTGCGGAATTTGTGTCAAAGCAATAGAAGTAGCCAGAGGTCGGACATTCTATGCTGTCGTGGAAGCTCCCAAACCAACTGTAGGAGTCTCCTGCTGCTGACCAAAAAACTTAGTTAGTGCATTCGCTAGTAACCCATTAATTTCATCAGCTGTGACAAATTTAGCAGAGGATGAACTATGTGGCGAATCATTCCTACTCTGAGAGTCGTCTATCACTGAACCTGACTCTTGAATCTCCATCTCAGAAATTATAGAACCCTCATCCCTTTCCCCCGGCTTTTCAGGAGAGGATTCCGCCGAAGCCGGGACCCCCTCATGCTGCCATGTTAAGTCCGGGATGGACGATGGGATCTCAGTGTCCCGGTGGACGTCTGCCACTACCGTTGGTGCATAAGAATGATGTGAGCCGTCACGCCATGGCTGGGAGTACCTCCAAACTCCCCGGTCTTGGCCGGAACTCACTTGTGAGCTAGGTACCACACCAATTACTGAGCCCTCACTCGAGCCCTCTAGAGGGTTATAACTGCTGGTAGAACTCTCTAAAGCTGGTACAGTAGTCCCTCGTTATCGACGGGGGTTACGTTCTTAAGACTGCCGTCAATAGCAAAAACCGTCGATACCGCATTACCGTACATTACGGTACCGTACATACACGTACAGTATCCGTGGTCTCTATCCTATGTACTTCTAAGTGTTTGCTTTACACATAACCTTACATATTAGAGTATATTGCAAATAAAATTATCCTATGTAGCCTACTTTTAAGTTTTTCCTTTACACATAACCTCATCAGACATGGCACTTGACTTGACTGTTTTGATGGTCCTGGGGATTCAATTCCTTCATTATTACCACCAGGCACACCGTCTATCACTGAATACATTAGAGGCCATAATAAACGCAAGAGATACAAGGTTCAGGCACAAATAAGCAAGTAAAAGGCGGGTGGACATAGAGCTTCTGCCTGGTATTGACAACATTAAAAATGGAGGACTAAAGTGACGCTCCGATCGTCGGTGAATCCGGATTCACTCAAAATCTAGTCTTTTAGGCTAATTATTTTTGCTCTCGTTTTCGGTGTATTTTCTTATTATTGTATGTCTTATTGTTCATCATTTAATCCACTTTTGGTTGGTATATTAGAGTAATATAAATAAACAATTAATCCGTCGATATAACATTAAAAATGGAGGTCGAAAGTGACGCTCCAATCGTCGGTGAATCCGGATTCACTCAAAACCTAAAGTCTTTAGGCTAATTATTTTTGCTTTGGTTTTTGGTGTATTTTCTTATTATTGTATGTCTTATTGTTCATCATGTAATCCACTTTTGGTTGGTATATTAGAGTAATATAAATAAACAATTAATCCGTCGATATATCAGTCGATACTCGAATCAGTCTAAAGTCAGTCGATAGTCGAATCCGTCTATGATAAAGCAATCAGTCTATAATCAAATCCGTCTATAAAAAGCCGTCGATAACGAGGGAATACTGTACATGTGAACTGGGAATAATATTAGGTGACAACTTGTCCGCCGGTATATCCCCCACCACAGTCTCTGACTCCACTCCCGACCTGTCAGATTGGACATGAGACATGTCGGGAGTAGAGGCAGAAAGCGAGGTACGAGGCTCCGGCGAACGCCTGGAGGTCTTTCGTACATGAGTATCCTTTTTTGAAGACTTGTGACTTCGCCTTGACTTTGATTTTCCACTAGGACTGTCCTTGGTCTTCTCCTCCTTGCTCTTCTTTCTCGAAGGTGAAGTAGAGTGACTATGTGTCTGCTGTCGGAGGGGAGACCGTGACCTGGACCTCGATTTTGACTTGGAAGTTGTCGCCAGGGGGTGTCGGCTCTCGAGGTCTCTTAGATGTGCCGGAGGAGAGAGTAAGCACTGTACCCTGCCCAGTCTCAGCCGACTTACGCACATTTACTTTACTTCTAGAAGGGGGACGTTTAAGTGGGGGATACTGAGCAATCAATCTGTCCCACAGAACTACGTTATCACACTGAAGAGCTTTATGAGCCACTGAAGTAGCATAAGTAGATAAAAGCTGTTTGACCTCGCACAATGCAACCGCCGCGGCCAAATTATCTTGTTGTAAGACTTTAGTACTCAACTGACTACAAAAAGTACAATTCTTCGTCACCCACAGACCCCTTGACCGGTCCAAGCATTTGACACATCTGATGCATAGAGTATGCGCAAAAATAGGGATCCCTGAACAGGAGGGTGTTAAGCACAGAGCAAAAACAGGGTCTAGTAACACATCTGATGCATAGAGTATGCGCAAAAATAGGGATCCCTGAACAGGAGGGTGTTAAGCACAGAGCAAAAAACAGGGTCTAGTGGCGCCATGACAGAGACTGGGAAGAGCTAACCCACCCCCGGGCTCCTTCTGGTCCTCTGTTGACCCGCCGGAACTCCGCCCTGGAAAAAAGAAAATTTCCAGGAATTAATGCTCGTAAGGTTACCCCAAAATGTTCTAACACAAGTGTTAATGAACCGCCGGGCAACAAGACGTAATACACCACTATTACCTCTTGCTACCCTGTAGGTTCTTATGTAAAGATTTTAGAATATCTTTACTTGTCCAAAAGATTTAAGCACATCCTCTGACATAATATAGAGACGAGCATGTCGTTATAAATGACGCAGTCTTCCCAGTGGTTTTTTGGCCACCGGAAACCCATATTAAGACGCCGGCCTCCTTATTATATCGCAGTTAAAAAGGGGGTAAGCCTATCTTAAACATTTGTAGATCCGACTTCTCTCGAAGCCTTCATAGATCGCCGTATTTTGAAGGCCTCGATACCCAATTGTATCCCTCAATTGTCTGGCTAACTATACCGAATTGCAAATCCGTTAATCCCACCTCCCCAAGGTTCAACCGCCGGGTGTGAAAGTAATTTAAATGTTAACCCCAATTGTTCCTATCCCCACTTCTTTGCAAAAGATCGCCGGGGTGGAAAGGCCAAACAAACAAAACAGCCTAGTTTTTCAATGGCTTTGCAAAAACCGGGAAAAACTATACTCCACCGGTGTCCGCATGAACACCTAGTGAAACGGGTATAGCCATCCCGCCGGGAAACACACAGTAAGCCTGAACACAGGCTTCGCCTCAGAGATGCAGTCCTGGAGAGCCCTCAGGCCACCACTCGCCGGGGGAAACTAGCCTATTTTAACCACGCGTGATATAAAACTCGGCAACCAGCCGGATTTTCTCGGTGCAATCGAAAAAACCCGCCGGAAGAGGCAACCAGCCGGATTTTCTCGGAGCAATCGAGAAAACCCGTCGGAAAAAGCAACCCACACTAACCAGATGCAATCTGAGAAACACAAATAGGCCCTGGATTAAGCCAAAACACAACTAATCCAGGACACACATGACACGGTATTACATATTTAAATCATAAATCAATAACACTTGTACATGTAAAAGCTACGAGCGGCTGGCTAGGCCTAAGCAGACGGAAATAACACTTAATCACGTCGTAATATAAACAAAAAGCACTGTAACATATCACAACAGGAACAACCGCCATCACCACATCGTAGAAAAAATCCCGGGAGAGGGAAGCACTGACTCGGGACCTAGAAAAAACTTCACTAAGTGAAGAAAAATACGCTAGGAACGTCAGTAAACAAACAATAAGGCAACTTCATCAGAAAGATAAGAAGAAGCCTGATAACGCGTAGTTAAAGCCAACTAAATAACTAGGCTAGCTAGCCGCGAAAAATGTAACACGCGTCCACCACGGGACCACGAGGGTACACCCGAAATAGGTATCCCAAACACACGACCCAAATACACTGAACTGCGGGAAACCCGTCCCTGACACTCCTGCTACGCATATCCTAACCTTACTCGATACATCCCAGAGTAAACAAATGAGAAAAATCTCACTAGGGACACAGCAAATGCGGAACCAGCGGAGCGTGGGGAGACACGTCAGGGCAGGTTGAGCGCAGAGCAGAGAAGGAAGTATGACGCCTGAAGTCAGCGTCTGGTCAAATATCCACACAAGTACATCCACGAGTACATGGAAAGCTTATGAATAGTTATTCTTATTTTCTTTTTATTTATTATTTGTTACGAAGTTTTTTCGTAGTGAGAACCCAATTTCATAATGACAGAACCATGAGTGAGGTTGCGTGCGCTCATGATGAAGGCTCCTCAATTTTTTATGCTCTGCGCGGTAGATTCAAACTACGGTAAAAGAGCGTTTGAAGAGGAGGCCTTATGTAATAGGCATAATCGTCAATGATGGAGGGGCCACTAATAAATAGATAGCCATTAGGGGGTATTTTCTTGGGGTTTATGGGCATTTATAGGAGTAATGTTCAACTAACCGGAGTTTTCAATTTTCCGGAGGTTTTAATTCCCCCTGAGCGCCGGAAAATCGGGGTGTTACTGTACATGCGGATTGGGACAAGCAAGACAGATAAGGTGGGATACAGTATGTATGAAGCGATGGAGGAAGTGAATGCAGAAAAGGATATAGGAGTAGTGATAGACAATAAGTTAAATTTCTCAGAACATTTAGCGGAAAAGATAAATAAAGCCAATAGAATTGTAGGGCTGATAAGGAGGACATTCGTGTCAATGGATGAAGAAATCTTCAGGAATCTCTATACAGCGCTGCTTAGGCCGCACCTGGAATATGCGAACCAGGTGTGGGCTCCATATATGGTAAAGGATATAGAAGCAGTGGAGAAAGTGCAGAGGAGAGCTAGCAAGCTGGTACCAATGTTGAAGAACGCGGACTATGAGCAGAGGTTGAGGACACTGGGACTTCCGACACTGGCATATAGGAGAAAAAGAGGGATATGATAGAGACTTTTAAGATAGTGTCAGGAAAGTATGATGAGGATGTGTGTGAAGGTATCTTCTTGATGCGGGAGGGAACAAGAACGAGAGGACACTCAAGAAAATTTACAAGGAAATAATATAGGTTTGACTCCTGTAAGGAGATAAAGAAAACCTAATTTAGTAGTGGCCCCGTAATCATTGACGAACATGCCTATTTTTTTTTTTTTTTTTTTTCTATGTGATTGAGGGAGGCAAAAGGCATTACTGCCTATAGCGAGTGCCTCCCCCATAGTTGAAAGAGTGACAGGGCCAAAATCAAGGGACGTTCGAGCCAAAATGCCTGGACACACGGAGTTTGAAGCAATTTAAGTCATAGGAAGAGGGAAAGACTGATTCTGGGAGAGAGTTCCAGAGCTCAGCTGTTGAGTAGAAGAAAGTTGAGAGTAACGTTTCACTCTTGGGTTGGAGAGTTGCACAGAGTAGGGGTGGGATTGAGTTGCAAGACGGGTACCACGTGCCCTACGTAAAGGAGGTGGTATGCACTGGGATAGCTCTGAGGAACACTGATTATTATAGTAGCGATAGAATAGCGAGAGAGATGCAACATTGCGGCGGAGAGAGAGAGATTGCAGAGAGTTGGTGAGTGGACGGGAGTTAATGATACGAAAGGCCTTCCTTTCAACTTTGTCTAGGAGAGCGGTGTGAGAGGAACCTCCCCACACATGTGAACAATACTCAATACAAGGGCGCACTAAGCCCCTGTACAGAGCAAGAAGCTGTGCTGGGGAAAAGAACCCCTAAGGCGGTTGAGCACACCCAGCTTCTGGAGAGGCTGCCTTAGCAAGACTGGTAATATGGTCCTTCCAAATGAGAGCAGAAGAAAAAGAGACACCAAGAATATTGAGAGAAGATGAAGGGTTGATTTTTGTATTGTTGAAGAATACGGATAGTCCGCTGGGAGACCCTGACGGGTAGATAGATGGAGAAATTGGGTTTTGGAAGCATTAAAGTTAACAAGGTTTTCTCTGCCCCAATTGGAAATAGTATTAAGATCAGAATTTAAGAGTTCTATGGCTTCATTACGTTTGTCGTTGAGGAATTGCTGGCTGGGGCGTTCTGAAAAACTAATGGAGTAGTGTAAGGTTGAGTCGTCTGCGTATGAATGGATGGGAATTAAGGTACAGTTAAGGAGATCATTTATAAAAATTAGAAAGAGAATAGGAGATAGGACAGAGCCCTGAGGAACACCGGAGTTTATAGGGTGAGGAAGTGAACAATGGCCGTCCACAACCGCGGATATGGAACGGCCGGAAAGGAAATTAGAGACAAAGGCACAGATGGAGGGATAGAAACCGAAGGAGGGTAGTTTAGAAATTAAAGATTTATGCCAGACTCTATCGAAGGCTTTCGATATGTCTAGTGCAATAGAAAAAGTCTCACCGAAGTCCCGAAAGGACTTACATAAGGCATCCTCTTCAAACACTAATCCGCCGTAGTTTGAATCTACCGCGCAGAGCATTTAAAATCTGAGGAGCCTTCATCATGAGTGCACGCGACCTCACTCATTGCTTCAGCCATTATGAATTGGGTTCTCACTACAAAAAAACTTTGTAAAAAATAAAAACAAAAAGAAAATAAGAATAACTATCCAATAAGCTTTCCATCATATCGTGGATGTACTTGTGTGGATCTTTGACCAGACGCTGATTCAGGCATCATTCTTCCTTCACTGACATATCAAGTAAACCAAAATCCTTAATACATCAACGAATGGGAAGGGGATGGTCGGGAGGGCCCCAGTCGTCAATGATTACGGGGCCACTCCTAAATATTAGGTTTTCTTTATCTCCTTACAGGAGTCAAACCTATAATTTATTAGTGGCCCCTCCATCATTGACGAACATGCCTGATTTCTAAGACTGGAGGGGGACATTCGTAATCATATCATAACTCTAGAAAAGCAGATAATCAAACAACCACATAGTATTCTTACTTTGAAAATATATTTAAACATGGCGCAGCCCATATATATACAAAAAAGGGATTCAAGCAGGTGCGTGCTTCAAAGAAGCCTGCTTGACAAAAAAGGGTAACTCTGGAGATTCTGTGAACAGATTTGTAGTTACAAAGGCACCCCACTCAACGAGTGGCGACAAAAATAACAAGTTATAAGTTTACATGTGCACATAAAAAAACCCATAATATTCGTGGAAATATTTTGCAAAAGATCTCCACTGTTTAATACTAAATTGCTTTCACAGCTAAAACTACTATAACAACCCTGTTGTTTGTACTAACATTGTACTTGCACAATTTCTCGCCCTGAATAGAACAGAGAAATTTTCATATCACATTATCCATAATTTGTATCACAGCTCTTACATTCCGGCGGGGTCTAGGGTGTCCTATGTTACACTGACTGCACCCCCCCCCCCCCCCTTTTTCCTTGAAAGTAAACAAAAGTGACTGAAGGGCCACCTAGACCCTTTGCCTTAAAGCTATACATGGTAAGGAAGGTTTGTCTAGAGCAACTGACAAGTATCTAGTCAAAAACGTATGATTAGACGCCCACAACTGTGTGGACGAAATATCTTCTACTGAAAAGTTCTTCAGGAAACGTAAAGAGGCTGCCCATTTGCGTAAATCGTGGGCCCTACCCACAACGCCGGGATTACTTTCTTTAATGACTTCGACCAGAAGAGAAGCTAATCTCCGTTTCAGTAAGCGTTTACCCGTACTCGATACCCACAAAGCACCTTGGGGGTTTAGAGGAGCTACTCTCAAATATTTGGTTAGAGCTTGCATTGGACATAGATTATGGTGCAGCTTTCCCCTTTTTAACGCCGGCACAGTGAACTCAGAAAACACGTGTGCACTGTGCTCATTCTTGGCTACAAATCCCGGGGAAGGTGCAATGTGAATACATTCATTAAGTCTACCAAACCTAAGGCAATTAGGTGTGTTGCTCATCGCCGCCAGCTCAGACACTCTGTTCCCGGTGGCCAAAGCCAAAAGGAATACAGCCTTTTTTAAGAGTAATGCAAAATCTGCAGTATTTTGGTACAGACGAGAGTGAAGTAAAGACAATGCCTTGTCCAGAGACCAAGTAGGCATGAGCTGACGGGGAGGTGGGCGGAGTTTAAAACATGCTCTCATAAAACCTGTTTCCTCCGCCACCGGTATGGAGAGACCTGTAAGGTCGAAAAAGGGCACTCTAATCGCAGTTAAGTGGTTTTTTAACGTTACCACGGATAAACGTTTCTGCTCAAACAGATAATTCAAATAATTAAAAACTAATGCCACTGAGGGCACAGTCTGTTCTGTTTTAATGATCCAAGAAGTAAAGGCTTGCCAATGTGATTGATACTGTCATTTCGTAGACTGAGTATATTGATTGATTAATTTATTGGTCACATCTCTACCATATGGTGCTAGCCACTTGGCCTCTTGAATGTCCATAATGCAAAAGTCAGCGAGGTCGCTAGGTTGCCAATCGTGTCTAAGTGGAAATACTCGACCGGGAGCGACACCGGGTGCGAGCACCACGTCTTCAATTGCTGGTACCATAACTGCGCCGGCCACAGGGGCGCGATTAGCGAGACTAAGCCTCGATAATCTCGTAGTTTGTTCACTACGTGGCACATTAGTGACGCGTCTGGCGGCGGAAACAGATAGATGGAGCTCCATCTGTTCCAGTCTGTCACTAGGGCGTCTGGCCCCCCTGCCGGCGTTTTCGTCTGGCGGGTGAGGTATAGAGGGAGTTTGTGAGTCTCCTCGGACGCAAACAGATCCACTTGTGGATGGTAGAGCTCTGCAATCATTAGGTTGAAAATGGGTTGCTTGAGCTCCCATTCTACTGTCGTGCTCTGTCTCCGGGACAGAGCGTCTGCCCAGACGTTTGCTATGCCTGGGAGATAAGATGCGTGAAGATAAATGTCTAGCCTGTTGGCTAGAGTAAAAATCTCTTCCGACACGTTTAGCAACTTCCTTGATCACGTTGACCCCTGTTTCTGAATACAGTGAACTGCATTCAGATTGTCCATTCTGAAGGCCACCGACTTGCCCCGTAAAGTAGAGCCGTGAGCCTGAAGGAAATACAAGGGGACTAGTAATTCTTTGACATTGATGTGGGAGATTTCTAAGTGGGACCAAAGCCCCTGACCCTGGTGCCCCTGGTTTGACTGAAATCCCCAACCTATTGTGCCTGATGCATCCGTGTCTACCCATACCGTTGGCGGAGGAGAGGTCCATGACATTACTGAGTGCAACATTTCCCTCTTCGCCCAGACCGCTAGTAAGGTGTGGATTAATTTTGGGATGGGCCATAATTTTCCCGCCGGTAAGAGTGGGAAATATTTGTTGCCCTCCAATATTAAACGTTTTACTTTCAACCGGCCCAACATTACAGTTAGTTGAATCCAGTTGAGAGAGCCGACCAGAGACTCCCAGATCCTCTGTGTCGTAGTCAGACTGTGAAGAAACATGAACAGTTTCCTGCGAAACCTGTTGTGATTGTCCACACTCTGACTCAGAGTGAGAGCAGATGTGTCCCAAACCAGCCCTATCCACTGAATTACTCGTGAGGGAACAAGGTTTGACTTTACCAGATTTACCTTGAACCCTAGAGTTTTGACATGATTTAAAATTATGTTGACATGTTTGATGCATAATTGCTCTGTCTCTGCCACCACCAGCCAGTCGTCTAGGTACCACAAAACTCTGATTCCTTACTTTAACAACGGCATCAGGGCTTGCCGGACTAATTTCGTGAATAATCGAGGTGCCAGGTTCAAACCGAATGGCATCCTCTGAAAAACAAAATTTTGGTGCCTGATCCGTAAGGCCAGAAACCTTTGAAATCTTTTGATTACCGATACGTGCCAATAAGCGTCTGTCAGGTCTAGGGAACACATCCAACCTCCCGGCGGAAGTGTTAGCCTGATTTGGTGTACTGTTAACATTCGGAATGACTCGTTGTGAATGTGAAGGTTCAGATAAGACTCTACGACCGGTCTCATCTGAACACTGTCCCTTTTGGGAACCAAAAATAGCTTGGACGTGAATACAGGGTAATTTGGGGGGACCGGGATGATGACATTCTTGGCAATCATTTCCTGGACCAGTGACTCCACCTCTAAAGAAACAAAATTCGCCGTTGTCGGCTGACGTAAGCGAGGTCGCCGGAGCCACTGCCAAGTGATGCCTTTGCGTGCCACCATCCGTGCCCAAGTGTTTAACGGCCATGCTTGGTGACACGTTCGGAACGACCCAGTAAGCAGACAAGGGTTCGCCGGCTGTACTACCCTCGGATCCGCCGGCCTTAAGACTGGCACCGGGAGTGAGAGAGACTTTAGTTTTTTTATGGTGGTGGAGTTGGTGGTGGTGGACGCTTCGCCGGCTGGCTGGCGTTGGCAGAAGACGGGCCCTGACCTGGCTTATTATAGCCGCGTCCTCTCTGACCTGAAAACCTACCCTGTCTATGCCTGTACTGACCTTGAGGGGAGGAGGACTTAGGTGGAAGAAAGGGCTTAGATCCCCCCGGCTGAGCCTTAGCGACTGGCCTGGGTTTGGGGAAGTTAAAGGCAGGTTTCTTAGAAGGGATGGGACTGTGTTTAAAGGCCTGAGCCATATTAAAACCGTTCGCCACACTTCAGGGGACATTAAAGAGGGAGTGAGCACTGGTGACATGACCACCTGATTCGCAATGCGATCAGGCAGTTTTCGGACTAAGGACATTCTGAGATCTTGTCTCGCTCGTACCGCCTCAAGCAAGGCGGTGCGTATGTCACCCAATGATTGGATTGACGACTGAAGAAGCAGTCGCCGGGACAATTCAACCGATCGTCTGGCATCCGCGTCTGCGATTGCCTGAGTGGACCGGAGCAATGACTTTGCTACCTGTTGAGACACTATGTATTGAGAGAACAGGCGAAAAGCTTTCCCCCGTAGCCTAAATTCTCGGTCTAGGTGAGTTGGGGTAGGGGTAGTGAAAGGGTCTTTTAGCTCACAAAGATTAATTTTAGGGGCAGCTAAGAAAACAAACAAAGCTGAAGGGACTCCGCCGGCAGAACACACTGGCATGGAGAACCAAGAATGAGTATCTTGAGGGATCTGGTGGGAAGTTTTGGAAGTAAATGTGGTCGCAAAGTTTTGAGCCTCTGTCTCCCATTCCACCCAAGGTCCTGGACCCAACTGCCCCACCTTCAAGACTGGATTAGCTGCTGCGTCTGTGACGGTTTGCAAATCGAGTTCTGGAGTGAGAGCTGACAGTGTCTTAATGTATTTACCTAATTGTATTTACCTAATTGTAGTTTACAGGAGTTGAGCTAAGCTCGTGTTGTCCCGTCTCTCAGTCTACTTTTTATCCAATTTTTTCTTGAAAATATGGATGTTCCTTGCCCCTACCACCTCCTCCTCCAACCCATTCCATTTGTCAATACATCTATAGGGGAAGCTAAACTTCCTGATATCGTTCTTGCAGGTAGGTCTTTTTACTTTGTAGCTGTGGCCTCTAGTTATTCCTGTATCCATAATTAATATATCCTCCCTATCCAGCCTCTCCAGCCCCCGGGTACATTTGTACATCATTATCATGTCTCCCCTCTCTCTCCTCTCTTTTAGACTCGGTAGATTTAATTTGTCTAGCCTCCCTTCATATGGCAGTTCTCTGAGACTTGGAACCAATCTAGTGACTGCTCTCTGGATTCTTTCTAACTTGTGAATATGCTTCTTTAGATGCGGGGACCACACCACTGCTGCATACTCCAATCTTGGTCTAATCATACTCTTCATAATTTTCGCTACCATGGTCTCATCCAAATAGTTCAGAGCAACTTTCATATTCCCGGCCATTGCATACATTCCGCTAAAGAGCTTGTTAATATGTTTCTCTGGCGACAAAGTATCTTGTATAATCAACCCTAAATCTTTTTCTTTTTCGGCCTTGCTAATTTTATTATCTCCCATCCTGTACTCCCAATTTGGTCTATTCACACTTCTTCCCATATTTAACACATGACATTTACTTATATTAAATTTCATTTTCCACTTGGTGCTCCATTCGTATATTTTATCTAAATCCCCTTGCAGCTCCTCACAACTACTTTTATTTGTTATTTGTCTCATAATTTTTACGTCATCTGCAAACATTGACATGTAAGAGTTTATGCCTATCGGCAGGTCATTCACGTACATAAGGAACATGAGAGGTGCCAACACAGATCCCTGCGGCACACCACTCTCAACTTTCCGCCACGATGAGTAAGTTCCTCTAATGTTGGTCCTCATTTCCCTATCTGTTAAATAGCTCTCCATCCATTTCAGCAAACTCCCCCTGACACATCCTAGCGTCTCAAGCTTAGATAACAATCTCTTATGTGGTACCTTATCGAATGCTTTGGAAAGGTCTAAGTAGACGCAGTCCACCCATCCGCCTCTTTCTTGGAGTACATCTATCACCCTACTGTAATAACATAGCAAACTGGTAACACAAGATGTCCCTTCTCTGAATCCAAATTGCTTTGGGGTTATTATTTTCTTTCTCTCCAACATTTTCATCCATCTCTTCCTAATTAGCTTTTCACAAATCTTGCATACAATACTAGTAAGTGAAACTGGTCTATAGTTTAGAGGGTCCTCAGGGTTTCCATTCTTGTATATCGGAATGATATTAGCTCTTTTCCATTCAACAGGAACCTGTCCTTTATCTAAGGAAGCTTGAATTATGTCCCTCACTGGCTCCACTAATTGCTCTGCACACTCCTTTAAAACCCAGGCAGACACTTCATCCGGTCCCATAGCTTTCCTTACTTCAAGTCCTCTCATCGCAGATAACAGCTCATCTCTAGTTATTTCAATCTTACTAAGACCACTCTCCAGTACTCCCGCCTGTGGTTCGTCAAAACCTTCCTCTCTAGTAAAAACTGACCCCAATTTGTTATTCATTACCTCACACATGTCCGATACATTTTCATACGTCCTAGCATCAACTCTTAATTTAGTAATTTGTTTCTTTACCTTCAACTTACTGTTTATATATTTATAAAATAATCTAGGGTCACTTTCACATTTATTTACTATGTTCTTCTCATAGTTCATTTTAACTTGCCTAATTATGTTAACATATCTATTCCTCTCCTGTTTTATTTATTCCGATTACTCTCAGTGTTCCTTCTTCTTAATCTAGCCCAAGCTGCATCACGCCTACCCAAAGCTCTTTTGCATTTCAAATTAAACCAATCTTTCTGCTTAGTAAAATTTCCAGTTTTATATCTTGGGACAAACATATTGGTTCCTACTCTATAAATTTCGAGGAATCTACTATATTTACCTTGTACGTCCCGTTCCTTCAAAATAAGATCCCAATCTACTCCCTCTAAATATCTTTTCAAGGATACATAATCAGCTTTACTATAATTTAATCTGTCATTTATGTAGCTATTGTCTAATCTATTGGCATTACTCGAGGTCAACTTCCATTTTAGTAATAGGTGATCACTTTTACCTACAGGACATAGATAGTTTATATCACTAATTTCGTGAGGATCTTTTGTAAAAATCAGATCGAGTTTAGAAGGTTCGTTATTACCCCTCATTCTTGTATTTTCCTTCACATGTTGTGTAAGTACATTTTCCGTAACCAACTCCACTAGCCGACTTCCCCAAGATCTCTGATTTGGCCCTGCATCTCCCGATTCCCAATCAACCTCACTACAGTTGAAATCTCCTACCAAGATCAATCGATTCTTCCTTAAAAGCAATCTTCTCAACGACTGAATCATATCCTCTACCATCTCCTCAAACTCCAACTCCCTCCATGCTCTGGTCTTTGGTGGCATGTAAGCTACTGCTATGTCTAGCTTTTTTCCTTCTATATCATTGAGTTCAACTGCCATTATTTCTGCCTTGTCATTATTTAACTCCACGTGCTTTGCTGTCATAGGGTTCTTAACTAATACTGCCACTCCACCTCCCCTTTTACCCTTTCTATCATTTCTCCATATATTATATCCTTCACTAAACACTATGTTGCTGTCAAAGTCCTGGTTCAGCTTTGTCTCTGTCAAACAGACTATCTGTGGTTGATCTTTTCTTAATATATTATCTAACTCTACCTTTTTACTGTTTATTCCATCTATATTAGTGTAGTAGCACAGTATATTTGAATCCACCTCCTTGTTTCTCTTCCCTCTCTGCCTCCTACCAGGTTCACCTCCTCCTCCTCCATCCCTTCCCTGACCCAGTTCCACCTCCCCCACTAATTCTACTCTCCTCCCCCCTCTCTCTCCCTCTGTTCCACCCTCTCCACCACATCCTGGCTCTCTCTCCGGTCCCCTGCTCCCTGCATTATCTCTCGCTCCGTCTCCTTGCTTTGACTTCGTACTTGTCTCTCTGTCTCTTTCCCTATCACTCCTCTTACTTTCGGTTCTTGGTGGCTCCTGATGTACCACTTCCTTACTTGCCCTTCCCTTATTCTCCAAAAAAATTTCTTCTTTTGCTCTTCAGACAACTTTCCATTCTCTTCATCAGCCTTAGCTTGGAGTTCCCTTAACTGTTCTCGTTCTTCTACACTTAGGTCCTTTTTTACCCTTATATGATTCAGCTCTGTCGAATTTAATTTCCAGCTCACATTGGCTACTGCTTCTGCTGTTGATCTAAACTTTAGTTCCACTCTTAGTGGTCTCATCTCGCCCTTCTTATATATTCCTAACCTTCTCACCTCCTCCAGTTCTTTTACCCATCCATAACCCTCGTCTAAGTAATCCAGTATCCCCTTGACTTTCACAACATCCCTTTCCTTTCTTACCTTCATATCTGCCAGGTGCTCTTCCACATCTCCAAAGATTACTACACACTTACCTCTATCTATTGTCTCTCTCACTACCTTCTCTTTCTTCTTTAAAACTTGCACTACATTTTTTTCAAACTCTTTCTTTTCCTTTTCTCTCTCTTCCTTCTGCTCCTTCACAATTTCTTCAAGGGCTACCATCGTGGCACTCTCTACCCTTGTCCACTCATTTTTTACCTCACTAATTCCTTCTACTTCCTCACTCAGGTGGCCCTCATATTCCTTAAGCTGAGCCTTGAGTGCCACATTTTTCCGACGCTAACTCGTCTACTCTGGCCATCACTGCCTCTAGGCTGTCACTTACTGGCCTAGGCCTATCCACCCCGCTAGTAACGCCACACATATCGGACAAAACTTCTACTTTAGCCCCTAACTCCTTCCTCCAATTTTCCATCACTCCCCTCCATCTCACAAGACCCATTAATTGTTTTTTCATACTTGCCAACTGATCATCCTTGTCCTCGGTGATAAAGCCTTCAAATTCATAATCCTCCTCATCCCCAGCTAGGCTTTCACGCCTTCCCGCCATCGCGAGGTGGTCGTCTGCCAGCCTAAAAACAACAATCGCCCCACTATCCCATCTCACTCCAGGAACTGTTTTACTTAATCCATATTTTCAATTACTTGGAATATCCAATTAAATCTGAATTGCTCATAAAACACCTAATTACTTATTGAAATGCACATATAAATTTCCGGGACAACACTTAGACACTCCTATCAACTTCACACAAGGTAACTCATTATCGGGGAGCAGCTGCGAGGTGTTGACAGCTCGGAGGTCGGCGGAGGTGTGTAAACCATCATGCTTAGACCAGTCAGAAAACAATTTTGAAGCTGAGGCAGAGGGTAAAGCAGGCTTAGCAGTATAAACAAAATAGTCCTGGTGATAATAACTAGGTATAGCCTTGATGTTGACATCTAGTACATTCCCCAAAGTATCCAAGGCCCTTAATTTCTTAGATTTATTGCCCTGGATGACCCACTCATGCGGCACTGGGAGTTCCCCTGACAAGGTAGGTTGGGCGAGCTCAGGTTTAGTGGGGGTCAAAAGGACCCATGACTCGTCTGGTCCGTAAAGCAAGGGCATAGCTACCTTTCTGAGAGGCGCTCTGTCTAGAGGGGGCGGATTGACATCCGTTATAACCCTTACATTCGAAGTGGTCAATGCCGCCGTAGCAGGCCTAGTAACCACCGATGGTGACATAGAGGGAGGGTGAGGGATCTGAGTCAAAGCAATAGAAGTCATCAGAGGCCGTACCGTAGAGCTTGTCGTGGGAGCTCCCAAGTCCACTGTGGGAGTTTCCTGCTGTTGGCCAAAAAATTTAGATAAAGCATTACTTAGTAGCCCATCAATTTCCTGTGCAGTGACAAATTGATTTGATGATGTACTCACTGGTGAATCATTAAGATCTTGTGCGGCGTCTAAGCCTGAACCTGACTCTTGCCCTTCCATATCCGATATAATCGAAACCTCGTCTTTATCATCCTGTTCCTCCTGAGAAGATCCCGCCGAAGCTGGGGTACCATCTTGTTGCCAAGATAAGTCAGGAATAGAGGATGGGATCGCCGCGTCCCGGTGGACGTCAGCCACTGTGTGAATAGTTTGAGCCGGAAGTGGGTGGTCAGGCCCCGGTCGAGAATATCGCCAAACACCTAGGCCTCGGCCTACACTCCCTTGGGAGTCCGAAACACTCTCAACCACTGAGCTCCCTGAACTCTCCAAATCCAGGGTTAAAATGTTAATGGGTAAATCATCTTTAGGTACAGGCACTACACTGGACCCTTGAGACCGAACACAAACTCTGTCTGGGGTAGAGGTATGACGAGAAGTACTAGAAACTGGCGAATGTCGGGAGGCCTTTCTATCATGGGAATCCTTTTTCGAAGATTTATGGCTGCGGTGTGACCGTGAACTACTCTTCGATTTGGAGGATTTATCGCCGTGACCACTGGTGGAACTTTCTGTCTTACTCTTCTTACTCGATGGTGAAGAGGCAAGACTGGGTGGCTGGTGTCTGAGAGGTGACCTAGACCGAGATCTCTCCCGAGACGAGGAGGCTGCCGCCGGGGGTGTAGGCTCACGTTGACGTTTCGAAGTAGCAGGGGCAGGAGATGACACAGAACCCTGTCCAGTCTCCGCCGGCTTACGACTAGTTACTCGAGAGGAACGTTTAGGGGGAGGGTGCTCAAGAAGAAGCCTATCCCAAAGAGGGACGTTGTCACATTGAAGTGACTTATGAGCCACAATCGTAGTATACGCTGACATTTGTTGCCGAACTTCTCGTAAGGCGACCGCTGCGGTCTTATCATTATCTTGGAGGACTTTGACACTTAGTTGGGAGAAAAAGGAACAGTTGCGCATCACCCACAGACCCCTTGAACGGTCTAGACATTTAACACACTTGATACAAAGAGTGTGCGCAAAAAGAGGGATACCGGCACAGGTTGGGGTAATGCATAAAGCAAAAACTGGGGAAAAGGTAGCCATGACAGAGACTGGTGGGAAAACTACTGCAGGTTCTGTATTGGTCCGCCGGAGCCCAGCTGGAAAAAAGAAAATTTTCAGGAATTAATGCTCATAAGGTTAACCCAACATGTTCGCACACAAGTGTTAATAACCCGCCGGGTAACGAGACGTAATGTCACAACGATCACAGCTCGCTACGCGGCGGGGTTCTATAAAGATTTCCGAATATCTAGACATGTCTTAAGAAAGTTAAGAATACCCTCTGACATAATATAAAAGACCAGTATGGCGTTTATAAACATAGTCTTTCCGGTGGTGACTGTTTCAAGATTCAATTTTGGAAAACAACCCCCCACAAAGACGCCGGCCCCTGAATTATCTAGCAGAATAACACAGGGCAGGCTGATACGAGATCTGACTTCTAACGAATTGTCACATAGATCGCCGTAAGTTGAAGGCGGCGATACATTAACGTATCTCTCAATTAACTGGTTAACTAAATTGAATTGTAAATTCCTTATTTCCTCCTCCCAGGAGCACCCGCCGGGTGTGAAAAACTTGTGAAAAAGATGTTAACCCTAATTGAGCCTTCGATCGCCATAAGTGTGAAGGCGGCGATACATATAGTATCACTAAAATGGACCGGTTAACTAAACTGAATTACCAATTCGTTCATCCCACCCTACCAAGGTGCACCCGCCGGGTGAGATCTGATGTATAAACGTTAACCCCATAAGTTCCTATCCCCACTTCTTTGTAAAAGATCGCCGGGGAGGAAAGCCCACAACAACAGCTAGGTTTTTCCTTTGGTTTGTAAAACCGGGTAGAAAAACTTCATAACATATGTCCGCATGAACAATGTTAGATGGGTACAGCCATTCCGCCGGGAATCATAGGGAGCCTGAAACAGGCACCATCACAGAGAAGCAGTCCTGGAGAGCCACAGACACCTACTCGCCGGGGACACGAGCCTGTTTTGAAACCACGCGTGGCCAAACACGGCTCTCGGCCGGGGTTTTCATGGTGTAACCGAGAAAAACCCGCCGGAAAGTAACCCACCCCGTTCAGAAACCAACTGAACGCACATAGGACCCGAGAGATAGCCAAAGCACGACTAGCCTAGGGCCCACAAATATAATCCGTGGAATTAGCCAATACACAACTAATCCAGGAAACATACATAGTCCGTGGAATTAGCCAATACACAACTAAACCAGGATACACATGACACAGTAGGACATATTTATAAAATAAATCAATAACACTTGTACATGTGGCAAAGCTACGAGCGGCTGGCTAGGCCTAAGCAGACGGCACAAGAAATGTTGAAATATAAACAAAAGCACTGGAAATATTACAACAGGAACCACCGCCAACACACCACTGTAGCAAATACTTCCAACAAAGGGAAGACTGACTCGGGACCCAGGAAAAACTTCACTAAGTGAAGAAAAATACGCTGGGAACGTCAGCAAAGCAACGCTACCTCATCAGAAAGATAAAAGGCAGCAAAATAACGCGTAATGAAAGCCGCCTGCATCACAAGCTAACTCAACTGTGAAAAGTTCACATGTCCACAACCGGACCACGAGGGTACATCCGAAATAGATGCCCCACACACACGACCCAAAATACACTGCACTGCGGGCAACCAGCCCAGGACACTCCTGCTACGCATATCCTAACCTTACTCGATACATCCCGGAGTAAACAAATGAGAAAAAACTCACTAGGGACGCAGCAAATGCGGAACCAGCAGAGCGTGGGGAGACACGTCCGGGCAGGCTGAGCGCAGAGCAGAGAAGGAAGAATGACGCCTGAATCAGCGTCTGGTCAAAGATCCACACAAGTACATCCACGATATGATGGAAAGCTTATTGGATAGTTATTCTTATTTTATTTTTGTTTTAATTTTACGAAGTTTTTTCGTAGTGAGAACCCAATTCATAATGACTGAAGCCATGAGTGAGGTCGCGTGCGCTCATGATGAAGGCTCCTCAGATTTTAAATGTTCTGCGCGGTAGATTCAAACTACGGCGGATTAGTGTTTGAAGAGGATGCCTTATGTAATAGGCATGTTCGTCAATGATGGAGGGGCCACTAATAAATATAGGCTTGAAAAGGCAAAGAACTCATTTTGTGATAGAGTGGTAAATGAGTGGAACGCACTGCCCCAGTATGCAGTCGATTCCGAATCAGTAAGGAAGTTTGAAAATAATCTTGATAAAGCATGGGGAAGACAAGATTTGAAGTATTATTACAAAGCAAAAATACAGAATAGTAAAAATGTTGCGTCTGCTACCGCCGCCGCCAACAACGTGAACGACCGCAGCAGTGCAAGTACTGGCACTGAGCTGGATACACAGGCCTAGTTTGACTTTTTCCAGAGGATCGACTGTAAGAAACTGTAAGAATACATCTGTGCGCTCCGCCAGGCAGATGTCGGGTGTGGCGCTGTGGGTGGCACCACTGGCCTCCGCAAACGTGCGGTAGGGATTAGCCTGTGTCGGGTGCTTCGTGCCAGTCATCCTGCCATTCACGGGTTGGCTCACGACATACGATCGTATGCTGCTACGATTCGCTTTCTTCTGCCTCGTTCCCTCGCGGCCTTCGCCGACACAGGCCTCTGGTCTTCCCACACCACGTTTGTCGCCTCTTCTCTGTCCGTGTCCACGGGCAGACCAGGTCGCCCCCATTTTTGTTGCATTGGACAACAAGGGTTCCCTCGGGGTATTACCTGTACTGTTCTTTCAGTCTGTGTGCCTCCGACTCTCCTTTCCTTTCCATATTGGGGGAGGGGGGGGGGGGGATGTTTATGAAGTACACGTACTTATCTCATATATGTACGGATTACCTAAGGTTCATCCTTGCCTAGGTTAAGGAAATTCTTCTTCTAATCTTAGGTATCCTTAATTGTACTTCGATCTGTCTCGGCTTCATACCAATTTCTTTCGGGAAATACTTACGTGTTGGTCACTTATATTGTGTAGCCCGCGTTTCGTGCTTGTACTAAATTTGTACGGTATCTGTATGTCTTCCACTCATTATACTTTTGGGTATTCATACTGTCTTCAGGAGGGGGGGGGGGGGGGGGGGGGCATCCTATTATTCATAATCATTTTTATGAAATACATCTATTTATTAGTGGCCCCTCCATCATTGACGAACATGCCTATTACATAAGGCACCCTCTTCAAACACTCATCCGCCATAGTTTGAATCTACCACGCAGAGCATTTAAAATTTGAGGAGCCTTCATCATGAGCGCACGCGACCTCACTCATGGCTTCAGTCATTATGAATTGGGTTCTCACTACGAAAAAACTTCGTAAAAAATAAAAACAAAAAGAAAATAAGAATAACTATTCAATAAGCTTTCCATCATATCGTGGATGTACTTGTGTGGATCTTTGACCAGACGCTACTGCAGGCGTCATTCTTCCTTCTCTGCTCTGCGCTCAGCCTGCCCGGACGTGTCTCCCCACGCTCCGCGGGTTCCGCATTTGTTGCGTCCCTAGTGAGTTTTTTCTCATTTGTTTACTCCGGGATGTATCGAGTAAGGTTAGGATATGCGTAGCAGGAGTGTCCTGGGCTAGTTGCCCGCAGTGCAGTGTATTTTGGGTCGTGTGTTTGGGGCATCTATTTCGGATGTACCCTCGTGGTCCTGTTGTGGACAGGTGAACTTTTTCACAGTTAGCTAGCTTTGTGATGCAGGCGGCTTTCATTACGCGTTATTGCTTCCTTTTATCTTTCTGATGAGGTAGCGTATTTTTGCTGACGTTCCCAGTGTATTTTTCTTCACTTAGTGAAGTTTTTTCTGGGTCCCGAGTCAGTTCTTCCCTTTGCCGGAAGTGTTTGCTACAGTGGTGTGTTGTCGGTGGTTCCTGTTGTGATATAATTAAGTGCTTTTTGTTTATATTCCGACATGTTACTGTTATCCGTCTGCCTAGGCCTAGCCAGCCTCTCGTAGCTTTACCACATATACAAGTGTTATTGATTTATTTTCTAAATATGTACTACTGTGTCATGTGTGTCCTGGTTTAGTTGTGTATTGGCTAATTCCACGGACTATTTATGTGTCCTGGGTTAGTTGTGTATTGGCTAATTCCACGGACTATGTTGGGCCCGGCGATAGTTGTGTTATGGCTACGTCTCGGTCCGGTGTTGCGTTCAGATGGTATCTGAACGGGGTGGGTTTTTTCCGGCGGGTTTTTCTCGGTTTCACCATGATAAACCCGGCTGGTTGCCGAGTTTTGGCCACGCGTGGTTTAAAACAGGCTTGTTTCCCCAGCGAGTGGGTGTCTGTGGCTCCCCAGGACTGAGTCTCTGTGGTGCCTGTTTCAGGCTCCTTATGAATCCCGGCGGGATGGCTGTACCCATCTAACAGTGTTCATACGGACACGTGTTGTTTGTAGTTTTTTCGGTTTTGCAAAGCCAATATAAAACTAAGCTGTTGTTGTATTTCCTCCCCGGCGATCTTTTACAAAGAAGTGGGGTTAGGAACAATTGGGGTTAACTTTTAAACTTTAAATCACCCGGCGGGTGCAACCTGGAAGGGTGGGATGACCGAATTTGCAAAAATTCAGTGTAGTTGACCAGACAATTGAGGGATGCATTGTGTATCGCCTCCTCCAACATACGGCGCTTTAGGGCACAATTGGGGTTAACGTTTTTTAAACTAATATTCACACCCGGCGGGTGCTCCTTGGAAGGGTGGGAATAACGAATTTACAATTCAGTTAGTTAACCAGACAATTGAGGGATACGTTTTGTATCGCCGCCTTCAACATACGGCGATCTAAAAAGATACTTCGGGAGAAGTTAGATCTCGTATATTTGTCAGGCTTCCCAGTTTTTGATCTACGAGATAATTCGGGGGCCGGCGTCTTTTTTAGTTTTTGTTTTCCAAAATTGAATCTTGAAACAAACACCACCGGAAAGACTTAATCAGTTATAAACGCCATGCTGGTCTTTATATATTATGTCAGAGGGTATTCATAAATCTTTTGGACAAATTAAGATATTCTGAAATCTTTTACTTAGGAAACCCCACCGCGTAGCGAGCTGTAGTCGTTGAGTATGACGTCTCGTTACCCGGCGGGTTATTTAACACTTGTGTGCGAACATGATTGGGTTAACCTTATGAGCATTAATTCCTGGAAATTTTCTTTTTTTCCAGAGCTGGGTCTCGGCGGGTCTATACAGAACCTGGAGTAAGTTTCCCACCAGTCTATGTCATGGCTACCTTTGCCACGGTTTTGCTTTATGCATTACGCCCTCCTGTTCAGGTATCCCTATTTTTGCGCACACCCTTTGTATAAAATGTGTTAAAATGTCTCGTTTGGTGTGGGTTACCTTTCCGGCGATTTTCTCGTTGCTCCGAGAACACCGTTTTTGTTTACCGCGTTTTAGTCAGGATGGCTAAAATAGGTAAGTTACCCCGACGAGTTTGGTAGCTTGAAGGCTCATCAGAAACTGTGTTTTCTGTGGTCGAGCCTGGGATCAGGCTTCCTGTGTTATTCCCAGCGAGGGGGGCTCCACACAGTTATCTAGGTGATCATGCGGACACCTGTTGGATATGGTTTTCTCGGCTTTTCAAAGCCATTGAAACAATGCTGTCTGTTTGTTTGGTCTTTCCCTCCCGGCGACCTTTTTACATAGAGGTCTGGGGCAGGTATAATTGGTTTGACATTGCATATAAAACCCGGCGGTTGTACCTTCGGGTGGTTATATTAACGGATTTGCGATTCGCGATAATTTGCCAAACGATTGATTGATACAATAGGGTATCACGGCCTTCAAGACGGCGATCTATGAGGGCTTCTGGGAGAAGCCGGATTAGAGATTAAGATAGGCTTAAACTTTTTATGGGATAAAAAGATGCCTGAATCTTACTAGTGTTTCAAGTGTAAAGGGATACTTGAAAGACTTCATCTTTAATAAAGATATGCTTCTTCTTTATGAGGATTCAGAAGATATGCTTAATTCTTTTGGACAGGTAAAGATATGCTGAAATCTTTAATAAGCCATTGAAACAATGCTGTTTGTTTGTTTGGTCTTTCCCTCCCGGCGACCTTTTTACAAAGAGGTCTGGGGCAGGTACAATTGGTTTGACATTGCATATAAAACCCGGCGGTTGTACCATCGGGTGGTTATATTAACTGATTTGCAATTCGCGATAATTTGCCAAACAATTGATTGATACAATAGGGTATCACGGCCTTCAAGACGGCGATCTATGAGGGCTTCTGGGAGAAGCCGGATTAGAGATTAAGATAGGCTTAGACTTTTTATGGGATAAAAAGATGCCGGAATCTTACTAGTGTTTCAAGTGTAAAGGGATACTTGAAAGACTTCATCTTTAATAAAGATATGCTTCATCTTTATGAGGATTCAGAAGATATGCTTAAATCTTCTGGACAGGTAAAGATATGCTGAAATCTTTAATATGAAACTAAAGGATAACGAAAAGTAGTGGTGGAGTGCTACGGTTCGTTGACCGGCGGTTTTGTGGCACATATTTTGTACCGTTTTTTGGGTGTAACCCTATGAGCATTAATCCCCGGAAATTTCTCTTTCCAGGGCGGAGTACCGGTGTTGCACCAGGTGACCAGGTAGTTCCCGGGGGCGGGGTAGTTTTCCCCCAGTCTCTGTCATGTCGGCACTTGAACCTCTCATTGCTGTATGTTCAACGCCGTTAAGCTCAGGTATCCCTATATTATTTTTATTTGTTAATGAAATAATTTAATAACTGAATAATAATAAACATATATATTTTCTATGATTATATTATGATAATATTGTGTTTATTTATAGTAATTTATTTTAATACAATTAAATATAAATTAAATTAATTAGTATACTTTATGATTTTGCTCACCAGCTCTGCTTTAAATGTGTTAATGAGCTATGGGAGCTTTTAATTATCATAAACCTTTACGGGACTCGGACGAGGGCTCCCATTCAGAGAGTATACCAAGCTCGCAAGCGAGGGGACAGCCACAGCCAAGGTGTATGGCGATACTCACAGTCCTGGCAGGACAGAACACATCCCTTTGTGACTCAACTAGTGCTGACGTCCACCGGAATGCCGATGTACCATCTTCTATCCCAGTTTTAACATGGCAACATGTGGAGGTCCCGGCTTCGGCGGGATCTTCCCATGATAAGCCAGACTAAACGGATGAAGAACAACGATCTCTGGTCTCAGAGATGGAGGTTGAAGAGTCCAGTCACCTTCTAGGCGACTCAGGGTACTGTCGAATCTCCACGGAGTTCGTCATCGGCTAGGTATGTACCGGCGGAAGAGATTGATGGACTACTATTGAATGCACTTAATAGGTTCTTTGGCCCTACGCCGGAAACTCCTACAGTTGATACGGGAGATCCCGCGATGTCGACGAATGTGCGACCTCTGGCTACATCCTTTGCTTTAGCTAAAATACCTAACCATCCTCTTGTGTCAGATCCAATTTCCAATGTGCCAGGCACAGCAGCTCTCACTACTTCCAATGTGCGAGTCATATCAGACATATCTCCCCCTCCTTTAGAAAAGGCGCCAGTCAAAAACAGGAGCTATGCCTCTTTTATACGGGCCTGATGAGTCAGGGGTAGCAATGTTACCAACTCAGCCAGAGGCAGCACAAGCCACTATTTTCGGGGGAGTTCCCTGTACCACATGAGTGGGTAATCCAAGGCGATAAGTCTAGAAAACTCAGAACTTTGGTTAGTCAAGGAAATGTTTTGGATGTTCATATTAACCCTTCAGACCCGGAAGGGCTCTTAACCCTTAAAAAGCGGCTCACGACATAAGTCGAGTTGAAAAAACTGGCAAAAAACGGGTGAAAAAAAGGGTGGAAATCGAGTGAAAATGGGTGGGATAGTAATGATCCATACGTCCGACATCTGTGGCCTCCCGGCCCACACTAACTCCAGTTCCCCCACCGCGCGGGAGGATGACAGTGTAACCAATAGTTCGCTAAAAGTGAGCAAGGTAGCAAAATCAGCTAAACTTCCATCTTCGAGGTAACACTGTCAGTGCTCCACGAGTGCTACGTAGCTGTATGTGGCGTCATTGTGTAGCGATTTCCACCTAGTTTATGGCGCAATACAGTTCCTTTCATACTGATGGTTGATATAGCAGTCAGAATGGCCTGAAAAGGCCCAAAACGGCCACAGAGGACCCGCTAGACTAGGGTTAAACACCCATAAAAAACACACCCGAGCTACCCGGAAGGGCTCTTATACACCCATGAGCTCAAAGCCTGTAAGCTTGGTGTGCGAGGCGTACGTCCGACGCATGTAAACAACAGCCGGGTGGACCGACGCCCCGCATCTCCGGCCACAAGAAGGAGGCATCGCTTGTTCGTGTGTGCCTGTATGTTATTGTTAAGTATCGAAAAGTAGTGTAAAGTGGCTGTTTTTGCCATAAAGTTATCTCCAATGAAATCATCATCACAACTGAACCAGTTGACTTAGAGAGCTCTACTTAACGCAATTCTACAGGTACGAAACACATCTACGCTTGGGGATGCGCGGGAATGCGGAAGCAGTCAGAATAACAAAGATACGGTAGCCTAGGCGTAGACGTTTTTCGGCCAAAACCCCCGGATTTCGGTGAATATATATGGAATACATAGCCGGGGCTGGAGGGTTAAGGCCATTCCAAGTTATTATAACCATGACTTAATCTTCCCACCAAATCCCTCCAGAACACCATTCTTGGTTCTCTCTTCCGGTTTTTGGTGCCGGCGGAGTCCCCTCTGCTTTGTTTGACTTCTTGGCTGCCACCCCCCAAATAATCAATTTGTGCGAATTATAAGATCCCTTTAGCACGCCTTCCCCAGCTTACCTAGACCGCGAGTTTAGGTTAAGAGGAAAAGCGTTTAAACTGTTTTCGCAATATATGGTTCCCAGAAAGTAACAAAGTCTCTGTTACGCTCTTCTCAGGCAATAGAAGCCGCGGAAGTCAGGAAAGCCATTTAACTTTCCCGGCGCTTGCTTCTCCAGACTTCCATCCAAGTCTTTAGGAGATATTCGGACGGCCTTATTAGAGGCAGTTCGAGCAAGGCAGGATCTGAGGATGTTCTTAGTGAAGAAACTTCTTGACCGTATTGCAAGCCAAGTAGTTCTGTCTCCAGTTCTAACTCCTTCTTTGATTTCACCAGCAGTTTGGAAGACTGTTTTCAATTTGGCACAAGCATTCAAGCAAGGTCCCGGCAAGCCCTGATGCCCTTGTTAGAACAAGGGATCAGGGTCTTGTGGTATCTGGGCGACTAACTGGTGGTGGCAGAAACAGAAAAGTTACGCATCATTCATGTCTACGTTACGTTAAACCATCTCAAATCTCTAGGATTCAAGGTCAACTTAGTAAAAGTCAAACCCTTGTTCCCTCACGAGTATTTCAGGGGATAGGGATGGTCGAGGACACAGCTTCTCTCACTCTGAGTCAGAGTGTGGACACTCGAAACAGATTTCGCAAAAACTGTTTGTTTCTCCACAGTCTGACTACGACACAGAGACTTTGGGAATCTCTAGTCGGTTCTCTCAACTGGGTTCAGCTAACTGTGAAGTTGGGCCGGTTGCAAGTCTAACGTTTAATCTTGGAGGGCAACAAATTTTTCCCACTATTACCGGCGGGGATAGTATGGCCTATCCCAACGTTATTACACAACTTACTAGCGGTTTGGGCGACGAGAGAAATGTTGCACGCAGTCATGTCATGAACCTCTCCTCCGCCGTCGGTATGGGTGGACATGGATGCGTCAGGAACGATAGGTTGGGGCTTTTAGTCAAACCTCGGGCATCAGGGTCAAAGGTTTTGGTCCCATTTAAAAATCTTCCACATCAATGTCAAAGACTTACTAGTCCCCTTATCTGTCCTTCAGGCTCACGCCTCTCCTTTACGGGGCAAGTCGGTGGCCTTCAGAATGGACAATCTGAATGAGGTTCACTGTATTCAGAAACAAGGGTCAATGAGATCTCGGAAGTGGCTAAACGTGTAAGAAAAGATTTTTATACTAGCCAACAGGCTGGACATTCATCTTCACGCATCTTATCTCCCAGGCGTAGCAAACGTCTGGGCAGACGCTCTGTCTCAGAGACAAAGCACAACAGTAGAATGGGCGCTCTTGCGATTGCGGAGCATTACCATCCACAAGTGGATTTGTTTGCGTCTGAGAAGACTCACAAACTCCCACTGTACCTCACCCGCCGGACGATAACGCCGGCGGGCGGACCAGACGCTCTGATGACGGACGAGAACAGGTCGAGTTCCATTTATCCATTTTCCGCCGCCAGACGCGTCTCTAATGTGCCACGTAGTCAACAAACTACAGGATTAGCGAGGCGTAGTCTCGCTAATCGCGCCCCTGTGGCCGGCGCAGTGTGGTACCAGCATTTGAACACATGGTGCCCGCACCCAGTGTCACTCCCGGTCGGGTTGTTCCACTTAGAACACAATTGGCAACCTAGAAACCTCGCGGACTTGTTCATTATGGACATTCAGGAGGCCAAGTGGCTAGCACCATATGGTAGCGACGTGACCAAGATATTCACGAATCAATATACCCAGTCTACAAAGCGACAGTTTCAATCGCATTGGCAAGCTTTTACGTCTTGGATTCTTAGAACAAAACAAACTGTGCCCTCGGTGGCGTTGGTTGTTAATTATTTAATTTATCTGTTCATGCAGAACATTTATCTGAAAGTGATTTATGTGGGCAGGTTTTAAACTCCGCCCACCAGCCCGTCAGCACATGCCTACCTGGTTTCTGGACAAAGCATTCTCGTTATTTCGTTCCCGTATGTACCAAAGACTGCAGATTTTACAAAAAGGGCAGTATTCCTTATGGCTTTGGCTACCGGGAACAGAGTATCTGAGCTGGCGGCGATGAGCAACACACCTAATTGCCTCAGGTTTGATAGGCTTCATGAGTGTATTCACATTGCACCTTCCCCAGGATTCATAGCCAAGAATGAGCACAGTGAACACGTGTTTTCAGAGTTCACGGTGCCGGCGTTAAAAAGGGGAAAGGTGCACCATCTTTTTTGCCCAGTGGCAAGCTCTAACCAACTAATTAAGAGTGGCACCTCTAAATCATCAGGGTGCTTTATGGGTCGCAAGTCCGGGTGAACGCTTGATGGAGCGTACACTGGCTTCTCTCTTGGTCGAGGACTTTAAAGAGAAGAATCCCGGCGTTGTGGGTAAGACCCACGATTTACGCAAGGGGCAGCCTCTTTACGTTTCCTTAATAATCTTTCGGTGGAAGTTATTAAGTCCACACAGTTGTGGGCCTCTAATCAGGAGTTTTTGACTCGATACCTTTCAGTAGCTCTGGACAAACCTTCCTTGCCATGTATAGCTTTACGGCAGAGGGTCTAGGTGGCCCTTTTAGTCACGTTTTGTTTAATTTCAAGAAAAAGGGGGGGGGGGGGGGGGGGGGGGTGCAGTCAGTGTTACACAGGACACCCTAGACCCCTCCGGAGTATTTGTTCGGAACATACGAGCTGTGATACTGGTTGTAGGCATTGTATTATAAAATGTATCTGTAGTATTCATTTGCAGGAAATTGTGCTAAAGGCCAATAGTAGTGTTACAACAATTCTTGTTGTAAGTAGTTTTGGCTGTGAAGCAATAGATTTTAAGAAATCTCGGTAGTTGCAACTACGACTTTTACTTTTGAAGTAATTACTTCTGCATAAGTACACGAGTTCAGTACTTCTACGAAAGTACAAGAATTAATTTATGTTTGGTTATATTTTTAGGAATATATCCACTAGTTAATGGGGTTTATATGTGCACATGTAACTTATAAGTTTTTAGTTTTCACCACTTACTTTAAGTGGGGTGCCTTCTTAACTAGCAGATCTGTGTACAGAGTCTCAGAGTTAACCCTTTTTCAAGCAGGCTTCTTTGAAGCACGCTCCTGCTTGTACCCCTTTTTGAAGATTTAGGCTGTATAAAGTTTATGCACCCGAATATATATTTTTTACAAAAGTAAGAATACTATGTGGTTGTTTGATTATCTGCTTTTACTAGAGTTATGATATGATTACGAATGTCCCCCTCCAGTCTTAGATATCAGGCATGTTCGTCAATGATGGAGGGGCCACAAATAAATTATAGGCTTGACTCCTGCAAGGAGATAAAGAAAACCTAATATTTAGTAGTGGCCCCGTAATCATTGACGACTGGGGCCCTCCCGACCATCCCCTTCCCATTCGTTGATGTATTCTTACAGTTTCTTACAGTAGATCCTCTGGAAAAAGGCAAACTATGCCTGTGTATCCAGCTCAGTACCAGTACTTGCACTGCTGCGTTTGTTCACGGTGTTGGCGGCGGCGGTAGCAGACGCAACATTTCTACTATTCTGTATTTTTGTTTTATAATCAAACTTCAAGTCTTGTCTTCCCCATGCTTTATCAAGATTACTTTCAAACTCCCTTATTGATTCGGAATCGACTACATACTGGGGCAGTGCGTTCCACTCATTTACCACTCTATCACAAAATGAGTTCTTTGCCTTCTCAAGCCTATTTCTTTCTTTGTAAATTTTCTTAGAGTGTCCTCTCGTTCTTGTTCCCTCCCGCATCAAGAAGATACCTTCACACACATCCTCATCGTACTTTCCTGACACTATCTTAAAAGTCTCTATCATATCCCCTCTCTTTCTCCTATATGCCAGTGTCGGAAGCCCCAGTGTCCTCAACCTCTGCTCATAGCCCGCGTTCTTCAACGTTGGTACCAGCTTGCTAGCTCTCCTCTGCACTTTCTCCACTGCTTCTATATCCTTTACCATATATGGAGCCCACACCTGGTATTGAGGATTTTGGTTTACTTGATATGTCAGTGAAGGAAGAATGACGCCTGCAGTAGCGTCTGGTCAAAGATCCACACAAGTACATCCACGATATGATGGAAAGATTATTGAATAGTTATTCTTATTTTCTTTTTGTTTTTATTTTTTACGAAGTTTTTTCGTAGTGAGAACCCAATTCATAATGACTGAAGCCATGAGTGAGGTCGCGTGCACTCATGATGAAGGCTCCTCAAATTTTAAATGCTCTGCGCGGTAGATTCAAACTACGGCGGATGAGTGTTTGAAGAGGGTGCCTTATGTAATAGGCATGTTCGTCAATGATTACGGGGCCACTACTAAATATTAGGTTTTCTTTATCTCCTTGCAGGAGTCAAACCTATAATCTTTGCCTTAGGCTAAGTTCTTCCATTAAATTGACACGACTGTACTTGACCATTCTTAATATGCACCTGTCAGTACGCTCTTTTAATATAAACTCTCTTGTTTATTAAGTCTGTCTTTCCTTGGTCTTGATCAGTTACTAATGGCTAAAGTTTTGTTTGCTGCTTGGATGTCCGCCTCCAATGTGGTACTCTAGCTCTACGTTGGATAACGTAGAGGCTACTACTAAATTGGGAGGTTTGACGCCTCCCAAATAACCAAATAAGGAAAACCTTCTATTTGGTAGTAGACTCGTAGTATCCAACGTCATAGTATCCCGCCCTCGCGCCATACCCCTGCCCATCCAATCTAGTCTATTTAACTTGATACCAGGATGTCTAATTAACCCGGTCGGGTTGCACGGGAGGCTCACGAAGACGTCGTAAGGAGCCTAGATGGCGGATGGGCAAAATTCTTCCACTTTCTCTGCTCTTTCTCACCCATATTTTCGTTTTTTCTTTAAACTAGTGGCCTCAAAGTGTGTATAATGTACCTAGTAGAGAAAGTAGGTGCTACTCTAGATGTTATCGATTAATCGCGCTGGTGGTTACGATAATTGCCCGCTCCCAGAGCGGAGCGGAACTATACATAGTATATATTTATTAGTGGCCCCTCCATCATTGACGAACATGCCTATTACATAAGGCACCCTCTTCAAACACTCATCCGCCGTAGTTTTGAATCTACCGCGCAGAGCATCTAAAATATGAGGAGCCTTCATCATGAGCACACGCAACCTCACTCATGGCTTCAGTCATTATGAATTGGGTTCTCACTACGAAAAAACTTCGTAAAAAATAAAAACAAAAAGAAAATAAGAATAACTATTCAATAAGCTTTCCATAATATCGTGGATGTACTTGTGTGGATCTTTGACCAGACGCTGACTCAGGCGTCATTCTTCCTTCTCTGCTCTGCGCTCAGCCTGCCCGGACGTGTCTCCCCACGCTCCGCTGGTTCCGCATTTGTTGCGTCCCTAGTGAGTTTTTTCTCATTTGTTTACTGCGGGATGTATCGAGTAAGGTTAGGATATGCGTAGCAGGAGTGTCCTGGGCTGGTTGCCCGCAGTGCAGTGTATTTTGGGTCGTTGTTTGGGGCATCTATTTCGGATGTTACCCTCGTGGTCCTGTTGTGGACTTGTGAACTTTTCACTGTTACGCTAGCTTTGTGATGCAGGCGGCTTTCATTACGCGTTATTATTGCTTCCTTTTATCTTTCTGATGAGGTAGCTTATTTTTACTGACTTTCCCCAGCGTATTTTTCTTCACTTAGTGAAGTTTTTTCTGGGTCCCCGAGTCAGTTCTTCCCTTTGCCGGAAGTATTTGCTACATGGTGTGTTGACGGTGGTTCCTGTTATGATATAATTCAGTGCTTTTTGTTTATATTACGACATGCTTACTTTTATGTCCGTCTGCCTAGGCCTAGCCAGCCTCTCGTAGCTTTGCCACATGTACAAGTGTTATTGATTTATGTATTATAAATATGTACTACTGTGTCATGTGTGTCCTGGTTTAGTTGTGTATTGGCTAATTTCACGGACTATTTATGTGTCCTGGGTTAGTTGTGTATTGGCTAATTCCTCGGACTATGTTGGGCCCGGCGTTAGTTGTGTTTTGGCTACGCCTCGGTCCTGTTTTGCGTTCAGATGGTACAGTAGGGTCCCGCATATAACGTGTTCGCATAAAACGAGTCTCGATTAAAACGACCGACCTAAAATATTAATATTTAATTTTCGATCAGAACGAATGTGATCACATAAAACGAGTCCGCCGCCAAAGTGGGGCAAATCCGAGGAGTTTTCTATAGAGCGCCGAAATATCGTACGCTTTCATATAGAACGCCGAAATATCGTACAAAACGTACGAAATATCGTACGCTCCTGACGGAAATTTACGCTTCCAGTGAACATTGACGATATTGGGCCACCAAAATGCTGTGTTCACATAAAACGAAATCGCATAAAACGCCCTCGTTTATCGACCATATACTCGTTTTATGTGAGACCCTACTGTATCTGGACGGGGTGGGTTATTTCCGGCGGGTTTTTCTCGGTTACACCATGAAAAACCCGGCTGGTTGCCGAGTTTTAGCCACGCGTGGTTTAAAAACAGGCTTGTTTCCCCGCGAGTGGGTGTCTGTGGCTCCCCATGACTGCGTCTCTGTGGTGCCTGTTTCAGGCCCCTTATGAATCCCGGCGGGATGGCTGTACCCATCTAACAGTGTTCATACGGACCACGTGTTAGTAGTTTTTCGGTTTTGCAAAGCCAATAAAGAACCTAAGCTGTTGTTGTTTTTCCTCCCCGGCGATATTTTACAAAGAAGTGGGGATAGGATTGGTTGGGGTTAACGTTAAATCACCCGGCGGGTGCAACCTGGAAGGGTGGGATGAACGAATTTACAATAGAAATTCAGTTTAGTTGACCAGACTTTGAGGGATGCATTGTGTATCACCTTCAACATACGGCGAATTAAGGCACAATTGGGGTTAACGTTTTTACACTATTCTTCACACCCGGCGGGTGCTCCCTGGAAGGGTGGGAATAACGAATTTTCAATTCAGTTAGTTAACCAGACATTTGAGGGATACGTTTTGTATCCCCGCCTTCAGCTTAAGGCGTAATTGAGGTTAACAGTTTTTTAAACTAATATTCACGCCCGGCGGGTGCTCCCTGGAAGGGTGGGAATAACGAATTTACAATTCAGTTAGTTAACCAGACAATTGAGGGATACGTTTTGTATCGCCGCCTTCAGCATACGGCGATCTAAAAAGATACTTCGGGAGAAGTTAGGTCTCGTATATGCGTCAGGCGTCCCAGTTTTTGATCTACGAGATGATTCGGGGGCCGGCGTCTTTTTTAGTTTTTTTTTTCCAAAATTGAATCTGGAAACAAACACCACCGGAAAGACTAAAATCAATTATAAACGCCATGCGGGTCTTTATATTATGTCAGAGGGTATTCATAAATCTTTTTGGCCAAGTTAAGATAATTTGAAATCTTTTACTTAGGAACCCCACCGCGTAGCGAGCCGTAGTCGTTGTGGATTGCGTCTCGTTACCCGGCGGGTTATTTAACACTTGTGTGCGGACATGTTGGATTAACCTTATGAGCATTAATTCCTGGAAATTTTCTTTTTTTCCAGAGCTGGGTCCCGGCGGGTCTATACAGAACCTGGAGTAAGTTTCCCACCAGTCTCTGTCATGGCTACCTTTGCCCCGGTTTTTGCTTTATGCATTACGCCCTCCTGTTCAGGTATCCCTATTTTTTGCGCACACCCTTTGTATAAAATGTGTTAAATGTCTCGACCGCTCAAGGGGTCTGTGGGTGATGCGAAACTGTACCTTTTGCTCTCAGCTCAGTTTAAAAGTCTTACAAGACAATGATAAGACCGCAGCGGTCGCCCTTACGGGAGGTCAGGCAGCAGATGACCGCTTATACTACTATTGTGGCTCATAAGTCCCTTCAATGCAATAACGTCCAGTTGTGGGATAAGTTACTAGTTGAGCACCCTCCCCTTAAACGTCCCTCTAGAGTAACTGTTCGTAAACCAACAGAGACTGGACAGGGTTCTATACTTGCTCCAGCCCCAGGCACAGCAAAGCGACAGCGAGAACCGACGCCCCCGGTGGCAGCCTCCTCGTCACGGGCGAGATCTAAGTCCAGGTCCCCGCTTAGGCAGCAGCAGCCGCCGAGTCTCTCTTCTTCACCAACGAGCAAGAAGAGTAAGACAGAGGGTCAACAAGTGAAGTTAGCGAGAAATCCTCTAAATCCAAGAGCAGTTCGCGGTCCACCGTAGCC